>JABFEA020000119.1:30448226-30461620 GCA_019775915.2 Cyphomyrus plagiostoma | reverse complement strand
CTGCCTCTGATTCGCTGTACGCCGGGTGTACGCGGTTGAATCCTGCCTCTGATTCGCTGTACGCCGGGTGTACGCGGTTGAATCCTGCCTCTGATTCGCTGTACGCCGGGTGTACGCGGGCTGCACACATTCCTTCTGCAGTGCTAGGGCATGCAGTTTGGTGAAATGGTGACACTAAATTTTCCAAAGTGTGTGTGACCTGAGACCCGGGGCTGCCCCTGTCACTTCTGGGATGTGCTCCAGGATCAGCAGAACCCTGTACTGGATCAGCTGTTATGAGTGGTTCGTATTATAGAAAACAGTAAAATATCACCAGCTGTTTCAGAAATGGAGCTGCTTGTACCTTCTAATTGCAGAGTCATTACATTTATATTTGTGGTGTGTTAAGAGGTGAAGAAGTATAATGTGCAAGTAGTGGATTTCTGCGACTCTCCCACCCCAGGGATGAATATAGATAAACTGCTGCAGAATCAGAATGATGGCCTCTGTCACGTGTGGCTGCATGCTGTGCAATCTCTCTTGTCCTAAGGTTGGAAGCACCTTAAGGAAAACGGTAAGTTCCTTTGAAATGTGTTGACAAAATATCACCTTGGTTAACCATAAGTATGCAGAGGGACTACATGAGTCTAAGGATAAAGTGGCCTGAGGTAAGTAATTTGGGTGTCAGCTAAAACATAATGTGGTTGATCTGAATTGATTAGGCAGTTCTTTGGTGGGGGGTATTGGTTGGGCATAGCAGTGGTTAATACCATGTGAATAATTGTTTCCTTCTGCTATCTTAGAATATTTTTTTTAATGATAATGAACAGAAAGTCACCAATGCAGATATTTTAGCAAGAAATGTGTAACCTGCCTCATTAGTTTACTGCCTGTCCTAGTGCTATCAGATTCTGTGGGTGTTGCTAGATGTGATCTTGCTGAGAGCAAATGTTCTCCCATCTGTGTTGCTTATACTGTGAGGGACTGTAGTGCTGGACTCCGGTTCATTTGTAAAGGTGCGCGTTTAACGCGATGCGCATACTGCATGACATAATCAATGGCACGAGAAAACTTTATTACCTATTTTTAAAATGTAATTTTTATTCCAAACAGTGATGCGTGGAATCCCGTTTTAATGCCCATTAAGCATTGAGTGACTCAACTGTTACTCAACTGTCAAAGTTACCAGCCCAAAATCATTTGTGGGATTTATCAGCGAACGTACTCCATCGCATGCCATATTTAGCTGGACCAGCTTGTCGCGGTGTAGAAACCGCTTGCAAAACGTTTAGGGATGTGCAATATGTAAATATATTTCTGGATATATTTAGTATTTACTGGTGTACGTCAGGATTTTTCTTGATTCAAGGTCATGTATTCTGTAGTCTTCATTAACGACTTAGGGAAAGTTTAGTTAATGCTCCTTCGCGTTTAGTGAAATAAAGAACAAGTTCGATTTTGCGCGAAAGGGGCTGTGCCATACAGATTATGCTGGTCAATTTAAGAAAGAAAAAAAAAACGTAGCTAGAAATGCAAAAGAAAAGTAGCTGTAATGAATTATTATTTCTGGGGTTGATGAATAGCAACACTGCTGAAGACAAAAAATGTAAAGTATCGATCTAATATACTTTTTGAATCATACGTTAAACTTGACTATAAAAAATCTTTTCGTTTAATTTTAGTTTGTATAGCTGGTCAGGAAAAGAGTGCCTGCTGAATTCCGGTTAAATGCATTCCTCCCGATATCAATCGATATCGGATTTAAACACAACTATTTGATGGTCCTATGCTATTAAAACGAAAGTCGACATTTATATTTCGAGGGTAACCTCTATCTTTCAGATTATCTAAATGTAAATTAATCGGAATACTTTATTTTACAAGGCCGCCATTTTGTAAGGAATGCGGCGTCAAGCGTTTCGCATCTTTTTCCCACTGAAACAAAGGCCGATTATAATACTCCCTGAAAGTGTCCGTTATTTGGTAACCGAATACTTCGTAATTACACATTTTATAAGCATTTCAAAAGCTGGCAAATATCCCAATAAAAAAGCAATCAAGTTACTATAATGTTCAATTTAGAACAAGCCTGGATCTGACAGGTAGCCAATATTAAGGCAATGAATGCACTTCACGCGCACCCGGATATTGATTTCTCGTCGTTTCTAATACTATCCGTATTCTGGATGCTTGATTTATTTAGTAAAGTTGCTAGTGCGACGTGTTTGCGCACCTCTTTACCAAAAAACGAACGTGGTGTAATTAAACTAACAAATTTGCGTTTATTCCGATCGGTACGGTTTCATGTAAACATGGAAAAAGTCCAGGCGGCTAGAAAAACAGGGTAACCAGCTGTCATGCAACTGGCGTGACTCTCACGCTCACGAAATCTTACGGCAAATCTGTATCATTCCATTATAAATGTAAAATTAGCTACATCAAAAATGCTGGGGTGGATTGCAAACCTTACAGCCCATTTACAAGGTAATAAAACGTACATCTTCATGCGCGTGCAGACTTTCAAAAAGTTTTCCGAATGAGGAGAAAATGACTTGATCGTATCTGCATATGATTCAAAAAGTATATTAGATCGAAACTTTACATTTTTTGTCATCAGTAAAGTGTTATAATGGTATTCATTCGTAGTGTCCCTCAACAATCCACTTGGCCGTGAACTCGCTTTGTCGGCCTTTCCACGCATGAGTGGATTGTAGCATTTTTTCCTCAGCACTACGGGCATTATTAAGATATGATACCTGAATATATGGTCCCGGTTTGCTGTCCATTTTTGCGGCCACTGCTAACGAATTAGCATTCTATTGTGCCACAACATTGCTTTGTAAATGCCCAAACATCGTGTACTAGCTACATAGTGCAAATACATCCTTAAGATTGAAGCTAAAACACCAGAACGCTAAATTATAGAAAACAGTTACTGTAAATAGTTCATAAAGTTATGAAACATGTTAAGCACTCTTGCCAGCCAGCCCCAGTGCAGGGCTTTTTGGAACAACATTAATATTCTATGAGGTTTGTAACAATATAGCACGCACAAACAACCAGATTTTTCGCTTTAATACAAACTAAAACATGAAATACTGCTTCTGAATCTGGAAAACACTTAAAATATCTAATCACTTTAAACCGACTAATAAGGACAGTATAATAAAGCAAAATCTTGGCCACTAAACATTTTAAACATGGCATCTTCTTACATTCTTTCTCCAAAGGAATTTGCAAGTAACTTGTGTAAATTGCCTAAGCAATTTCTCTATGGGGTCAATGACGTTTTTATGATTCTGTTTTTAATTACAGAACAACAATAGTATTATACCTACCAACCCTAAAATGTACGTGCCAACCGGCCTCGGCTTTCTGTCAGCGTCCTGGCATGAATGATCACAGGCTTTCGATTCGTAGCACGAAATATAGCTAATCCGTGTCTCTATTTCGTACAATTAGTTTATTTTTAGTACGTCACCCATATATATATAAAATCGGGCATTTTTCATTTAGGACGATTCATTTGTTGTTTTGATAAAAATCACCAAACTGATCGCCACCTTCGCCGTGTGCAGCCTTAGTTCATATGGACACATTCAATAATGTAGGATTTTTGCAAAAACTCCCTCTACATGTTTGGAAATTATTGCTGTACCAACCAACCGCATTCTTCCTTAAGTAACTCCGCATGTCCTCAGTAACTAAGTAATCCTTTAAAGTTTCTTAGGTTGCATACCATATTTCTCAGAAAAAGATCATTGTAACTCCTGTTATAACGTCCTGTGATAATAACACATATTTCATTATCCGTGTTGGAGTGGCGCGTCGAGACGCTACACGTCGGTCTATTAAAAATGGTGATGAAATTTATACTTTAACGGGGGGCTTCATAGAGCAGTTGCAGGAGATCTGCAGAATGTTATCGAAATTTAGTAATTCGGGGGCTTATATTATTTAGTCACACATTAATGGTGGGGGTCTGTAGGTCTCATTTGTTTTCATAAGATGATCCCAGGGATGAGAGGTCGAAAGCTTTAATGTACATTATGCTTCTAGTTAATATATTACAGTAAGCAGGTAAAATATAATGAATGAATTGTAATTTGCAGGAGAGGACTGGCAGTTTCAAATGTATATAATGTATGTAATGTATGCAAGTATAATTTGTATTGGAAGATGTAAAGTATATGGCACATTGAACAGGATGTCCAGTATTAGACGAGCAAATTGACACTTTCCACACTGATTTGGCATCCCATCCAGAAATGTTCCTCTTCCCCAGCAAACCAGTCCAGGGTGAGTGTGCTTGGAAGATGGGTAGCCATCTAACTGGCCAATTAAATATGTTGCAATGCAGTTTTATTTTAATTTTGGCATAAGTTACTTAAAAGGCAGTGACATTTCTTATAGAAGGAAAAAACACTGTGTAAGATGTGGTTTCACTCTGCCATTGTAACCTCCTCTATGCTTTCACAATAACTCACCAATCACATGAAAAATGTATATTTTTTTATTGTAAGCAAATGTTTACCTCCGTGCACAGGGACATTGAATAACTATGTACAATTAGCATTTAAATAGCAAATACAACATTACAACAAAAATAAATGTAAGAGAAAGAATTACATGCCAAATAATATACTCAATTCTGTTTTTAAATAGGATAAGATTCCATTGCACACATGGAAATTTCAAACACAAGGAATATCAGAAAGAAACCACAGTGCTGAATTGCACTGGAAAATATACTCAGAACACACCTATTAATAATACATCAATAAATCTCTTTTTCATAACATTACTTTACAAAGAAAATGTACTGATAAAAGCAACAAGGTCTGGGGCCTGTATTACAAAACCAGATTTTTTGTTTGACTGGATTATCGGTCAGATTTAAGGTAGTCTGGGCTAATTATAAACGAACAAAATTAAAGTCTATTTAACCTGGTATACCTTAAATTTGACAAGTCATCTAGATAAGCAAGAAATCCAGCTTCTTGAAACAGGCCCCCAGAGTCTCACACAGCCACAACCCAGTGTTTTTAGTAATGAGGAGGGTATGGCTGGAAAGGCATTAGTGGGGGTCCTCCAGGGGGGGGTGCCAGGCAAGGTAAACCACTGAACTGGTAGACAGAGTCAACAGGCAAAGCAGGGATGGCACCCACTGCAGGAGATGAGGTGTAGTGCAGGCCGGATGGAGGTAGGTAAGAGGCTTTGGTCTCCTGGACAGGGTAGTAGTTGGGATATGGGGAAGGCCTGAAAGCCTGCAGCTCGGGGTAGTGCATCAGCTGGGAAGCGACTTTCGCTTGGCAGGCTTGGGCCAGGGCATCCTGAAGGGTCCGTTTCAGCTTCATTCGCCGGTTCTGGAACCAGTTCCTTATCTAGAGTCCAGATAACAGTAAGGTTAGAGCTGCAGTTAAATAAATACGTAAAATGTCTGATACGTTTTACACCTTGCCATTTTAACAGCAATTAAGCACTAAAGAGCCACCATATTCTTTTAATGATTAGTTATTAGCCTTTGGTGGGGGGTGGCATTATGTAGTCTTATACTATTATGTATGTAGTACTTAACCACAAATGAAGTCTTAGTTTCATACTGATCTCATCTTGGTTTTTATCATTATTGATTCATGACACATTTTATCTGAAGCAGTTATATTTGTTACTCTATCTGTTAATTCTGGAAACTTTTGTGAACTACTTAAGGAACTTGTGTCATTGATGACTTAAGATGATTTAAGTTAAATACATTAACGTTATATATTGACCTCATATTCGTTCATCATCAATGAATCACGACGCATTTAGTAACCGAGTTACCATCTTTTCCCCTGTTTTTACTAGTCTGTGAAATTGGCTGTATGTGGGTGTCGCCTGCGAGGGCTTTTCTGCGCAGAAAGCGGACAGACCTGTTTGTCAGAGAGTCTCAGTCTGTGACACAGCTCTGCCTTGTCATGGCTGCCAAGGTATGCGTTTTTTTTGAAAGCTTTTTCCAGGCGGTTGATTTGCTCCACGGTGAAAGCTGTACGCGGCCGGCGGGCAGCGGCGGGGCAATCGGCCGCCACGTTCTCAGCCACGGCCCGCGACGGGGAGCCCCCGCCCTCGCTCTCGTACCCTGATGTCTCCTCCTCGTCTGTGCTGCTGCTGAAGCCTACCTCTGCTGTTCAGGTGGAGGGTCACAGACAATCAGTTACAAACTTTTGTTGAGAGCACAAAATGCTGTCGGTACTGGTACAACTGCCACAACACTGAGGACTGTTAAGCTTACATGCTGATAGGAACAGCCTTAATAACCATGTAATAACCATGTAATAACCATGTAATAACCTATACGTTCAACTTTAAGTATAGCCTGAGATCAAAGCCAACACTGATGTGAATTGGGGCAGATGGAAAGTTCCGGAGAGTTGTGGCTCTGACACCAATGGCCTTTTATTATTATTACTATTTTTGAAGTAAAGCCTGCAGGGCAGATATGCAGCATCTCCTCCTGACATCGCAGAAATGGGAAAAGCAAAAGCAGAGATGAAAGCAGATGTGAAATACTACACTCTCAGAAAAAAAGGATAAAAATGTGTACCTTTACTTGTCACTGGGGCTGTACCCTCAAGGGTCTACCCTTAGCTGTAGGTAATTGTACCTTTTAAGGTACAGAAAACGTCTCTGAGGAACATCCCAAAGGTACAAACAGCAATAATCTGTTAAGGTACAGAAATGGACTTTGGGGAACATTGCTCTACCACTTATGGTACATTAATGTTGTTTGTACCTTTGGGATGTTCGTCAGAGTCCATTCCCATAGCTTAAAAGGTACAATTACAAGGGTGCAGCCCCAGTGACAAGCAAAGGTACACATTGTTACCCTTTTTTCTAGAATGTATCTTACCAAGTTGTTGATTAGGCAGCTGGACGGCGCTCAGTGAAGGTATCTGCTCACCCTGGGTGTTGTGGGGTGCACTCTGGGCACTGGGGCCGGGGCCCTGGGCGCTGGGAGAGCCGTGTACGGTCTGTCGGGCGTCTGCACCCGCCTCCCTCTTGCTGCAGTAGAAGCCAGGAAGGCTCTCTGGCGCGGTAGTAGAACTGCAGAGGCCTGCCTGCGCGGTGGAAGGCCACGTTCCAGCCCAGCTGCTCGTAGTCTGGCTGGCTGTATCACAGCTGCTCTGGGACAACCATTCGATGGAGAAGGGGCCCTTCATGGCCTCCCTGTGCTTCCCAAATCCAAAAGAATCGCAAGTAACCTGGCTCTGGCAGCAACAGACTCTGCTGCAGCCTACTTTCACAGAAGCTACCGCGTTTCCCAGCTGCAGGAGGTGAGAGGAGTGTGCAGGTCCCAAAGAAAGTGTACCTTGCTTTGTCCTCCTGTGCGGCTCGAGCTGAAGATGTGCCTGTGGAAATGATGTCACTCGCCTCTGGAGCTGGACTCTGCTATTTATGAAGGGGATTCCTTCTTCATTTGTGATTCACTTGAGCAGGGATCAAAGGCAGCGCCCTCCCCCTGCCACTCCCACCCCCCCAGTTTTCACAAGTGTGGTAATTAAGACGTCTCATTCGACTCTGAATGAGCCTATTAATTCCTGGCTCCAGTGAGTCTGGCTCATCTCCCACTCCTCACTCCTAACCCATCTCACTACAGTCTCTTATCTGCAGCGTGTGTGTGTAAGAGAGAGAGAGTGTGTCCTCACCTGTGTGTGCATGGGGAGACAAGCAACTTCAGTCTGTCTCGTTGGTTGCATCACCCCCCCCCCCCCCCCCCCCGCCGGGCGGGTGGAGTGCGGGGGGGTGGCCCGGGGGGGGGGGGGGGGTGTGTTTGGGGGGGGTGGGGGGTGGGGGGGGGGGTGTGTTTAATTTTTTTTGTTGGTGTCATCCCCTTTGTGTGCATGGGGTGAAAATCAACTTCATTCTGTCTGGTTGGTTGCAAAACCCCCCCCCCCCCCCCCCCCGGAGCATTCTTGGATGAGATGGGGGGGTTACAAATGACAATAATTCCTGGAACGCTACTATGTCTTCCCCGCAAGTTTTTATGACTTACAAAGATGGACAAGCAACGTGCAATTTACTTTCTTCTTGATGACCATACCTTGCACTGCATGACTTCATTCACATTATGTACTGTAACAGACCTTGTTAACAGACTTTACATGTAATGGTAAGAAAATTGTACACCTGGCCCTTGGCGATTAATTAATAAAGATTCTGATCAGCATCCTATCTTAAAATCCAGGTTTAGCAATCTGTCAATTTTTTTAATGTGCCTGTGTACTTTCTAAACTTTAAATCATCGTTTACGAAGTAAGTTTAGCTTTGCCATAGATATGTAGATTCCACGGTTTCTTTTGATGCTGCTTAACTTTGAGACGGTGGATTAGCGCCAATACATCTGAACTGTTGGTTAATGTTGATTGATTTATCATAATGCAATTGATCCTGAGATCGATTGGTGGTCTGTACAGAGGATTAAAGGCTACAATGGATTATTGCGCTTTTTATCGACGAACTCATGGTCGAACTGACATATTCAGTTTCTTTTTAAAATCACTAAATATTCGGGGGACCCGTCAAACTACCGTGGAGAACGGTACGCAGTTAAAGGAACTAAAGGGTATTTATGGGGGGATGAAATAAAAATAACGAAGCGATTCTCGCTTTAGTGTCCCATAAAAATACGTGAGACTGCTGCTCCTGGTCCGAGCGGGCAGGTATCAAAGCCCGGCGCCCCTTTGATGTCGCAGGTAGCGCTTAATGACCTATTAGCCGGACACGGCGGCCCAACGGACCCGGAGACGGTAGTCTGGCGAAATACAGCGCGGCCGAGACGCCCCCCCGTCAGATTACAGCCCAGTCCCGTCTCCATTCCCAAGCCGAAGGGCACTAATTATCTTATCAATTGGCTAATTTGTGATCGAGCCGATTAAAGCCGTTCACAGTAGATTATACCAGATAACCACCCCCATCCCCGAAAGAAAACTGATAGGGTGCTTTACTAGTATGCCGACTGAAAAGGACGCGATTGTTCGACGCGTTATCGCCTCGAAACACTAACCATTGACTTGATCTGCCAAGTCTCATGTCAGCGCCGAAAATCAGTCAGGAATGGGGGCTGATGATTGTAAATTAACTTAAAAGGCGCTTGGACGGAGGGGCTGACGTGTCTGGGGTCCGCAGGGTTTTTACGTTTATTATACTTAAACTAGCTGCTTTTGTAAAGAGTGTTTGCGAAACTTTTCTTAAATATGAAACTATAAAACACACAGATTTCCACTCTATAAACCTTCCAACTTGAAGTTATTCTACTACACTAGCTACCTATATTAGTTTCTTTTAATTATGGTCCATATAATTAAAAATTTAGCAAAACGCACGTTATGCAGCCCTATCTGAATAGCTTACAAAATTTAAGCGTTAAAAATGTCACATGATTCCAGTCGGTACGTTCCACTCCAAACTTTCATTAATATCATTTTAAACGGTAAAAGTTTCTACACTTTTAATCTACTACACGTATAGAGTTACCCCTTCTCGGTCACCATTACAGTATTTGGATTTTTTTATCTAATTTTTGTTTTCAACAGAGCCCTAAATATTTGTGATAATGCTGGAGTACGTTCAACATTTTTATATATGCACATCAAGGAAGTAATTATTATGGTCTATTATGCATTTGATAAGGCAATCATGACCAAAAGAAAAGTCCCATTCAGGTACAGATCTTGGTTTTGATGCTGTTTATGGAGGTCAATGGAACTTTATTAAATCAAACTCCTTTTTTTTTTGTCTCCCAGTTGTCAGTATGTCTGATTTTCACCGTTGCCCTAAATAACACTAATAAACTCTATATAAAGGCCTTATGCCTTTCCTGCACGTCTCTGTGTAAATAGCGGAGACGTCACACTCTGCGTCTGTGTGAAGGCAGGGGCCTGCAGACGACGGCTCCCTGTCTGCGGCCCCAACTCATCCAGGCCCTGATATGTCGGTGATAATGTGCTGGGGGGCTTTGAAGCACCAGAGACGGGAGGAGCATCAGACGCCCCCCCCCCCACCCTGCTGCCACCAGTGGGTGCCATCAAAGAGCTGCCCTCTAACATGGGATCTGAATGTCCCTGGGATTGCTCCGAAGTTTATTTCCTGCAGCCTTTATTGCGACCTGCGGTGCTTCCCTCCCTGCGGGAGGCGGACGGGTCCCAGCCGCCCCTCAGCAGACTGCGGACACATGCAGCCAGTCGCTTGTATACAGACCCCTTATTCTTCAGTTACTCCTGAAAAGTATCACCACTGGAAATCACTGTTCATATTAAATCAAATCCAGTGCCTAGACTTGATGTCCCATTCTCTGTGTCGCTGACTGACCAAAAACAGACTTTATGAGGGTGTGTAGACGTTCATCTCGATGTCATGTGACTTTATGATGATATAAGTGTTTACTATAATATGGAAATTATACAAGCCGTCGGCATATTCAGTACCTTGACCTTTTCCTTAATTTCTAGTTAATTTTACAACTGGGTCTAAAGGATAAAGTAAAGGGGCAAAATTACAATAAACCAAGCCTTCTGGTTAAATGTATGTGTTTTTAAAGTGTTTCAGTTTAGCTTTGTCTATCTGACCCCAGTTAACCTCATACAATCAATGACTGTGTGGCCCAGTCCAACCCCCAAACCTCTCAACAATTGCCTGAAAGATTCAGCCTGAACATTTAGATTCTGGATGTAATAATAAGGGGGGGGGGTGCATTGCTCTCTGTGAGTCCTGTTGCGATTCACAGCCCCTGTCTGCTTCATGTTGGGCTTTTTCCTCGAGTGCAGCAATGCAGCCGATCTCTGTCGGTGCATGAACTTTGGTCCGAAATGCTGAATCGATTCAGGTATCACGTTCCTCATGCCGCTTAGGTCTTTTCACTAGAGTCCTGAATGGAGCGGCGACAGCTCCCAGGTCCCGCCAGGCCGCCATGAGGCAGACACTGGCCTTTCATGCTAATGGCCTCCGGGGGGGGCGGCTTTGATGGGCCCCCGCCGCCTCCTTTCATCTCTAATGGGGCAGTTTGCTGCCCCGTAATGGACGCAAGTGCCCTGCTCCCTTCTGCCGGCCCTTCGGGCATGAACAGAAGCAAAAGGACTGGCCTCCAGAGAGGAGAGCAGGGCTCCATTATCACAGGCCAATCATTTACGACAATTATTACTATGTACATACATACGCTTACATAATTACATGTATAATTATCATCATTACTGCTACTGTTAACATTAATTATCATATAATTATTGCATTACCCAACTGCCAACCTAGTGATTACTACCCTTCTGTACATACCTTTGGTCATTGTTGTATGTTTTTTGTATTGTCTTCTAAAAGCACCACCAATTTCCTTGTATGGAAACATACTTGACTAATAAAAAGGTTTCTGTTTCTATGCAATGGGGTTACCCTGGATGAGATGCCTGTTATTAGTATTGCTATTAGTGTAATATTATCGTGCAGGATGGCAAAATGACAGCGACTACGAGAATAAAATGCAGGGCAAGATACCGCAGACGTGTATGAAAAACCATTAAAGTAAGGTGGGCTACGTCGGTTCAATTAATCAATTACATCCTGCAAAGACGTTACCCATAATCCCGTGTTGTCGCTGGCTGCTCAGCCATAGGCCAGTTTGACCCCCACTGCTGGTCCTATGTTGTCTCTCAGCTTTTCCCAGACCCATTTCATTATTTGCCAGCCAGTTAACCACTAAAAAATGTCCATGGCAAAACAGTGTTTTCAGCAACGTCAAGCCTCTTCTTCTAGGGGCAGATTTGCAGTGCGAGCGCGACGGCACCCGCCCTGTCACTGCATTGGCTGTGATTAGGTTAAAAGGCGAGATGGGGGGCTGCTGGCCATTGATTCCCCCCCCCAGACTACAATGCCATGTTTAGCAGAGCCTTATCTATCTTCTGTTCTGTCCTCTTCAACAGTATTGATTCCAATCAGATGCCATCAAAGCAGTGGGGGGGAACCTGTCTAGTCTGAACAGCGGAGCCTAGTATCAGATTGGGGTGGGCTAGTAAATGGAGGGTGTGTTGGTCAGTACTGGATCATCCTAGCAAGTCACCTCCCGAGCCTGCCTTCCTGGAGACGTCTCAGGTAGTCTGAGATAGGGTTACTGGATGTACTGGTACGTCAGCAGTGTGATCCCAAAGTTGTAGATTTTTTATCTAGCGGGAGAATAGAAAAACTGATGTGATATGGAACGCATATTACAAATGCGTGGCCTTATATATACACACACACACACATATATACACATATATATATATATACATACACACCACACACAGAATTAGAATGATTAATGTTGTATGTATAGTGACCAGATAGTCCATGGTCACCCCACCTAGTCCATGTCAGGAGGGACACTGAGCTACTTCAGGTTTTACAAACTGCTTTCAAACTGAAAGGCTCCCATGCTCAGCCAAATTAGTTCAGTTTTTCTTGTGCTTTGACTGGTTTGTTTCCTTGATTGAAAGACTCATCTGGCTGTTTCCCATTAACATTAGTGACACATGCATGACTGACCAATCAGCACACAGCAAGCGCTTAGGTGAAATCCAGGTCCTTTTAATTGAAATGGTCGATATGGTGGTTTACAAACCCTGTCATAGCCCATAGTGGCCCTCCTGACATGGATTAGCTGCTCACCCTAATTATATCCATGGCGTCATTTTTCATATTATGTATTTTATTATCTGTGAATAACCCTAACCCCTAACCCTAACCCTAACCCCTCTAACCCTAACCCTAACCCTAATCCTAACCCTAACCCTAACCCCTCTAACCCTAACCCTAATCCTAACCCTAACCCTAACCCCTCTAACCCTAACCCTAACCCCTAACCCTAAGCCTAACCCCTCTAACCCTAACCCTAACCCTAATCCTAACCCTAACCCCTCTAACCCTAACCCTAACCCTAACCCTCTAACCCTAACCCTAACCCTAATCCTAACCCTAACCCTTTCTCTCGCCACCAGTCTGTGACGCTCTGAGGTTTCTAGTAAGGTGGGCCTGTGGCTTTGGCTCTGTAGGTCACTCTGCTCCTGGCTTGCTAATGGGGGAAGGTTCTGTTAGGGAGCAGGAAGCACCTGCGTCATGAATGAGCCTCAGGTCTCCATTGAATGCCTTTGACTGCCCTGTGGCAGAACAGATGTGAATTGGATGTAACCTTCAAGAAATACATGATGTGCTATTGTGAGGAGAGCCCTGGGGCCATTGGGGGGCCAGGAGACAGCAAGGTGGCAGGCTGTCATTGGGGGGGGGGGGGGCACAGCCAGGGAGTGCAGAGGCGGCTGAGGAAATACAACCAAGTTTGAGTGAGCACCCCCACACCCCACCCGAAAAACTTTTGTTTAACCCCCCAGTCCCAGGAATAAAGGTGCAAAGGG
>JABFEA020000119.1:30437093-30448216 GCA_019775915.2 Cyphomyrus plagiostoma | reverse complement strand
CCCCGTAAAAATTTTTTTTTCAAAACCTTGTCAATGTTATAATTTTTAATTGTGAGTTTAATCACCCCCCCCCCCCCCCCCAGAACCTGCCTGCTACTCTTCATAATTGCTTAAGAGCAGCATCATACCTCCATATTCGAATGGTTATGCAGGCGAACTGGTGTAACGGGCCTGACCATCAGTGTGAAGGGAAGTATCTGCGCTGCACTTTTTCCTGCCATTCGAATCGCCAAGGGCCAGAGGAGGTGTAATGGCCGGCTCTGCCCTTTGATGTCGAAACGGCTTCGAGACTTTAATTATGCTGCTAGAGAGAGGAGGTTGCTGATTCGAAAAGGCCCCTAAATGGAATTAAAAGGGTGCGTAGAAAAAGACAGTCATTTAGGGGAAAATCACACCAAAAAAAACAGGGGGATAGCAGTGGGCCGACTGGAAAGCAGACCTCAGTGCTGGAGTGATTATGGACTGGAAGTATCCAATCAGACATAGTCCAAGCGGAAAAACAGCAGTCAAATAGATGTCTAGATCATCGTGAGCTCCTTGGACAGCAGGGATCAACACCCGTCACCGTCACAAAATCTGAGGGACATTTTGATAAAAATGTTTCTTTTTTTAACCACAGACATGGTATTTTAAAGTGTAACATACATATTTTTTTCCTCAGTCAGTTTTTTTTCTTTTCTCCACGGACACAAAGGAGTCTTGCCATGGACACATTCTGGATGCGTATGATTGTCTGACACCCTTATAATAATATATGTTGCCTTTATGTCCCTGCTTGACTTTTTGTCAGTATCTCACACTGAAAACATAAAACATAACTTTTGTTGAATTAAAAACCTTCAGCATGGTGCAATGTTGACCTTCTCAGAAGTTTACCAACCCCCCTCCCCCATATATATAAATCAGACATTTGTTTGTTTATTGTTTTTTTGGGGGGGGGGGGGCATAAGAGTTTTCATTGACAAAATGTTTGCTAAAAGAAACTATTATCCGACATAATGTTTGGCAGATAACATGCAGACAAAAGCAAATCTGACAGCTGGACACGGATCCACCTTCCGCGGCTGCCTGACGTGTGCAGGTCTGTAGTGACAGTGACAAACATCACTGCATACAATGGAAAAATATGAAAAGCACATTATTTAAAACGTTTCATCAATCTGTGGTGCAAGTTATAATGTAAACTGGGTTGATGGGTTGACCTGTAATCAGGGACACTGCTAGAGAGTTTGGGTCCCAACCAAGACCAGTCTAATAACTACACCCCACCCCCACATGGCACCCCCACCTGTAATATTATGTCCACTCATTTACTCTGCACAAATCAACAGCCCATGGAACTTTGATCAACTGAAAAAGGTGGATCATGACACAAGCTTATATCCTGAAGGTTGCTGGTTCATGTCCCGCCAAGGCCATGCTCTGGAACATGTCTGCAAGGCAGTTGCTGAATTGTTCTAATAAGACAGCAAGTTGAAAGGTGAAATAGACTTCAGGGAAGGACAGTATCACTACCATAACTAGTATATCTTATCTAGTAATGCAACAGACACCTGCTACACTTACAATCTCTCGTGTATAAGGTTTTAATTGCCTTTATATTAATAGTTTATGCTATTATTTTATATCATTATTATTATAGACTTACATCCTGCTTATGTTCTGAAAACGTGGACTTAAGTCAATCTGGATGCATCTCGGTCATTATAAAAGAAGAGGTCAAATATACGGTATAACATAAGATACGATATCACATGAATTTATGTAAAGCTCTACAGTGGCAGCATAATCTGTTTGTTTTGGTTCTTGTTGCATGCCCACTAATGCTCACTGCATCTGCTTCTGACGTCTCTCGACAAATTGTACTAAGGCTCTTATGGGGCCGTGGACATAAGAACGATCGGACGTTACTCGATGGGGTATAAGTCAATGGATGGTTGTACTCAGGAGTTCCTTCTCAGATCTTGTTCCCAATTATTACAGGCTTGCAGGTCACGGGTGATGGTCATTGTCCAATGCCAGTGACTTTGTGTGAATTTGTGAGTCAGTTTGTTATGAAGCAGTTGACTTTCCCATTCTAGAAGTTCCGAGGATGATATAGCGGAGATAGAGGTCATGTCTGACATCAGGGCAGCACGGCTGCCTCTTCAGTTGTCTTTGTCTGCGAGTACAAGCTGGACTCCCCATCGCATGTCCTTGTATACAACTGCATGTCAGCTGGCTGGCCTCAGCATTATAAAATAATTCTAGAACTGCTGCACTTTGTGCCGTGTGATGCAGCTTAGTGTTGTTTTGTAATTTTGCTGGGCAACGCAGAGGCAGAAAAGGGGAAAGGACTCAAAAAACGACTAGACAGTTTCCGTCTTCAGCACTCAGACGCCATTCAGGTCCAAAGAGTAACACCGGCTTGCCACAGGACGTGAGCCAGACAGTTCGCCGCCTCTCTTATCCCCGAAGTCGAGGCTTGCGAGGGGACCCTTGGTGTTTTATACAGACATACCCACAGCTGATGGTCCTCGGTGCTAAGGGTCCCTGAATAGGCTTCCCCTTACTGCCTGTTGTCACCGATGACTGGCAGACGATGACAGGCAATGCATCAGCACCAGTCGAAGGAGCGACCCACCAAACGGAAGAATATGTGGTTGGGCTCCCTGAAGAATTGGCAGAGCGTGCGGAGTACTGCGGCAGCCAGCGGGGCGTGGGCACGGCCCTTGGACTCATCCAGGCACCTGTCATGGCCGCCAGGGGGGCGAAGGCAGTAGAATCCCTTTGTGGCGTTGAAGTAGAAGTTGGCGGCTCCGATGCGTGCCGGCAGCCCCAGGAAGCGCTCAGTCCTCTTCAGCTCAGGGAGGGGGTCACGGACGAGGGCGTCGCCATCCACCACGTGGATCCGGGCCCTGGGGAAGTGGGCCAGCCAGCGGCGCAGATGCAGGTGGTACAGGCTCCGCTGGAGAGCCCGGTAGCCAGGGTTGACCCTGCCCTGGCGCAAAAGCAGCTCCTCCAGCGCCGGGTAGGGCTTCCTGCGTAGCTGGCGGTTGCGGAGCACCTGCGTGTAGTCCGACACAAGCCGCTGGACCGGGTCACGAACGATGAGCAGCAGCCGTATGTCCCGGTCCATGTGCTGCACTCGTGCCGGAGCCTCAGGCGATGCGAAGTAACCCGGCGTCTTTTCCACTGTCAGCTGACCCGGGAGAGAGGCGGGCATCTGAGCCCGGTACCAGCCCAGCCCGCGCCGGTAGTTCTCATCCAGGTCGAAGAAGTGCACCTCTGCCGGGGCGGCCGCCACCGCCGGGTGGAGGTCCAGCATCTCCAGCAGGGCCCGCGTGCCGCCCTTCCGCACACCGATGATGATGGCTCCAGGCAGGCCCTGGGAGGCGTTAGCCGCGGCGGGGGGCACTGCAAGTACGGTCTCCTCAAGGCACAGGCAGGTCGGCAGCAGGAGGATGAGGGACAAGAGCCGCCGTGCCGGGGCCGCCCAGTGGCAGTGATGTGTGGTCTTCATCTGGAGTATGTCACTAGACTGGAGAAGAATTTACAGGCGAGGGAAAAGGAAGATGTCATTTATATTGTATTGTCATTTTTTCTCCCAGTTTTTGTACTGCTTATGGTGATCTCGTGTTTACACCCTGCACACTTTTCTCACTGAACTCTCTTTCAGGAGTGATTCATTCATTGTAGTGTCTTAAAGCACTTATGTAAGTCGCTCTGGCTAAGGGCGTCTGCCAAATGCTGTAAATGTAAATGTATATGTTACTCACTGCTGGGAAGCGTTAACTTTCAGGTTTGATGAAGTCAATTTATAGACCTTCTTTGGCAAGACAGCGGTGAAGCATCTTCGAGAAAGAGCAGAGCACTAGTTCACAATATAACACATAATGTCCATATAGCGGTATATGCTATGGATTCACTATTTTAAAACACAAGTACAATTTTCTTTAAATGATGTAGTGCCAGTCAAAATAACATGAACCTCATAGATAACAGTTTGCATTTTACTGTTAAAAAAATTCCAGAGTTTCCAGAATACACCTTTTGTAGAGAGAATCCTCCATATATGTATTTGTGTACGTGTATATATGCATGTATGTATCCTGATATAGATACGTTCAAAAAACGGTCTCAGTACGGAGTTTCCATAAACTGCAGCCAGTCCGCCGTATGGTGCCATTCAGACGACTTGTTGCTGCCACCCTCCGGTGAAAGATAATACTGCAAGTTAGACCTTTTGTCCACAGTTGCCGTTAGCGTATATACACCCTTGATTCTAAACAAGACATTTTTCTATTCTCGTGGTCAGATTTATACACACGATATAATGTAAACAAAGATTTCCATCATCTTCCGGGCAATATTTTCACTGGATACCAGGAGTACAATATCAAGACTGCATTCAATTGGAGAGCCATTGATGGCTTGAGGGATGAGAGAACATCTGGTCTGTAATAACCTTATCCGGGTCAAGAATGCACTAAGCACACATAAAACAAAGCTTGTACTTTGCAACAAAAAAGGGTTTTTGAATTGTTTTAGCAGAAGGGAGAAAGGAACATATTTTTGATGATAGATGAGATTGTTTTGACTGAAAGATCTCATATGTTTCTAAAATCTCTTGGAATTAATATAGTATTGCTGTTGTTTTATCAGAATGCAAATAACTGAATATAATGATTCTATTTTATACACATAATTTTTATATTTGTCTTGATTGCCCTTGCAACACCCCAATGTAAATTCCTTGTGTGTTAAAGTATTTAACAGTAATGTAAATGATGGCAGCCATTCTGCACCAGTACACTCACCAGACTTTAGCTACTGTATAGGGGTGGAGGAGTAGGGGAGGATTCACCAGATATGGGGGACCAGTGGCTTGTACTATGAAGTGGGGTTACTAGCTTATCAGGGTAACTTGTCAGATTTAAGGTACCACAATTTAAATGGATTTCATATTCATTTTCTTACATTTCACCCAGACTACCTTAAATCCAACAAGTTACCCCAATACACCAGTAACCCCACTTCATAGTACAGGCCCCAGATCTGACAGGGCCACCACCCCTACTCTCCTGAAAGGTGGTCAGGGATCTTTTATGGTCTTAGGACCTCCGTTTTATGTTTTATCCAGAGGATGGTACCATTTGTGCCGCACCGTGTTCCCACCGCTGCACAGGGATGCACGCTGACTACAGGGTGGCTAATCTGTTAGCTATGCCAGCACCTCTTGTAGCACCAACCCACTTTTCCTAGTCAGTCTCCCATCCAAGCAGTGGTCAGGCCCAATCTGTCTTAGCTTCCGACAGATTAGCTGCTCTGAACTGCAGGTGATATGACTGCCTGCAGCCTGTTTCTCTCAGGATAAGTTTTGAAAAGGGTGGTTGATGTCCTTGTGCCCTGTGTGGGAAATGTTCCAGGCCTCATTGCAAATCTGCACTGGATGGAAGATGCTGAATGGATGGATGGATGGGTGGATGGATATAAGTAATACTGAAGTAATACTGAAAAGATTAAACTCAGTGGCATTGGCCAGATGAAAAAGGGATATTCTGCTGTAGTGATACATTGTTCCTGTCAGAACAAAACAGGAAGTGGGTTACAGGAGGCTGTGCTTGTACTGGTTCATGACATAGATCTTACTAAACTGGACTGAAATAATCACCCAATTTTAAAAAGCACAAAAATGTGTAAAGCTGCTGTCCTGCTGATAGTACGACTTAAGTGCCTGGACTAATAAACGAGAGGTTGTTGGTTGAAATCCCAGGAGAAGTCTCCCTTTATTGTTCTCTGTTACTCTCAGACCAGTCATTTTATTCTGCACTCCCATCTGATAAACCCCTCGCTGTACTAAACCCCTCCCTCTGGCGAATTCCCTTCACTACAGAGAAAAGGCACCGTATGGAGATTAGGTCTTGCTATAATTGAGAGCTGGAAATAAGGTGCCCTGATCCAGGTGTTTTCATCTGGCCCGGAAAGACCCCTCCATTGAACTGCCACGTCTACACTAGGAGCTGACCTTCGGTTAATCGGCGCAGCGCTGCAGTGGCGTATCCAGCTGTGCGTGAAATTAGATTCCCGGTAAACCCTGACCCACGTACAGCTGTCAGACCGGCCTCCTCTGCGCGGACAGATCAGGGTGAACCTCACCCTGCTCGCAGCGAAAGCGGCTCCGCTTCTGGGAGGATGGGACTGGATACTGAATTTGATCACATGCAATATTCAGAAGCATAATTGAGCTGTTATGCATTTTGTGTGTGCTACACGAATTACCCGATCCGGTCGTGGAAGTTGCAATATTGTGCGCAAGACTATCCCACAGTAATACTGTTCACAATGAGGCGTATTACAAACATATTCCACCAAAACGCACCCCAGGAAAACAAAGCGCATATTCTCCCTACCAACTATAGCGAGAACCGTAAATATAAACAAAACAAAGTACCTCAGTTCTCGAACTCACTAGAACTCAAATTTCTTAAAAGTCGAACAAACCGGTTTGACCTAGAACTTGATCTGAATATCAGAAGTCGAACCGTGAACGCTGACCTATTATAAATTGTACGGGCCAGGAAATGAGTCATACTATAATGCAATTCTTACTTAGATGCCTTCTTCACAGGCTGGACGATTAACCAAATAAGGCAGCACAGCATTACTGTATCCAACAATAAAGTTCATTTATTTAAACTTTATTTTACTGGGTAAATTAACTGAAAACCAGTTCTCACTGCTTTACGTGATATTCGGGAGAAATAGCAGATTATGCATTGGAACTGCCTGGGATACAAACGTCATGTGTGTAACTAAACTCTTCAGCCAATAAGGGCAAAGGTGTGTCATCTCGGAGGCGGTTGCAGTTTGTGCAGCCGGGTGAGAGGCCGCAATACAGAGAACTTCAAGTAGTTACCAAATGGATGCAAAATCAAAATCACTCATTTCCGCTTGACACTAACCACACAATAAATTATGGCATATGCCAGTAGCCCAGAATGTCCGGAAAACACAAATATAAAGCACATGTAACTGTTTCATAAACATATAATAAGAATTGTAATAAGCACTTTAATAAGCAATGTAATAAGCCTAAAATCAAAGGGATTGAAAAACTCTCAAATGGGATAGGATTCAAAGGGTTAAAACATATCTAACTGAAACACACTAATGTACTGCGGTTCCTTGTTTGTGTTAAACCAGCTATGTCTACGGGGGTCTTGCAAGAAAAAATCAGTATCGGCCTGATGGGGGCAGCAAAATGCCGTTTCCTTGTTATATAACGTCATAAAAGAGTACGAGCGATTTTAGGGTGTGATTTTTATTTAACCTTTTCCACTTTCAGTTTGTTTTTCACGGACGTCGTAGGGCGAAAGGGATTAAAGTCATTCTCATGAACTCCATAAAATTTTTGTCTCATTTTAAAAATTAGTTTTAGACAAATATAGTTTACGTTTTTAAATACAATCTCCGTGGTAAAAATAGATAAAAAAAAAATATTTTGATCAAAATATCTTGCAGGATTCCCAAGGTGTTAACCCCTGTAAATGAGTTTTATTATAGTGCAATTCATTTATGTAATAAGTATTTCATCAAATCCAGGGCATAAATGGCAAGACTAACAACAAATTGAGAAAAAAAAATGTACATCTTATCAAACAAATTGATTGTTTATTATGGGTTACATGCAATAAATTTGAAAGACATGGGAGATGAAAAACTAGTTTTGTGTTATTTGATCTTAAATTTATGCTCATTGAGATTTTTTTTACCTATTCGGAGAAAATGGTAAAAAAAAAAAAAAAAAATCAGAGGAATAAACAACATACTTTTAACACCTAAAAAGTTAAGGTGTTAACTTGTGCTACATAATAAACAAACACTGTATTTCATTGTAACTTTTTTTTCTTAAAAACTCTCAAGTTGATGAGAATGACGCACTGGATATTGTCTGCCGTTGCTTCACGTGGCTGGTGGTGTGGACCCTCACTTTGGAAACTCCTTCTGGAAATATGCTCTGCATGCGATTGCATCTGTTCCCCTGTGGTCTGCAATAGCAAGTTAATGTATTTAGCTTTTTACTTTTAATATTACCTAAAAATAGACAGAATGGACTGGTGCCATGGGGGGCCAGGGGAGGTGTGGGTGGGCGGTGTGTGAATTAATGAATTGCCGTAGGGCAAGTCTGGTAGAGGAAAATTCATGCAAATGAAAATTGTTTCTGCAGCAGGATAAGCTTCATGGCTGCACATCGCTACACAAAGATCAATTATGTTATGAATTCTGCTAATTGCAAATGAACGTTTTACTCAGCCACACAGAGGTAATGCTCACATGGGTGACTTGGGTAATGAAACCCACTGACCTGCATAGCGTCAGAAGTGGCCAAGCTTCTGAATACAGCTGTACAAAGCAGGTATATAGATAAAACGGATACAAGCTCATACGGCCCATTTTGGCAGCTGAACCTATTGTTTTATGTTGATTTTGGGGGGGAAACGAAAATAGGGTGAGTGGTGATCTTTAATGGACATTACTGCTGCACAGCTTCCGGTCTGGGGCTGAGGCACAAGCCAGCCAGGATTTGGGAGGAGTGTCGTCTACAAGGTGGGGGGGAGCTTACACTACGGGCTACTGGGTCACTTTGTCCCTCCTTCCAGGACCACCGGCAGCAATGGACACATGCTACACGTCCCCTGGTTATATGGCCCATAATAGCCTGTGGGCCTCTGTGTATTCACTCACCGGCAGCACAGAATGGCCATAGGCTCATCATTAGCTACCATAATGGGAGGGGACCACTAAAGGACCACTGTGGGAACGGGGGGGGGGGGTCATGAACAGCCCCCAACTTTCAAAATTAAAGAGTAAAAATATTTTAAACCGTTTGCCTCAAGGTCACCGTGTAACTTTGGCCATACTACGACACGGTGATGAGGTCACCGTGTGACTTTGCCCATACTACGACACGGTGATGAGGTCACCGTGTGACTTTGCCCATACTACGACACAGTGATGAGGTCACCGTGTGACTTTGCCCATACTACGACACGGTGATGAGGTCACCGTGTGACTTTGCCCATACTCCGACACGGTGATGAGGTCACCGTATGACTTTGGCCATAACGTGGCACAGTGATGAGGTTAGTAAGCGACTTTGGCCATACAGCGGCATGTGATGAGGTCACCGTGTGATTTTGGCTGTACTGAAGAACAGTGATGAGGTCACTGTGTGACTTTGCCTGTACTACGGCATGGTGATGAGGTCACCGTGTAACTATGGCCGTACCGCAGAATGGTGATGAGGTCACCATGTAACTATGGCCGTACCGCAGAACGGTGATGAGGTCACCGTGTGACTTTGCCTGTACTACGGCATGGTGATGAGGTCACCGTCTGACTTTGGCTGTACCGTGGCATGGTCATGAGGTCACTGAGTGACTTTGGCAGTACCACAGAACGGTGATGAGGTCATTGTTTGACTTTAGCCATACCGCGGCATGGTGATGAGGTCACTGTGTGATTTCGGCCGTACCGCGGCATGGTGATGAGGTCATGGTGCGACTTTGGCCGTACCATGGCACAGTGATGAGGTCATCGTGTGTCAGGATGACTGTTTCATTGAAGCTCCTTCGATCTCCAGGCTGCTGTAAACCATGCCACAGGTAACCAATCAGACACGAGGACAGGGTGTGACACTTACAGAGCACAGCAGTGACACCACTGGTAAATAAGATAACTAACCTCAATTACCGAAAGTGAATATAAATATTAATGCACAGGCTTAAATGTTCAGTGCCAGATCAGTGTGGGAGAGGATGGGCTGCTGATGTAAGAGTACTGGGAGGACTGGGAGAACCACCAGTACAGAAAGGCCTCCGACTGCCACTCACCAGCATTGCCACCATTAGTAACCCGAAAATGACATAAGTTCAAGTGCACAGAACGCAGCATATTTATATAATCATCCGAATATATATATAAATATATATATAAATATATATATATATATATACGCATAGTCTTTATTCTGCAATTTAGTGATTGAAATTTATGTACCCGTCAGAAAAATGTAAAATGATATAAAGATTCAATTTTTCATATATGCACAATATCAAATTCAATGTAAAATACCATTAGACGTATTTTATTAATATATACAACTTTTTGTTTATTGAAAGCATAATGCATGAATGGAAGTTGCTGTGTATGAGATCATGGTGATTTTGTAATAAATATGTTTAACACAGTGCTGAATTAAAAATTAGGGAACCACCACATAGATATATGAATAAGATATACAGCAGTACCTCGGTTCTCCAGCTTAATCCGTTCCAGACTCCGTATCGAATCCTGAAAAGTTCGAGTTCTGATCAAATTTTTCCAAATAAGAAATTATGGAAAACTAATTAATTGGTTCCCGGCCCCCCAAAATGACACCTAAATATGTTTTTTAGCATTTAAACACAAAATGAACAGGTTAAAACAAGAAGAGCTTTTTGTTTTTAATGGCTTCCAAAACAATTAAGATCTTATCCCAACATTACCCCTGTCCTGCCACGATCGTCCGCTCCTTCCGTGTGCCACGCCCCCTCATTAACCTCGTGTGGGATCCCCATGTGATCAGCTGTTTCTGGTTGTTGTCATTCATCCTCCGTATTAAGTCCACATTTCAGTTTCTTTCCCCAGTCCGGTCATTGGGTACGTTCGACTCGCTTACAGCGACGCAATGCATTACGGTTAGACACATTGCGACCTCTCACCTGGATGCACAAACTGGAACTGCCTCCGTGACGACACGCCTTTGCTCTTATTGGCTGAAGAGTTTAGTTGCACACATGACGTTTGTATCCCAGGCAGTTCCAATGTGTAATCTGCTATTTCTCCCGAATATCAGGTAAAGCAGTGAGAACTGGTTTTTAGTTAATTTACCTGGTAAAATAAAGTTTAAATAAGATAAGATAAGATAAGATAATCCTTTATAAGTCCCACAAGTGGGAAATTCTCAATGACATAAATGACATAAATGCTGTAATAGTACACGTAAGTTAGTGGTTTATTTATTGTTATTGTTAGTTACTGTAATGTTGCGCTGCTTTATTTGGTTAATCGTCCAGTCTGTGAAGAAGGCATTCAAGTAA
>JABFEA020000119.1:30413965-30424490 GCA_019775915.2 Cyphomyrus plagiostoma | reverse complement strand
CCTGTCCTCTTGTCAGTGACGATCTGTGAGTGTAGCGGCCCCTGTCCTCTTGTCAGTGACGATCTGTGAGTGTAGCGCCCCCCTGTCCTCTTGTCAGTGACGATCTGTGAGTGTAGCGGCCCCTGTCCTCTTGTCAGTGACGATCTGTGAGTGTAGCGGCCCCTGTCCTCTTGTCAGCGACGATCTGTGAGTGTGAATGGAAACAGACGGGTGTGTTTCAGATGTCTGACATAGTTTGAAAGCGTTACGTAGCTTCTGTGGCTGTGATTTGGGGCACATTGCTCTCTCTCTGCTTTATTGAATATTCTACCACCCACATGCTATACGCCCATCTATAAAAAACAGATACCGCCATTCCGTCTATGGTAACCCCTGCATGTGCTCTGCGTTTCCTGGGAAACGCTCCAAGCTCACCGTGACCCTACCTTGGAAAAGCGTTTATGGAAGATGGATGAATGAGCAGTTAGGTTACCTACGTCCTGATGAGAGGAACCACCTACAGAGCTCGTTATCAGACCTGTCATGACCTCAGCAAACAGTCCGATAATGGTGTCGATTTGCTCTACCTGTCACCAGCAATGGGCTGACAAACTGCATATCTATCCAGAACATGACCGTGCAGATGGTCCTGGTGACTGATTTCATTGACACATTCAGTTGTTCTTTAGGCAGCATGGGGGGCAGCAGGGGGGCCCAGTTCTCTGAAACCTCCAGCGCTGTGGGTGTGTCTCTATAAATGCATGGACTTTGTTTGCTCTTCACTTGATCTCACCGATTTTCTTACGGATGCCCTCCCACAGTCCAGGGACGTAGCAAGATGAACTGGTGTCCCTAATTTGGCCATATTGGGTGAGCATGACGGATTGGCATCCCATCCAGTATTCTGAGCCTTGTGTGTTACCCTGGGATAAACTCCAGGCTTCCCAAGACCATCTGACGAATAGTTGTAGAATTAATGGATATATAGTCCCATATGCCTCTTAACAGGTACTCCGGGTTTGTCATTCCAGAATGACTATGAAATAGCTTCCCTATTCGTGTTCAGGCGTGTGTGTGTGTGGGTTCAGGATCTTTGCCACTTGTACAGAAGTTCAGGCAGGCAGTGTCAAAGTGGCAGAGGTACTGAATGCCCTTTTTTCACCTCTGAGCACCAGCCCTGGGCGAGCAGCACGGTTTGCGGTCTGACGGGGGTCCCTCACCGACTCCTCAGGGGGTGTCACTCACTCCCTTTGGGGACAGGTGGCATTGTCTTACACTTGCCAGCAGTGGGTAACATGCTGGGTTTAAGAAGAAGAAAAAAAAAAAGTCTTGTCATTTTAAATCTTGAGTCTCTTGCCTGCAGTAACAGCCGTGAGTCTGGAACTCATCCAAAGTGCAGCTCTATAAATGAGTACAGGTTTGAGTTGCTTTGTAGAGAAGTGCTACCTAAGCAGTGACATCACACCCACCCGGGCACTGCTCAGGGTCCTACTCAGGCAGGGAAAGTGTTTAGAAACTGTACAATTTCCAGATGATCACATCTGAAAACACACTTCTGTACTACTGTTCGTGCGCAGCGTCGATTTTGTTTTTAATGTGTCAAATTAATGCAGGTAAAATATGACATATTTCATAAAGTGGAGTGTATCTCCATGGCCAGGAGGTGTGTGGGTTCCTATCCTGCCTGCTGAAGTGGCTCTCTGCACAGCTGGCGTTAAGGTGGAGAATCTAGCCCTGGCTGAAGACCACTTTGAGAAAGGACAGAGCATCGCTGCTGAGGACTCAGGCGCCTGGCCGTGAGATAAATAACCTGAAATAACCACACATCTCTGCGACCATCTAATCCAGGGTAACACATTTCTGAATACTGCAAGGATTTTACTGTCAAGGAGAGAAGTAACCGCTTCAATAGGAGAACAGCTCGCTATCCAAATAATACCCACGAACTTTGAATGGCATGAGCAGCTTGGCACAGTGGTCAGCACTGCTGCCTCACAACTTGGGGACCTGGGTTTGACTGTGTCAGCATGGGGTTTCCTCTGGGTAATCCAACGCCCCCCCCACAGTGCAGAAACATGCTGAGGCTAATGGGGGCTATCAAACTGCCTGCGTGACCGTTCCCTGCCTCGTACCCACAGGCTCTGGGCCCCCTGTGCTCCTGAATAGGACAAGTGGTTACAGAAAATGGATGGAAACAGCTATGATTTTTTTTTCCACGTTTAGAGTGAAATCATCTCTATAGCGACAACCAGCTGTAAGTTATGACGTGATTTGGGCAGCAGAGCTCAGAGCCTCAGCGGACACTGACGTCTCCAGCTGGATCTGGAACCTTGTACCACAGCCGTTCCGCACGTCCCTTCCGGTCCCGTCGTCTAGATAATACCCACAAACCCTGAACGGCACCAGTAAGACTCCTCCTCCCACCGCCGGGAGGGGGGGGGGGGCTGGGGCGGCGTTTATGGGCAGAAATGAGCTGCTGATTAGTGAGGAGGTGCATGAGGAGAAGCAGCGGGAGCCCCCCCATGACTCTGCACCCCCACCCCCACCTGAACCAACGACAACGGCAGATGGAGTGAGACAGCCGTTGGCTTCAGATACACATCTCACACTTCAGACAGCTGGAGTTCTGCACATCTCCTGCTTGCATTGTGAGCTTCTAACTGTCCAAGTCCTACCCAGCAAGCCGACATTATGTGGAAGAATGAGACCAACCCCCCCCCCCCAGTATAACATTTGATTGAACTGTAAATGTCTTTTTGCCTGGGGTATCACCAGCTGGCTTAGGTATGACATCATCCATAGGGGCTGGCAGCTTTGGCCCAGAGGGGGCGGGACTGCCGTGGGGGCGGGGCTGCGGCAGCTTCGGGGAGGTTGTGGGTGAAGATGAAATACGGCCATAGTGCTTCCACAGCCTATTACCCAACGCTGGGTGGTGTTCAGATAGGAACCTGCCTTAGGAAGATGGAGGCAGGGGACACCCTGAATGGGATGCTGGTCCATCTTAGGACAGATACACACACACAGATTCCCAGGAGTGGGAATCGAACCCATAACCCTAGAGTTGCAGTGCTAATCACTGATTCATTGACTGTGCTGCCTATCACAGAATTAAATACAATTAAATAAAAATAGGTAGAATCAAAAACAGTTCTAAGAAACCGTAACACAGACAAATACAAGGCAGGCGACTTTATTGCACGGACCGACAGCCCAGTGGGGAAGCACCTGCACCCCCGCGGCTTGGAAAGGGGAAATGGGCAGAAGATGAGAGCGGTCATCTGCTTCACAGACATCAACCTCCCATGTCAGGTGAGCGGCTCTCTCCGCCGGAACTCGCCCCGTGTCGTCGCGCCGGAACTCCCCCCGTGTCGTCGCGTGGCTCTCCGGCCAAGATCGACATTTTCCAACTTTCTTGGAGACTGAGGTCAACAAATACCCACTTTTCTGTGCATGTGTGTCTTGGGGGGAGAGACCCCAAGAGCTTCAGCTGTCGCCACTGTTTCCCTTGCATTTCCTCCAAAATAATCAAACTTATTTAAATGGAATAAAATACAGGTTTAAGAATGAGAGCACAGTTTTACCACCTAATTTAGAAAATGCTCAATTACCTGAAAATCCAGCTGGTTAGAAATTCCTTTGCCCACATCTTTTAAAAATGACACATCCAATTACGGCCCAGTGACAGCTGGTAAAGTGAATATTCCACCTGAAATTAAATTTCACCTTCAGAAGTTTGGCACGTGGATTGGTTCAATCTAAGACGTTTCCAGTCCAGGAAATAGGCTTAGGTGGGGGGCAGTGAAAAATGCAACATGCAAAAATAAAAACAGATGGCAGACACAAATCCCTACCCATAACCCCCCCACGCTGTCCAGCTTACGGTGTGCAAAGAGCAGAAATGACTCAAGGCCAAACAGTAAGGTACAGTAAGAAGTGCAAATTAAGTCCCCCCACGTACCTCCACGGTATCTTACAGTTTTAATTTCATTTACTTAAATCAATAATCAACAGAAACCTTCTGCTGATCTTCTGTAGTTACAAGCCCACTTTCGCTTCATGCAAATAGGTGGACGGAACAATGTGGCATCAGACAAGACGTTATAAGCCAGTCTCTGTGACCGTCTCTTTTGAAAATGCACAACTGCCCTTAATGAGTGACACATGCTTGGGTGCCCTGAGACGGACAGGCTGCTTCACTCCCACCCGTCACTGGATACAGAAGAACCGGGATGAAGGCACACGGGGGTACGTCGGTCGGCACGCGCCCACGCGGTTCTTCATATTGGACATTAATGGCACTGGATTCCCCACAGTGCATGCTGAGATGTGGTACTGAATCGGAAAGCAGCCCGAGGTCAGGGCCAATGGAAATGACACGTGGAACTGGACCGCTGAATGAAGAATGCCCCCTAGGGGCCATGAGAGGGGATGGCATAGTCAAAGCTCTGAAATAAGACATGTATGTGTGAGCACAATACCTCAGTGCACAGTTCACTCCATGGAGGACCCAGTTCACTTTGCTCTATAGCAAAGGGCAGCTCCCTAATGCCAAGAGACCCTCAGCGCGTGGGTGCTACTGAGCACGCTCCAACTTTTATGCAGTACAGGACGCTCAGTGCGTGGGTGCTACTGAGCACGCTCCAACTTTTATGCAGTACGCAGTCACAGGTTGTGTAAACAAGCATGAACAGGTTGGTCGGCAGCCTCGATTTTCCCGCCTGTGCCAATGGAAACGACACATGGAGAGGTAGAGAGGCGCATGGAATCATGGGAATCCTTCCTGTGGAACCGACCACCACGGAGACGTCAGGCGTTTCGCTCAGCTGGGGGGATGAACTCCAGGCCCAAATGGCCGAAGATCTCCTCCTCTGAGGCGGCACGCAAGTACTGCCTCTGGAAAACAGACACAGAAAACCATCTCAGAAAGCACAGGGCAGTAAGACAGTATGGATGCCAGTCAGGGGGCGTCTGCGTTTCCACAAGCTAGTCTGTCGGGGGTGTTTTGGATAGTTGTCTTCAGCTCCCTGTCCGTTACAATTGGCTACTTTGTTTTTCAAACCATTTATTAATCCTTCCTTTCTTATCCTCGAAACAAGTAAAGGCAGAAAATGCATCAAAACCTTTTTTTTTTTTTTTTAAATATACAAAGAACCACTTTTTAAAACAACATGAACTGCAAGTACATGGTCAGCCGTCACCACACAGACTCCTCAGTTCTCTGACAGTGTATAATCTGCACTCGCTCCATGAGTAATGTCAGTTGCACAGAGCTTATCTGATTTCAAGATTGTTGCACCAGCTACAAGCATGGAGCTTCCACCCCCGTGACGGAAGACTGGCACCTGCACGCACCGGAAGTACACTGCCCCCACACGTCGAAGACACACTGCCATGCTGCTAGAGGGGGCTTTCTGAACACCCGCCAGAACAGTCATAACCTTGACAGGTGGACAGTATGATATCCCATCTGTGCAGTATTGTATAAAAGCCCTCAAGTCATTAGCTGTCAATCAGTAGAAAAGGGTCTTCACCGCATGGGAGAGGCAACACGTACCGCTAATAAAGTGTCGCCCTCTATGTTTCATGTATTGTCAGTACAATAAAGCCCACAAGACACGCCAGCAAAAACCTCATCGTTTAATTATTCTGTAATTATTACAAAGTAGAAAAACAACACTGAGAAGTAACTGTCAGTTTGCTAGAAATAATAAATAATATTTTTATACCAAAACCCCAACCACCTAATTTCATGGTGTTCGGTCCAGTCAGTGATTGTGAATGGAGCGCGCTTGAGGGCCTGCCTCTTACCCGCGAGGAGTGGAACAGGGCGTGGCTGCTCAGTGACATGCCCCTCTCCCGGCCCGCCCAGCGACGGAGGTCCCTCTCAAAGAGCTGCAGACAGAGAGACGGGTGAACGAAGGGAGAGGGGTGTGGCCAGATGGGGAGGGCGGAGAGAGAGGAGGAGTGATGCTAAGGATGGGCGCTAGACCGCGAGTCTGGGGGAAAGGCGGGGGAGGAGAGAGGAGGAGAAAATGCACAGCGAGGGGTCAGGGAGAGACAGCAGCGGCTCGACGGACCGACCCGGACAGCAGCCCGCCCATTAACCCAGAGCACACAACAAATTTGTAATTAATTAGGCAATTAGCACCCAGCTCAGACGGGTCAGCGACACACGATTGGCTGGCCGTCAGGAGACACCACACTGACAGCAATCCATCGCAGCCAATCAGACCTTTACAGCCCTGTCCTTGGCTGGGCTCTCTCTGCACCCAAAGGCATTAACGTTCACAGCGGTGGGGGGGAGGAGCGAGGCAACACCCAGCCTGCGACCCAACACCCCTGCCCCCGTCACTGCATCAAGCAGGAACTAGGATCATGAGGCAACCCTAATGTTATGGAAGCTGTGCCTTACAATGCCACAGGATGGAGCCGATGAAAGCAGAAACTAACATGACATTCAAGTTTAAGGTATATTTTTTTAAAGAACTTGTATAATACTGAGCTATATGTTCTTCGCTTTAAATTTCTTGACCCTAATAATAAACCCAACAGGTAGAAGAGAGACCTACCAAGCAGCACTACAGAACCTGTAGTACAGGTTTATTCTGGGTGCTCCAGTTTCCCCCACCGTCCAATGACAGGCAGCCAGGCTGATCAGTTTCTCTAAAACCCCCACAATCACACTGGGTGTTGTGTCCTGTGACAGACCGTACCCCCCCGCCCCAGGGATAGGCTCCAGACCCCCCCACAAACTTGACCAGGAAAAGCAGTTTGAAGATGGATGGATTTGATGAAAATCTACATCAAAAACTATATCACAATAATTCAGCAAAAATAAACATTTCATGACATTTCCAGACTTAAGGATGTATTCAGGCAAGACTGAAGAACAGGGGACCTGAATTAACTGAACAATTAGTGTCAAAGCAACGAATCATTCTTCAGGCACAGGATCTCCACACGTCCCTTTTTAACCAAAGTCTGAAGGGGCAGGTTAGCATGTAGGGTTCATGTCCCCTGCAGGACACCGTACCTGAGAGCCAGTCCAGCCAAGTAGGGCAAACGCATACTGACTGATGGGGGTGACGACCAGGTCCACTCTCACAGCCTTCCAGCCTGGGGCCTCCCCTGGGCCCCCCACCTGCACCTCAGCTGCCCTGGGAGCCTGTGTGCTTCCCTGAGGGGCCCCATGGGGCAGCATTAGCTTGAAAATGGTGAAGCAGCGTTCAAAGCGATCCATGTTACTTGGGGAACGGGCTGGCCACTCTTTGGCCTCCAGGTACGAGTTCTTGTGAATTTTCTGGTATAGCAAGAAATCCTGTTGTGGGAGTGAATAATAAATGATGAACCCAACAGGCAGAAGAGTGACCTACCAGGGTTAAAATGGCTGACATGGCATAAATTTCTAAAACGCTGTTGGAAGGGTTGATGTACCCGTGCCTCCAGCCAGCCGATGACCTTGGGCAGTAGCTGCTCCTCTCTCCCCTCTTCAGGGTGAGTGATGAGGAAATCCACATCGTGGCCCGTCTGCTTCCCCCTGTGTGCACAGACCCAGGTACGGTGAGGAAAGACCCCGTCTGTGACAATGGCAGAGCGCTCTGGAACGCAGCTGATCTTCTGCAAGCAGGCAACCTGCCCACCAGGTGAGATGGAAGTTAGCTGGCGTCTCACTGTCGTTGCGTGATGACAAACGCACCTGCGGAATCCCCCCGTCAGCGTGACCTGAGCCCCCGGAAGCACAGCATGGACGGCCTCGCCCACCATCCCCACGAGAAGGTCTGCCTCCGCTCTGGTGACAGGGGTGCTGAGGTCCTCGTAGTAAAGCAGGCCTGGTAGGGAAGCAGCAGGCAGAGCTGACAGGCAGGCCGGCAGCAGACTGAGGTGGACATTTTAGGACTCCTTTGAAAGAGGCAGACCTGGATCTCCCGAGTGAAATTAATAAACTTCCAAAGGAGGTTTTATATGATTCTCAGGCCTGCTGTCACAAAACTCCTGTGCAAAAGTGGATTTTAGTAAATACTGCAAAAGCAAAAGTACAGTGGTACCTCGGTTCTTGAACTTAATCCATTCCAAACTCGAATCCTAAAAAGTTCGAGTTCTGATTGAATTTCCCATAACAAATAATGGAAAACCAATTAATTGGTTCCCAGCCCCCCAAATTTACACCTAAATATGTGTTTGTTTTTTAGCATTTAAACAAAAAATGAACAAGATAAAACCAGAACAACATACACTGTACTAAGCACATTTATCAAAACAGTAATTTGTAAAGTAAGAAAATAAATGTATCCAAACAATGTGGAACGTCCTTTCCTTCCGTGTGCCACGCCCCCTCGTTAACCTCGCGTCGGATCCCCATGTGATCAGCTGTTTCTGGTTGCTGTCATTAGTCCTCTGTATTAAGTCCGCGTTTCAGTTTCTTTCCCCAGTCCGGTCATTGGGTGTGTTCAACTTGCTTACAGCGCTGGCTTAAAGTAACGCATTCTGATCCGGATGCAATGCATTATGGTTAGATGCATTGCGACCTCTCACCCTGCTGCACAAACTGAAACCGCCTCAGTGACGACGCACCTTTTTAGAGTTTAGTTACACGCATGACGTCCGATGCGTAATTTGCTATTTCTCCCAAATATCATGTAAAGCAGTGAGAACTGGTTTTCAGTTAATTTACCTGGTAAAATAAAGTTTAAATAAATGACATAAATGCTCTAATAGTACACACAAGTTATAGGGTTATTTATTGTTAGTTACTGTAATGTTGCGCTGCTTTATTTGGTTAATCGTCCAGTCTTTGAAGACTGCATTCAGGTAAGAATTGCATTGTAGTATGACTCATTTCCTGGCCCGTACAATTTATATTAGGGCAGTGTTCACGGTCCCACTTCTGATATTCAGATCAAGTTCTAGGTCAAACTGGTTTGTTCAACTTTCAAGAAATTCGAGTTCTAGTGAGTTTAGAGAACCGGGGTACCACTGTACAAGGTAATTAAGTGCCCAATTCTGGTCAGCAATTTCTTTTGCCCTTTCATATAACCAATTGTAATTAATGGGGAATTTTGGTTGTATTAATTCTTGAATACTGTTTATTGCCATTTTCATATTTGGACACCATTTCACAAGATTAGTTAGTACTACAACACGGTAACTTGTAACAAGGCTGGACTCCCAGCCAATACAGCGGTCCTGGTCTCTGATTGCAGAAACCTAATTTAGCCAGATGCACCACTGTACAGGACTCATCCTTCTAACATAATTACTGCTGTACAAAACATCCCACAGATGTTATCTGAAGGCTCCATTCTCCGTCTCCAGCTCTTCCATTGGTTGCTCTGTGACCGCAGTCAAAACCCGACCTGCCTCAGGTACCTTTCCTGGTCTCGCTCTCCCCCTGAGGCCTGTTACTGCTGCTATTACACACCCATGAAGTACCAGATAACAGCACTGCCCCCGGTACTCTGGTTGGAAGGTATGATCTGAGGTTTACCTACCTGCTGCCTGCGCCCGGTTCAGCTTCTTCCCAGAGGCCTGAAGGTCAGCCGGCCTCCGGATTCCCTCCAGGAACCAGAGCTGGGCCGTCTTCACACCCACGCCGAAGATACCAGTGAGGGCCTGAAGTCAGAAAGAGAAACCATGCCGGTAACAGCACGTGGTTCAGGAGATCTGGGCCTGAATTCACAAAGCATCTTAAGGCAGAAAATAGCTCCCAAAAATAATGGGTGTGTCATTCCTAAATGTAGGACTCCTCAATTATTTTTTCACTAAGAGCAGTGCTTGAAGTGGGAAAAAATAAGTGCAGGAACTCTAATTTTCCGACATTTGACATTTGTGCGGTAAAAGAGAAAAAAAAAAAAACTCAAGTCTTTAGGATACAGAATTTCCGGAACTGCGTTCTGCTGCGTTCCGGCCCACTTCAAGCACTGACTAAGAGGAATTCACAAAGCGCCTTAGCGCTAAAAGTAGCACCCAAGTCTGGGAGAACTAAAGTAGTCCAGAGCACTCCGAAGTGACTAAGACCGACAAGAGCACTCCTAAGTCACCAAGACCTATTCACAAACAGTCGCAAAATGGCTGCTGTCAAGCCACATCTCAATGTCTTGGAAACATTAAGCAAATGCTGAATTGCTTAAAGAAGACAAATTCAAATTCCTTAACTGTGCATAATTCAAATACATTATAATACAGTACATAAAATAAAGCTTATAGTTTTGCTGCTGCATCTCAGTGGCTCAGTTTATCATAAGCTTTGACGAGTCTATATTAGGCATTGAGAGAAAATGACTCTTTGTCCCGGAATGTTTTCTGTGCACGCCCTAGTCTCCGGAAGCTAGTCAGAAACAGATAGGGTACTGAAAGGCAAAGCAGTTCTAATTTTTACCATATACACTGCTCAAAAAAATTAAAGGAACACTTTTTATAGTCAGAGTATAGCATCAAGTCAGTAAAATATCTGGGATACTGATCTGGTCAGCTAAGTAGCAGAGGGGGTTGTTAATCAGTTTCAACTGCTTTGGTGTTAATGAAATTAACAACAGGTGCACTCGAGGGG
>JABFEA020000119.1:30361281-30373958 GCA_019775915.2 Cyphomyrus plagiostoma | reverse complement strand
CCCCATTCCCTCCCAAGGCCCCCCCCATGTTCTAAGTGTGTCTGGCTCTGCTCTCTCTACTTGGTCGCCGTTTGTCATCCTGTTTAAATGGTTTTGTCTCCTCACTATACTCCCTCCATTTCAATCCATGGTTTTTGCTACCCCCCCCTTCCCACACTGCACCTCTTTCACCACCGTAAACCCGCCTCCATCATTCCTCCTCACCCTACCCTTTCTTTCCTCGCCTCCCTCCTTTTTTTCCATTTTGTTTTCACAGTCACTGTATCCATCAGATTCTAGACAGTGTCAATCACATTCACCAACATGACATAGTTCACAGGGACCTGAAGGTCAGTATGTGTAGCGCCCCCGCCTGGCTGCCCGTGGGCCTGCCTTGCCTGTCCGTCTGCCTGTCCGTATGCCTGTGATCCTGTGTGAGTCCAGCACTCTGATTTGCTTCCGCTGCATTGACTGTCCAGTAAGCCCCTCCCCTTCCTTAACCCAAGCTCCGCCCCCTGCCTTAACCCCACTTCCTCTATCGCCTTCCACAGGTGACCTGCTGGCCTGTCTCACACCTTCGATCACATTAAAGGCTGCCATTCAGATGCTCCTGTGGTTTCATTTTGGTTGTGTTACCGTGTCTGCGTGTGTATCAACCTTAGCTTAAGTATGACCATAACAGGCCCGGCTCTTGTTTAGAGAATCCCAGAGGTGGAGAACTCTGCGTCTGCTGGTGAGCAGCCTGCTTCTTTGGGCTCGGATTACGCATCCCCGGTCCCGCTTTGCATAAAAGCTCTCTCCGTGAGGTTCTGCTCCTCCTCTATGTGCAGCTGCCCGCCAGGGGAGTGGGCAGGCTGTGATCTGGTGCCTCTGGCAGTGATCTCGACTGCCGTTGTTCCTTGTCCAGGGCGGACATCTTGAAACGCGAGGCTCTTGCAGTGGAGCCTGGCAGATCGGTCTCCAGATGAGCGGCGGACACCCCTCGATAGTGCGTGGGCACGTGTGCCTGGCCTGCTGCCATGTGGCTACATAATCTGTGTGGAGGAACTCTGAGTCTGAAATATCGTTTGGAGTCAGGAGGCTGGAAGACCTGGTCTGGGCGGACTCTGGCGTGTGTCAGTCAGCAGTCTGGGCTGTGCGGGACTCTGGCGTGCGTCAGTCAGCAGTCTGGGCGGGACTCTGGCGTGCGTCAGTCAGCAGTCTGGGCGGGACTCTGGCGTGCGTCAGTCAGCAGTCTGGGCGGGACTCTGGCGTGCGTCAGTCAGCAGAAGCTTCAGTCCCGCCCACAGCCCTTGGGTGTGGGAGTGTGTCGGCGCTGAGATGCCGATTTCACAGAGGCGGTGCGATGTTGTGGGAGCTTGTGGCTGGAAGCTTGGACTGGCAGCATCCACTGGCCCCTGAACAGCGGGGAAAGTGTAAATCAATTCAAATGAGGCAGGAGAAGCACAGACACGTACGTCCTCACTCTTTTTCAAAGTCACACACATAGACACACACAGCACCACTCAGAACCGATACGCACCCACCCCTCTGCAAACTAGCATTAGTGCACACACACACACACACACACACGCGTGCGCAACCATACACGCACACACACGTGCACACATATACACGCACACACACGTGCACACATATACACGCACACACACGTGCACACATATACACACAGACACACGCTACCGTCATACTAAGATAATCACAGGAGCTGCTCATACTCATTCTCTTAATCTCTCTCCTACAGAAAAACACTAACACAGGCAGACAAATATATATTGCCACAGCCCACACCCTGACTCATAGCAGCCCCCTCCCTGTCTTGGCACAGCACACGCACGCGCGCACACACACACAGACACACACATTTTCTCATTGGCTAATTGATATGTGTATGTTATTGGCCCCATATTTATTTTTTGAAGAAGGCCAAGGGCCCTCATTTACTGCTCTGAGCTTAACTAATTCATAGCTGTCTCTCTCTCCCCCCCTTTCTCGCTGCCTCTCATCTCCTCCCACTCTCTCTCCTTCACACTCTCTCTCTCTCTTTTCCTTGTTCTCTCTCTCCTCGCTTTCACTTTCCCCTCCTTCTCTATTTCTCTCTCACTCCAGAACAGAAGCACCCTGTCTGCAGTTTACTGTAGGGCCAGATGTCACGTGACTCAATTATGCAGTTTTGTTTACAGCATCTTCACCTAAGCAAGAGGTCACAAGGTTAGACTGACTGCAAGAAAAGTGAATTCACAGTTACGTCATGAACCATCCAGCAGCAATTAATACCTGTATCTCATACATAAAGAGAATATTTTCCAGGGGATGCCGATTGAAAAGACCACCTTTAGTGCCACACCAGCTCTGCCAACAATCCCTGCCAGGATATCTCAGAGTCAGGAATGAGCACAGGAAACACTGACGTTCAGCCTTTGACCTCTGACCCAGCACCCTTTATCACTCCCCCTGACAGCCCATAATTTCCCCTTTCCACGCCACCAGCCTGAGCAGCCTCTCTACATAAACAGCATGTCAGGTTGTTGTCCAAAGTGGCTACTATGGGTGCCAGTGCATTTCAGAATATTATGGATGTTTATGAGTAATCTATAGATAACAGGAAGGTTTATAGGTTGTGGTGGTATTTGACAAAGGGCCGTTGACCAAGGGCCAGTGTGGGGCTCAGTGGGCTAAGCCTGTGTGCCTGTAATCGCAAGGTTGCCAGTTCAAACCCAACCTCAGCACATTTGCGGGTCCTTGAGCAAGGCCCTTAACCCCCAGCTCCTTGGGCGCTGCTATGGGTGGCTGCCCTTCGCGGACAGCTTATTCCGCAAGATAACGCAAGTTGAGGGAGGTGTAAAGACAACTTCCCCACTGGGATCAATGAAAGTATGAGTTGTTATTTATTATTGTCTTTGTTTATTTGGTTTTGGGGTATTTACTTTCAACATTCCTTCCTGCTAGTCCTCCATTGATCCTCTGTGGTTGGAATTTACTTTGACATGAGCCTCCATCCATCCTCTAATAAGTCATCAGGGTCTCCAGTGGACCGGGGGCCTGTCCATGGAAGCACAAGGCAGGGGGACACCCTGGATGGGACACCAGTCCATCTCAGGGCACATTCATACACAAACTCAGTGATACACTGCAGACAAGTTAGAGATGCCAGTCAGCATAAATGCGGGCCTTTGTAACCTAGAAGGACCTCTACATGGGAGAATAGGCTAGAGGTACTTTATGCTTGTGCTTGAGTAGTTTTTTATAGATCAGATTTTTTTCGGGGTCAGAGCACTGGCCAGCTAGCATCCGATACTCCTGGAGAAGTCGTACCTCGCTCACCTTAAGAGACCAGGAACGACTCCATGCAGAGAGGGATCCATGAGCTCTGAAGGTGGCTGTGCCGGCCTGCAAGGTGTAAGATGGTCAGATAGGAGATATGTCAAGAAATCTTAGATTTCAAAGATTCTGGATGATGCTGTGCTCTTTTTATTACGTGCTGTGTACTTCACAGTCCACTGAATGTTCAGACGATCTCCGTCATGCTGGTTATGTTGGAGTCCCTCTTCGGTGCAATTTATAGGTCTAACAACCTCATAGTACTTTTCCACACCTTTGTCGTTCGTGTTTTTGTATCTGAGGATGTGTAGTGGAAGGGCATGGGAAGAGGCAGGGAAGTGGAAGGGCATGGGAAGAGGCAGGGAAGTGGAAGGGCATGGGAAGAGGCAGGGAAGTGGATGGGCATGGGAAGAGGCAGGGAAGAATTCCTCACCCAACTCAGCACCCCCCCACCCCCCTCCCAAAATCCTGGCCTGTGCACGAGACTGTAACGCTGCTCAGACTAACATGCGCCCCCTGGTGTTTGCATGCAGTCATTGCATCCAGCAGATCCTGGAGGCGGTGCTTCACTGCCACCAAATGGGCGTGGTCCACCGGGACCTGAAGGTGAGTGACAGGTCCTGTCGGTGGTGTTTCGTGCATCATTGCTGTATATGTCTGCTATTTGTATTTGTTGGTCTGTATGTATATTATTATTATTATTATTACTAAGCACTGTCTAGTTGATGTCGACTCTCAGAGATCCTGTAGACAGCACTCCTGTTATCTCTCCTGTCCTGTCGGGGTCCTCATATATGTATGAATTTGTGTCTAACACTGAAAAACTTTAAGTGTTATCAAATTAGGGACCTGTCCTTTTAAATTTTGAAAACTTTAAAAAATCTCGCTCTATGCCGTTGATTTGTGGGTTTCTTAGGCACCTGACGTCACATGTCACGCTTTACATGTCATCAAGATGCAAATTATGTCATTAAACACTCATCAAAGAGATGCGATGAAATGATTCCTGCCCAGGACGGTAGATCTGTAAGCATTGACGTCTGATAAATGGTCTCTTTCAGGCTGATTATAAACTGTTGTTCTTGGATTTGATTTCAATGAGTGAATTCTGGCTATTTTGTTGGAGTCCAAGACATGCTAAGACACGCTTAGACATGCTAAGACACGCTTAGACATGCTAAGACATGCTTAGACATGCTAAGACATGCTTAGACATGCTAAGACACACTTAGACATGCTAACTCATTCTGTGGTAATAAGCTGAAGCAGGTCCTTCAGGGCAGGTGAGTCTCCAGGCCAAGAACATAGTGTTAGAGCTATGCTAGCACTGCAGAGTAACCATAATAGGATTTTGTTAGCATGGCAATGGCATTATCATACCATTGCTAACACAGGGTCGGCATGGTGATGCATCAAGAAAGCATGGTGTCAGCACCGTGATACTGATTGTGATGGCAGGATGTTAGCATTTTCATATCATTTGTGTTGATATTGTGTTTGTGTTGCAATAGCACTTCTGGCTGAAGTCGTTGGGAAGTCTGGCCAGGTCCCGCGATGCAGCCGTCTGACGCGCTTGCTTATGGCTGAATGATGAAGGATGACTTTCGGATTAGCAGCAATGAAGTAGCTTCTGTTTCCTTTTATACACACAACCTTGTGTTTTGGGATGTGACATTTGATCAAGGGCAACTCATTCCTTGCTTTGAAGGTGACCCGTTTTAAGGAGACACCTTAGCAAGAGCTTTTTGCTCGGAGACCTGCTCTGTGACCTGGAAGCAGACCACCTGTAAAAACGTCACTGGCTAGTGCCCCTTGCATAGTCTCTTCCCAGTGACTTGCTGCCCTCTTGCATGTGCATGTGTCCTGCATGAGTCACCATTGAAGACTCTGAAGATCAGCTGACATCTTTCGGACTCTCAGTGTTTTGTTTCCCCTCCAGATGCTCTATGAGAAGTGTCCCTCTTGAATTAAACGGCACATTATAATATTAGCCATCTGCCAGGCACCAGCCCTGTAAACACTGGGCTACACTTCACCTGGGGAGACTTTGCTTGAAAAATATGTAAAGGTTCATGTTATCTTTTGATGCCAGGCAGAATTCAGTTTTACCACTGTTTATCTTTATATAATTAAATAAAAAATGTAATCATAAATAGCATAGACATGTAGCCTAGTGGGACCAGCCGGTCACTATGGCTTGGGTGGGTTCCCATTTGGATTTGTCTCCTCAGAGCTCTTGGTTCACACTTAATAGTGAACGTCACCTCACAGTGTTATGCTAAGCAACTCTGCGCTGTTTATTCTCGTCAGTTTGGCCCAGGGTGCAGGTGCATCACTCCAGGGTAAAGCTGGGAAATGCATCCGGCCCTGAGCGCCACTCTCCCAGTACCGGTGTGGTTCTGATCACAATCGTTTCATATACATTTAAGTACTGAATCACTGGTCAATGTTTTGGTTCAGCACAGGGATTTAAATCAGTATAGATTTAAGATTAGGTTGTGATTTTTATTGCTTGATTTGCCTCATAATGGCATTTGAGGGTAATTATATTGTCAGCTTCCCGAGTGTGATATAGAAAATGCTGCTTCGACATCTTTGATTGTGAGGCCCTGTGGACAGTGTGGCTACTGGCCTCTATCTGTCACCACGTGTTCCCTGTTCCGTGTTCCCTGTTCCGTGTTCCCTGTTCCCTGCGTGTACATGAATCTCTGCCTCAGTTCCCCACTCCCTCCGAGCAGACTGACAGAGGGAGATGGCATTGATTTTTGTCTCAGAACGCCCACGCTGCCCCCCCACCCGCACGCCCCCTCTCACTGTAACCCACTTTAACAGCTAGTCTCAACTCCAGTGGGCCAGCGTGAGCATAACCTCCTTTACCAGCGTGAAGCTGATGTGTGTACTTTGGGAGGTGTATCGCCTGGAGTTTGTGCTACTGTTTATGCAAGTGTGTGTGTGTGTGTGCTCGTGTGTGCGTCTGTGTGTGTGTGTGCTCGTGTGTGCGTCTGTGTGTGTGTGTGTGCACGTGTGTGTGTGTGTGCGCGCGTCTGTGTGTGGATTCACATTATTCTAACAGGGACTACTGTCCTTGTCTGTCTTCTGAGAAGGTAAACCTTGTGGGAGCGTCCCTCCAAACAAAATCCTTCCAAACAAAAAGTACCAAAGTGTTCGGGTCTTCGTCAGTGTTTCGTTTCACGTGTCTAGTCTTTAGGATTGTGGAGGGAGTTAGGAATGAATGTGATGTCATGTGATTAGTGAATAGTCATGGAATGAATGTCATGTATGGTTAGTTGTTGGTTAATTTTAAGTTAAAATTCTAGAACCCGATAAGTAGAGTCCCCTAAAATGCCTGAGGCTGTCAGAGACGTGGGCAGGGTTCGACTGCTCCATGTGTGTTAACACAGCATTTTGGTTCTGTGATGTGTGGATGCACCTGTGTTGCTGAGGCTGTCGCTTTATGCAGCCTGGGAACACTGAACACTAAATAGGGTGGAACTGCATGGGAATGTGACCTGTTTCTGTAGAGGATCGCGGCCCAGAGGGGATTTGGTACAGGAGTGAGGCCCAGTTTTGTGTAGGAAGGTGATTCTGGATGGCTTTAGTACTGCTAGGCTCGGTTCTGTTTAGGATCGAAACCCATAGGGTCTTCAGGTCTCACAGTGTTCTGTTCGGCCCGGCCATTCAAAGCCAGCGTATGTCAGGAAAGAGGGATGCGCTGAGAAGGAGAGGAAAGAGGGAGCGAGAGGAGCTGGGAAGGAGAGAGAGACAGACGGCAGTGACAGGAGTATCTGGCATACAGGGGAGCACCAGCCATATCCCGAACAGTGGTCAGCGAGGGGGGGTCAGCATGCAGGCCCCTACCCCACCCCCCCAGCTGCAAGGCGTGCTCTCGCACTGGGGGATATAAATAACACGGCAGGCAGGGCAGTGCGCAGCTCAGCGGCCCCGAGACGGTACTGGGTCTGCAGTGGGAATAGCACAGTTACACGCTGTCGCCAGTGCAGATTAATAAGGGTCCCTAATGTAGGACAGCGCGCCCCCCCCTCCCCCCCAGCCCAGCTAGGGCTGCAGATGCAGAACCACACAGCTGAACACGGAACCCTCACATGCAAAGCGTGTGTCACCATCCCAAAGCTGGAGGCCACACCTCCCCCTAGTGTCACCCGATTGGCTGGCGTGTGGCCTGTCCTGATGAAAGCATAGTGTGAAGTGTGCTAATTCTGCTTCGTTACGTATATTTAAGAATTAGTGTATTTGTGTCACCAGATCTGTGTGTGTGTGTGTGTGTGTGTGTGTTTGATGTGTGTTGGGGGGTGTGTGTGTGTGTTGGGGTGTGTGTGTGTGTGTGTGTTTTGGTGTGTGTTGGGGGGTGTGTGTGTGTGTGTTTTGGTGTGTGTGTGTGTTGGGGGGGTGTGTGTGTTGGAGGGGATGTGTGTGTTGGGGGGTGTGTGTGTGTGTTTTGGTGTGTGTGTGTGTGTGTTGGGGGGTGTGTACCGCATGATAATCCACTCCATGATAATCTGTGTTCCCCTGCCCCTCCTCCCCTCAGCCAGAGAACCTGCTCCTGGCCAGTAAGTGTAAGAACGCTGCCGTCAAGCTGGCTGACTTTGGGCTGGCCATCGAGGTGCAGGGCGACCAGCAGGCCTGGTTCGGTACGTGCGCCGCCCCCCCGGCCGTCTCCGCCCTCACCCTCCTTCGCAGCTCTCCACCTGGGTCAGGGTCGCGAGCAAGGTCATGATCCCCGAGGGGAGAGCCCACCGCCAGCGGTACCTCACGCTCCCAGAAGGCTAATGAGCTAATTAGCTGCTATGGCTAATATTTAGCGTATGGCATATTGGCATATCAGCATCGCACTGGCAGTCTCTCTCATATTTGCTGATGTGGTTTCTGCCTTCCTGGAGTGCTTAATGCCTCCCTCCATGTAGAAATATAATTACACCATCTATACCCCACCACCCCCAGTTCACCATATTGTTGTGATGACAGCAACAGGCCCCTCTTTATGCATGGCCAGGCTCCCAGGTTAAGAGACACAGGGTAAGAGGAACAGCCAGTGGGGCTCAGATAACACGTAGAGCAGATTAAAGGCCACAGATGCTGGTTGTAGCTCACACAGCAGGGACGGCAGGTGGCATGCCAGTTAGCCACGGAGCCTTCCGGCACCAAGGTTGCCATCACCTGTGAGTGAACAGCTTCAGTGAAACGCGATTTGTCAAATCTGACTGTTTTGATAACTGCATCCAGGCAACACAATATTAAGGCTTTCAGAAGTGTTTTATTGTTTTGGATTTGGAATGATAGAGCAGAGGTTCTCGCCATCTTTTACACCGTGACCCAGGTTTCACCATGCCAGCCCAGTGCCAGCCCAGTCGCAACCCTAGACCAGGTATAGGTCTAAATTAACGCTATGGTCAAGCACACAGTGCACTCTGCAATTTACTCCCATCAATGCCTGTCGCACTAATCTGATTGGATATGCCCGAGAATTTTAAAATGAACCATTTGGCTTCATGGATTTGCAGACCCAAGACCCGTTTATATAGGCTAATTCTAGTATTGGGGCTGGGAAATCTGATTGTCAGTCAGCACAGGAGCTTGCTGGTTTTAAAATGCTTACATTTCCAACTATGCCTTGCAATCCTTTCAGAACTCACTGCGACCCAAATTTGGGTTGCGGCCCGTGGGTTGAGAACCACTGTGATAGAGGACAGGAAAGCACTCGCTAGGAACATCTCAGCGCTGTAATAAGCTGAGCTGCGATTGGCCGAGTCGTGATCAGTCGGTATGTGCTAATGTGCAGGGTTTGCGGGAACCCCCGGCTACCTGTCCCCTGAGGTGCTGAGGAAGGAGGCCTACGGCAAGCCGGTGGACATCTGGGCGTGTGGTGAGTCACAGGGCACAAACAGCAGCCACACAGGCCTTCGCCTAAGACACTGAGAGACTCACTCAGACACACACTGCTGTGGGTACGTACCGGGGAAGCGGCCCACACAGATACGACATCTACCGAAGATGCCGGTCGGGGCGAACACACATGCAGAAAGCAGCTCATATATTGATCATCCCATCAGAATGTAGCAGTTCTCGCAGCATCATTTGGGCCTGAAATATAATTATTCACCCAGCGGTGATTCAGGGTTGATCAGCAGCACGCGATTGCCCCGTGACCTCGAGCTAGGAAATCCAGATCAATTCTCAGTCCACTTTCAGAAGCATTCTCGCACGAAATCACTGGAATAGTTGTATCATAATGCATTAAAAGTCAGAACAAGCTGGACGTGGATCCGCATGAAATATGGAATTTGCTAATAATAATAATAATATTGGTATAATTCTGTAAATTGTTGTGATGAGACTAGATGCACAGGTCAGACACACGTATAAAAGAGGAGACGTTGCATGTCGGGCAAAAGCAAAGTGGTGCATTATGATGAAGTGTCTGCCTTGGTGGGCCAGGTGTGATCCTCTACATCCTGCTGGTGGGCTACCCGCCCTTCTGGGACGAGGATCAGCACAAACTGTACCAGCAGATCAAGGCCGGAGCTTATGACGTGAGTGTGGTCTCCTTCTCCATTTCACACTCTCGCCGTCTTCCACTCAATCTCTGTCAGTCGTGCCTTTGTTTTCCGTCCCATGGCACCTCTCTCTCTCTCTCTCTCTCTCTCGCTCTCACACATCCCCACGTTCTCCTTACTAAAGATCCCAACGGGTGTGTACTCCTGCCGGCTTATGTAACACTCTTCTGATTCTGAGTTTGTAGAAGTGTGTCGCCCAGTAAATATTCATGCGCATTGCTGTGGGAGAACCCGGCTACATTTAACACCTTTCTTTGAGAATCGTGTTGACATTTAGTTATGCACATTTATAACTAATATGTATTTGATATGATTTGTCGACATTTCCAGTTGCCCTCCGTGATGACATGTTGGTGTAATGGGTTTAAAGTGGGACCGTTAAAGGGGGGGGTGCAGATCGTCGGTTATGTTCTGCATTTGATAAGGATCCTGGACACGTGTTTACCAGGAGGACTGTGTGCCAGCTGCCTCTTATCTGAACACAACACCTGCCTTTTGCTTTAGATGTCTAATTGCAGGCTAATTAACCATATGGGTTTTTTTGCATTGATTCCTTTTGTACTGACTGCTGCACTGTTGAACCACAGGTTTTGGTAAAATGCAGTGGAATAACATTAATACTGAATCTAGTCTTTTTTTTAGAGAAATCATTAAGATATTTAGAGAGATTATCTGTGCAAAGCAAATGAAAGAACCTGAGAGTGACGCCTCCGAAATTCGAACCAATGGCTCTCTGAGTGACCATAACTCCTCCCCTACTTCCTGCCCTTGCCCCGCCCCTTCCTCTGTTCCTGTTGCAGTTCCCTTCTCCTGAGTGGGACACAGTCACCCCTGAGGCCAAGAACCTGATCAACCAGATGCTGACCATTAACCCGGCCAAAAGGATTACGGCCCAGGAAGCCCTCAAGCACCCGTGGGTCTGCGTGAGTGTCCCTCGCCTATCTGGGGGGGCGGGGCATTGTGGATGGCCCACTTAGCCTGACTCCGCCCCCACACCATATTAGTTTGAAAACAGCTGTGTCACAGTTGCATATAAATACACAAAGTGCATTATTGTGTGCTGACATTTACCGTCACATAAACACATGCACACCAGTATCACAGGTGAAGTGCTGCCATGAGACACAAGCACACCCACATCTGTCACTCTGCAGTTTGAGTTTCTGTCACCCTCTCATTATCACTTTCTCTCTCTCTCTCTCTCTCTCTCTCTCTCTCTCTCTCTCGAACTTTCTCAAAAACACAGCAACGGTCCACAGTAGCCTCCATGATGCATAGACAGGAGACCGTCGAGTGTCTGAAGAAATTCAATGCCAGGAGGAAACTCAAGGTCTGTCAGCACCTCCTCTCACACTCTGCAGTAGCCGCACTGCCCTCTAGGGGCGCTCTCCCATTCAGCATGTAGGATGCTGTTCGACATTAGGGGCTTTCAGTTTAAATCAAGTCAAATTACAGAAGATGAAATATCTGTGCGGCTGTGATGCATATGTGTGTGAGCAGCATTCATGGGACCAGACTGCACAGAATTATTATTATTAGGGTCCAGGTACTTTCAATAACTCTGACCAGTAGACAATAAAGATGAAATATATATAAATAAAATGGCTACAAATAAAAATATATCAAAATAAATATATATGTAGTATAGTAGAATAGAATCTGTATTGAGACACAACTGAGGACATTTTTGTTGGTACAGCTTTACTACAAGTGACAGTAACAGACAGAATAAGGCAACAGCATAGAAATAGTGCACTACACAGAATAAACACAAAAATACATGGAATGTACAATTTAAATGCAGTACAGAATTAGATCCCAGGACAGATAGCAAACAACGCACAATAGATCTCTAATATAACAGGAGATGTTTCTGAATAATCTGCATTGTAACAGATAGTAGTGATTGCTTGGCTTACGGGCAGTCAGCGCGTTGAAGCTGTCGGCTTGCGAGGGCCGAGCAGAGGGAGCGCACCAGCCAGGGGGAGGCGCTATAAGGATACACTGGATGTGGGAACGTGGTGTTAATCAGAGCTGTGCCAGTCAGCCTGGGGGTTGGCAAAGGTACCATGTGACCGTGATGCTGTTCCTATTCCACAGGGGGCCATTCTCACCACCATGCTGGTCTCCCGTAACTTCTCTGGTAAGGACCTGGGGGGCCGAGGGGCCCGGGGGGCCTGGGGCCAGGGGCACACCTCTAAAATGATCAATACCCGGCAGCTTTATTTCACAGTAAAGGTCAGCATCCAGGTAACTTAGAAAGCAGGGCAACACAGGGTCATGTGCCTTTTTGGGATTCAATCCTATATCCTGCTGTATTCCAGTGCCCAGGCCTGGTTGTGCTACACTTTGGCTCCACCTGCCGCCCCCTGGCTTTGGCAGACGTATGTTTTGGTTAAGTCAGTGCCGGCATCTCCCTCCATGTCTGACTCGTCCATGCAGCGCCCAGCCTGTCATTGAAGTGCCGTTTTCGTCGCAGTTTGTTGTTAAAAACACGTGATCGACCTTGACAAAGGCCCGTTTTTTCCCTCTTTGCACCAGTATTTTTCATGATTGAATTATGACATAAACCTGCCAGCTGCCAGGCTTCTAAGGAAGTGTTGATATGTCCTGAAATTAATCACTAAATTCCAATGATCTTGTTTTTTATTATTTTGTTGTTAGGCTCACAGGTGTGCAGAGTGTCTCAATGTGAGTAGGTACATGAGCATGACCTAGCAAGGACGAAAGGGGTGAGGGGGGGGGGGGGTAGTCGGGTGGAATACCGGTGTGGGGGGCTGGGGGGTTGGTTTGCAGTTGGAGGTG
>JABFEA020000119.1:30207985-30226936 GCA_019775915.2 Cyphomyrus plagiostoma | reverse complement strand
AGTTGCATCTGATCACTTTTCTTCACCTGAAATCATATTATCTGATCTTCACAGATGGAAAGCAGATCAACGTTTTATCAATCAGTTCAGTAAACACCGTTTGCTAATTAGTTGTAGTATTAGTTCTAGTATAACCTAGTATTAGGAAGTATGGTGTGGGTACAGGAGAAGAAGATGGAGATATCTGTGGAAGTAGGTGTAGGCACATGGAAGAGTGGATGCAGGTAAAGGACTTATATTAGGTGGACAAATGAGTAGAGTAGGGTTAAGTGTAGGAGTGATACATACTCATAGAAGGCGGTTAGGTGAATCACAGAGAAATGTGGTTGAGGGCATAGTCATGCAGATGGTGGGTGGAGTCATGATGGTATTAAAAAAGGAATTTCCTCATTGTGGGATTAAAGTCAATCAATTAAGAGGGTGAGGTAATGTAGAGCAGTAAGTGTGATCATGTATAATGGGTCATACAGTGGAGTGGGCATGGCCATGTGTAATGAACAGACTTGGTTACATAGTTGAATAATTGGGGTTAAGATGTAGAGTAGCAGGTGTAACCAAGTAGGAGTCAGTATGGTCAAACATAAGTGGCTGAAAATATCTAGAAGAATAGGTGGTGTTCTGCAGAGGAATACATGGGGTAAAGGGTAGGGTCAAGTTGAAGAGTGAGTGGAAGAAGAGGTGCGATACGGGATAAAAATACACTGGATGTGGCTTATGTGGTTACATGAGACGAGAAATTCCACTATTCATTTTACAGTAAATTCCTTTGTTTTCTATGAGACTGCACAACATTTTATTGTTGTTTTCTTAAATGTAATGCTTAACTGTTTTGGCATTTCGATGTGCATTGGTTACCATATTTCATAGTTTGGACACTATAATGAAACACTATTAACTCATCCATCCATCCATCCATTATCCAAACCGCTTATCCTGTTGGGTCGCGGGGGGTCCAGAGCCTATCCCAGAAGCAACGGGCACGAGGCAGGGAACAACCCTGGATGGGGGGCCAGCCCATCGCAGGGCGCAATTACATAAATGTGCAATTAAATCTAGAGTTACTTTTACAGATTTGCACCGGTGGAGGAAAGACTTAAGTGACAATTACCCTGTCTTTTCACCCCCCACCTCAAAAAAAAAAAAAATCTGTACTTTTAAGCTCTGTACACTATTTAGATTTGTTTCTACGATAATGAGCAAGTTATGAGAATGAATATTCACTTAAGAAATTAAAACTGTTTACTGCAGCCTCCAGAGATGTGAACTGGTGGAACCACTGGTCCAGTTACTGGTTTCAACACCTGCCGATCAATGTGTAGAACACTCTTTAAACTTCCACTAAAAATGGCCTGGTGATTCTGTGAATCATGGTTGGCCTTTGTGTTAAATGAGAGAGGCCTGAATGGTGAAGCAGAACTGTATAACTGTATAACTGTATAACTGAAACGAGCTATAAATCAGGCCTGGAGATGTGAGAAGTGCAGTATGAAGGAGATGGTAGTCTTGTAATGTAATTTTTAAGAGTTACAGTAATGGTTAATTATGTGTCTGGCCAGTCCTCAAGGGTATTTAATATTACTCAAAACCTAAAAATGGTTTCCAAATTGTCTGCACCTCTGTTTCAGGTAGCCATGAGTTTGTGAAAGTCCAACCAAAAAAACAGCTTTTAAAATATGCCACAATATTAAGCTTACAAATGTAAACTTAAAGGTCCGGCTTGGAATGCCTGTGGAGACCATTAGGCCTGCTAACGCCTGAAACACTCCTGCAAGTCGACACAAAGCAGGGGTGTCATATTAATCACCCTCTCAAATCAGATAACCTTCACTTCATTAGATTATAAACCTTGAGACCTACACAACGGGCAATATCAGCCTTGTAATAATAATTAAGAGATATCAGATATCTTGTCAAGAGATATTATGTTCATGCAAGCCAGAACACTTAATGTTTCACAGCCACTTTACTCCTGCAGTCACACAATGGTGAAATTTATTTGTCCTATTGGTTGCTTAATTTCCCTGGAAGTACACAGCATGAAAGCAGATGGAATGATAACCTATTTTACAAAGATGTGCAAACTACTTTGAGAACTCTCCACCTTTTAATAATAATAATCATCATCATTATTATTATTACTATTATTATATCCCACCAGTTGTGGATGGATCTCGAATGTTTGATGTGACCCATTAGTGTTGCTGCTTTCATCTCATTAGGTGTCAATCCACTGGTCTTTTACTTTAAGAGATTTAACATCAGTTACACTGGCGATGATGCGGGCATAAACACGTTCAAGCTTGCCTGCACTATGCGCTACAGGAAATAGCCTCGATACAAAATGTATACTAACCATATAAATTCTGGCATTATCCTGCCATGGGAGGCTATTTACTTGCAAAGGTTAATTATTTTCAAAACTTGCTTGACACATTAGATTTGCACAGATATTATATTCAAATTGGGAATATTTTATAGGCTAGTAATACATGCGTCTGAGCGCAGGTAACTAAACGGGCAATGTAAAACTTTAAGTTCAAGAATAGAGTTTTAGTAATTATTTTTTTAAAGGTCTAAAACTTTTGTAAACGTGTTCCCAGCAAAAGTCATTGCTTAAACAGAAATATTAACGTCTTGTTACGATTAGATGAAGCGGTGGCCATTCAGTTTGTTTTGACCGCAACTGAGTATTTCTCCACTTTAATAGTGTTATAAAAATAGCGGCGCCCATATTTCGAAGGACGAATGTTGTTTTCCAAACACTGCCATCCCCGTCGATGCCTTTGTGCCTTTGGTGTTGTTATAAGTTATTTCTCTTTTATCTTCATCCACCTTCCAATGAGTCATCAACGAAGACGAGCATCGGGTAAATAAGCGGTGAAATATTACCAGCAAATGCTACATACAGCACCAGAACGCCCTGCTTTTCAAACAGCAATTTCGCAGGTACGACAGAAAGGAGAGCCGCTTCATAATTCCTGCCCGGTCAATCTGGCATCCAGGTGGCAGAAAATTACACAGCACCCTATCTCTCAGACGTCGGAGCCCCCCTGTTTCTCAAATAATAATTATGAAGCTAAACACAAATCCTTATATGTAAATATGAAACACTGTTAATAAGGCGTAGCTGTATCATGTCGCAAAAATTCGTCTGCACGAAAATTAACAACGTGGGGTTATGAAAAACTTTAAAACTGAGCGCAAAGTAAAGATTTGATAGATGCAGTATACGCGAGCATCTGTCCATAGCGCAGCATAGTTTGCTATACTGCTAAACACGTACCAAAATCATAAAAAGCAAACTGAGAAGATCAAGCAATTTGTTAACTGAATAGTCACACTGGATAGTCATTGAAAAGCTCAACTCATTAAACACACAATGCGCCTAAAATGTCATATGGTGGTTAAACAGAAACACTACTACCGCTGAAATTGCTTAAAAATCAAAGCTAATTAAAAAAATTTCCACCGTTATACAACTTACATCTGTACATACGCGTAACGCTGAATGCAAATTATACACTAAGTTCCGCTGTTATTAGGTTCCTGGTTAAGAATTTTCTTGTGACAGCGTCTTCTTCACGGGGCTTTCGAGACCCCCCCAAAAACTCGTAATGTCAAACTGGTGTCATGCCGTACCTTTTTAGTATGTTGTCCCGTTCGTTATATGTGGTCCAAAAGGAAATGAAAAGTTATTAGCGCGGCGGCGATAACGTATCTCTTAATAAAAACGGCACTTGCTTCGCGCGTCTGAACATGCCGCCTACATCCATTTTTGCTTCTCCACTACAAGAAGACCTTGACGGCTCTTTCTAAGCCTCTTGCCAGACATCAGTGGAAAAAGTCAACGCAACAACGCCGCCTTCCCCGTAGATTTTGCATCTGTGAATAAAAAAGAAAAAAACAATCTTGCCTTTTTGCGTCTTTAGCCCGCCTACTCAGTAAGTGAGAGACGTGCACTAGAGCCAATCTCAACTGCGCTTTCTTCTCGTCTAAGCCAGATGGTTCTGTTGTGGGACAGGCTACATTTATGAACTAAGTTTGATTCGTTTATTTAGCTACTTAAAAAACACCACTCATTGAGACACATGCCAGTTAGGCTAGCTGCATGTTTTTGGTTGGTCTGAGGAAACCTTTGTATCTCGATGAATCAAAGCCCTACCCAAGCGGTGTGAGGAGACCCTGCCACCCTCAGGACCCAGAACCATCTACAGCTTCCTTCTGGCTGTGTGAAAAGATCAGACACTCAGCTCTGTCGCCGAGACCATGGGTGCCAGACTAGAGTTTGGTTTGAGGAATATAGACTATAGTTAAGGGTATATCTTCCAGTCACTGGAGCACAAGTACCAGGGCAATTATACAAGTGTCAGGTGAATCTTAGCCAGTTCATTGTTAAAAACAGCCCTACAAGTCAATTTAAAAATTGGTGGAGAAACTGCAATCTTGTCACCAGTAAACATTTTTGATCTTTGTTGACTATGGGGCTGTTCATTCTGACCTGAACAGCATGTCCGGGAGGTGGGAGAACCTACCCAATGAGAGACGGCTATATCACTGCCATCTGCTGCATCAATCACACACTTCAGAAGAAGCACATATTCAGGACAGCATGTCCCTAACTGTTGTTTGTCTTGATATCTAAATTCCACAACTGAAACATGAAGCCTTGCTCACGTTTGGTCTTTAATTATAGCATCTGTAAACATCAACAAAAAGTCTGGAGACCACGCTTTGTAATACCAACTCCACCCACATTTAATTGAAATGAGATTGAATGCTCTATTGAGAGCGCACAAGCTGCTGTCTGCCACTAGTGGTCACCAGCAGCATTGCAGGAACAAACTCTCGTAAGGCCTGAAGCTAAATGAGAGAGACAGTCCATTTCAGAGATGACCTCCGCAAAGAACACAAGTGACAAAGAGCTGGCACTACACAGAACATCTTTATTGGAACACACAGCTTAGAACAGCACATTTATTTAAAAGAAAGCATTTTAAAAACACAACACCGCGAGTAGTAAGAGTTCAGTGAAGAAATAGGCAAAATCCCAAATACATTTAAGGCATCATAATCACCTATATTGTTTCCAAATAATTTCACATGTTCTGGTGATACAAAAATAACAATCAATACAAATAATTCAAGTATTCCCGCTGAAGGTTTTTTGTTTAAAACAAGTTGGTACTAATGTAGAAACAGATTGCTCAAAATCCTATGCCAACAAGGCGCAAAAAAACCCAATTGTCTAAGACACTGTATCTACACACAAAAACCACAGAACCAGAGTGGCATGTGAATCCCTCAATGCTCCACAGGTCGCTCCGTCGAGCTGAAATCCCATTTACTCTCATGTACTGTATAACAACATCACCTCGTCTGTATTTTATCAGTTAGTTGATTTACTGAAACCAACAGCGCCAACTACAGGCTGAAAGACAACCTGCATGTCTAAAATTAAACAAAAACGCTCCACAAAAATACTTTCATCTTCTGTGTTTGTTAAATTAAAGCATGCCTCTTTTTTAAAAATGACATCTGGAGTCTGGTGAGAGCAGTGTGAATTAAGATCAATGTGCTTGAAATCACACCAATATATTCCAATCCCGGAAAGCTGCCTTGAGTATCTACATTCTCGGCACGTTGGCAGAGTGAGTAGCACAGTCCCTCGTGCCTCTGGCAGGCACTTGAGCCATCCTATGTTTTGCGTAATTTTTCATTTATAGATTCCAAACAGTTGTGCACACAGAGCCCCCTGCTGGTTAAGATCTGCCAATTCCAAGCCTTGTCCTTTATGACAAGGCACTAAACCACAAAGTGATGTTTTTGGCCTGTTCCTGCCTTGAAATGACAAACCTTTCATGTTCAGCTCCAAGCAAGATCAAATCATCTCTTAAAAAGGTAACATCAAGGCAACTATATTAGAAAAGTGTTACCTATAAGGCCATTGAATAATAATAAATTATTAACAGGAAGATCAAACTTGAGGGTCCGGGAAAGGAGCCTCTAATCTTACATACAGGCAAATCCCATTTGTTAGAGTATGTTGGTTTTGTCTTTCAGAGTGTTTCAGGCTGAAATTCAGTTTTATGACTGTTCAGCAGGGGTCCTTGGCATTGGACAGCTTCTAGCACCTAAGCTGTACATGTACATACATACACACTGGTGAACATACAATGTGCTATTTCCTACAAGAGATGCTGCAGATACTTATTTGATACACAACTGACTAAATATTATAACAAATCACATTAATACACAGGCAACAGAAACAGATCTCTAGCTGGTCACGTCCCATATAGGATGGAAAACTGACAAGTACCTTCTGGTGTTTTTGCGTAAAGATGCATATTTTTACATTTTAAAGGTTTCAGATAATCAAGTTATACTTGTGTTGAAGTAGCAATTATTCTACATCTTGAGAGCTGCTTTTGTTAATTGTGGTGAGAACAACATACTGAGATTTAGTCAACTTGGAAGAAAAAAAAAAAGCAAAGTGAAACAGGCATGACTTGTGTTGCAAAGGGGTAGAAAATGTCCAGAAACTTCCCATGGAATGGAAAGTTAAGCTGGGGAATTTTGAAAATATTCCAAGTTGGAAACTTTCCATGGGAATTAACAAGAGTATATGGGAGTTAACGGGAAAATTCCCACAGTTCTGCAACCTTAGGCATAAACAGATTCCATTTTTGGTCAGCAAATTTGGAATATATAAAAATAAACTAACAAAATACTCAGTGCTTCAATTTAACCTTGCCGTGACATTACAGTGGAACCCAAACATGAGCACTGTCACTAAAGGGTGATGAACTAAAAATGACTGACCTGAAAATCACAACGTCACTCAGTGATCTTGAGGGGACACTTTTACAGGACACACTGATAAGCTCAAAGGAAGTGCACTGCGAAAACACTGACCTGAGAAATCCTTAATGTCACATAACGATGCTTCCATACCAAAGTAAAATGACTCAGTAACATATGAGCTTTCAAACTGTATAAAGAAATAGCAGACATTAGGGTAACAAACCAACTCAGTGGTTGCAGAAGGAAAACCCATTTTTGTTGCTGTTTAATATTAAATGAGCTTCTTAGATATGTATAATTTGATCCCTACCTGTAAACAGGGCACTGCTATGTGGATACTATGACACTGTCGCTGTACTTCCTAGGAGGATTTGACTTGGAATGTATCACCTAGCTGACAGAGACATGTACAATCATTAGCAGAGAACACATTCTACTAAAGCTCAAGGGACCTTCAGACAGACAACGAAAGGAGCAAATCAGTTTCTATCTATCCTATGATAAGCAAACAGTCCTTTTTCTTGTTCAAAGGCCTCGTCTCCTATGATGGTCTGAGACTTTTGGCCATAGATACATTTCACAAGCGGTTTACAGTAATACTGAGGTTTAATGGACTGAGTCAGTGATAGGAGACGACCTGTTGTAGATAATGTGTGTGCAGTCAGGTACTTATGAACCTTAATGCATGGTGGCCTTCAGACATACAGCTGACAGGAAACACACAGCATGGGGGCGATAGGTGAGAGTTTCACATGGGAACAGCTAGCCAACGTCACAGAAGCCCAGCCGACGAGACGAGACGCAATGTGGCATTCTCCACTCTCCTTTTCAATCCTCACTATCAAGCTGAAATGTCTCTTAAAGATGGTGAAGGGCTTGCGGTCACCCGGCGATCGCACTTTGCTCAAGTTTACATTTGATTGGGTAGTAGTGGTAATGACAGCTACAGTGTAAGAATTCTCATCTTTGTATATTTATCATACATTATCTGTTGTACAGATTTGCTTTCTCCTTCTGTTTGGCAAACAAATCCTTCTTCCTATTACAGGACACACAAGCTGAAAGTATTATAGAATAGTCTTTCAGTGTTTTCTTTTATCCCTAGCTAGGTCTCCTTGGTGAGATCCCATAAACGGACCAGTAGAGGTTCTTTGAAACACTACAAAGATTAACACGTCAACATTCCACAAAGCTAAGAGCACACTCACAGGCTAATGACCTATCCAACTACAGCAGATCTATTTACAATTTGCTACATCTCACTGGAGTTGGTCAGCTACACAATAGTTAACCACTCAATGCTACAAAGTTACGTTGATATCTATGGGAAATCTATCAGGTACAGGGGGGGGGGGGGGGGACCCACTCAAATTACACGAGAAACACTGAGAAACCCAGCTGAAGGTACTTGAGGTAATTCATGCGCTCTGATCACATAGTAGAACTTCCTCTTCAAAGGAACTGCGGTCATCCTACACCTTCATTGCTGGAGTCACAGAATTATTCCAAGGTGCATCTACATGGCCCATTGCAGTGGACTCTTGGACAAACACTCCGAGAACCGAGGATACAATGCCACCTTCTCGGAGGAGGATCTGCAGAACCTATGAGATCCTATTCCTGTCAAGCACAGTCTTCAGTTTCCCTGGCAGTCTTGAGCTTAATAAAAAAAAAAAATATATCAACAAATCTATTACTACAAATATGTCTTGTTCATCCACCGGTTCTTCAGCTGAATCCTTCACTCCACAGAAGAGAACTCACTGGATCCATTAACCCTAACTAACAACTGACCAGCAGGCACACAATGCTAGGTATTGATGGAGTCTTAGGGGACAGAGTGCAGACTTGGTGTGTGATCTAGTCTCAGGTTTCACTACACTAACACTGTACTGCAGTATTAACGCTCTGCTGTATAAGTGAGTAAACCTGTACGTTTCTTGGATTAAGGCATTGGCTATGTGAAGTCAAAAACAATTCAGTCTTAAAGTTATTAATCTGTGTGCCTGTAGAAGACACTCCCTACAGAAATGAAAGATCAAGGCGAATGACCAAAAGTTCAGTTCACCAACACAAATATACTCCTTACTACTTAAGATGAATCCCCTGAGGTTAGAATTACTCCCCTTATGAGACAAAGCAACAAGTCAAGGGGATGAAAACTTTGTAAGCTGAATGTTCATCTTGGTTGGGGTCCTTAAAAGGCCGAATCATGACTTGTGTTATTCCTACGATTTAAGAAGGAGAAAACCTTTCAATCTCCATCAAGATACCACATTGGTTTTTTGACATGACATCTGACATTTTTAGTCCGATTAGTTGTTTGCGTGCACAAGAAGGCCTATATAGAATAACTGAAGAACAGAAATTCAGGAGTATGACGATTCAGGAGTATGACGATTCAGGAGTATGACGCACTGAAACATCACAGGTTGAAAGGACACAGACCAAGCATTTGCGTGCCTGCTGAGAAGCAGCATCATGAATCCCCCTCTCATTGCTGTCAAACAGGATGACGGATTCAGTAAAAGGCTCTTTGGACTAAGAGGTTCTACAGACATGTTCGTAAGGGCTGATCGGGAGGCACCTCCGCAAACGCGAGACAATGTGTCTTTGAGATGGCCATGGGTGTGGGGAGGCTGGTACTTGTCTACCATGCTGAGGCCTGGGGGCCCCACCCACAGCCCTACACCTTGCGACTGGCTCTCAGGACGCTGTCCAGCCCGCTGAGCTGCCGCAGGAATCCGCGGTTGGGCACCACCCCACGACGACCCTTCACTGTCTTGATAGCCTCCACCAGAGTCATGTTCTGCCGGATCATCAGGTAGGCCAGCACCAGCGTGGCAGAGCGACTGACGCCTACGGCACAGTGAACCAGGATCTTCCCTGTAGAGCCCAAAAGACAGAATCCTCTCAAACAGGTTGCTGACTTGCTCAGTCCAAACCAGTTAATGGTTCTTCACAGTGGAAGATGGAACTACATACCAAGTGAGACCGGTGAGAGGCCTAGAGACATAATTTCCCATAAGCCTGTGGGGGAGCTTTTCAATCTAAGATTTTTTTTTTTTAAGTTTACTTATGTGGCTCTTACCAATCGGGCACCACTTATATGTGAATGTGTGGCGCACACTGCAACCCGCACACTTAGGCATCCCGATCAGGGTCGCCGTGTCATGCTCAGGCTAACAGAGATGGCAGCTGCAGCCCAAAGCCTGCGGAATAGTCTGCCCATGGACATTAGATTAGTTATCAGCGTGGCCCGTTTTAAGTCTCATTTGAAAACTTATGTAGAGACAGGCCTTACGTTCATTGTTCAATATCTGTGGTTTAGTTTTTGTGGAGCACTTTGACATGTGTTCTAAAAAGGTGTTATATAAATTGACATTTACATAACTAGCTACCCTAAGTCTGCGTGTAACAGACCGTGAAGCAATCGACTGACATGCATGAAATACTTAAGAATTGTGAGGCTAGTTTTAACCCCATAAACAAGGGTTACATTGTTCTACACCAGGAAGCATTATCACACTTGGCCAGTTTTGTTCTAGTCGAGTCAATTTAGCCTTCAGGGTCAGACAGTCTGTCACAAACTGTGACAGTTAGACAGTGTAAGGCCAATAGTGACAAGTTTCACGTAGCTACTGAAAATTCAACAATATTTTCAGTTAATCTAAAGATTGACCGTCTGTTGGTTTGGAAGAATTACAGCTACATTAAAGAGGGTTCTGTTGCCTAGGATCATACAAAAAATAAAAATTTTACTTCCCATTCTCCTGAGTACAGGCCTGACCCCAGGCCTGAACTCAACCTAATTGGACACCTTTAGTACATAAAGGCTAATTTAGACATTTAGAATTGTACTCCATTTTCCACATGGAATTTCCATTAGTTATAATCCTTCTTGTTTTGAAGTACATAATTCATTCAGTTTATTATAGTTCAGTTATATAGCTGCTTGTCCTGCGCAGGGTGGCAGGGGTCTCATGCGGAGCAAGACGGGGGATAACCCAGGACAGTGTGCTAAGCCGGCACAGGGCGTGCGCCCGTTCACGCACAGAGAACCTACAATTCATGTATTTGGAGTGAAACCCTACAATGACCCTGGAAGAAAAAGCAAACTCCATATGCGGAACCGGGGCGGAAACCCGAACCTCGTTCTGCCAAGGTGCGAGGCAACCAGGCTAGACAATATGTAGCCCTAATCAGACAATACATCATAAGACAAGAATCGACGAAGAATTTGGTTTTAATTTTGCAAAGCACACCTACCTCCACTGCAGAGGGCTTTGTGTATAAACTCGGCTGCGGGGTAAAAGTTAACACTCATGTCAAACGTGGGAGAGTCGTGAGCCTCGATGCCGTAGTAGGTGATGCGCATGCCGCCGTAGTATTCGGCGCCACCGCGCCACCTGCTCTGCGCGCAGTTTAGGATGTGCGTGATGCCCAGTCTGGATAATTCACGGCGGTCGGCTGCGATGTCCCTACAAACGTTACACAGATCGTTTTCTCACTCACTCTCCCCCGCACATGCATTTCGTCCCGTTATTGGCAAGATTCGTATTAAAGGAAAACAAGAAATAGGAATGCGTTGTTACGCTTTGGTTAACATACGTTTATTGAATTTTACCAGGACGGACAACTGTAGCCTTTACACAGTAGCATGGCTGTCCGTATTTACATTACAAGACAATGCTACACAATATGAATGAGATATAGCGGTGTCCTTACTGATCCCCGATGTAGAGATTCGGCCATACTTCGTCCGCGTGATTGCAGGCGGTCTTCCCAGTGCAGAGGAGACGCTCCAGCTCGGCCACGGTCAGCACCGAGGAGCCCCCGTCCGCGTCTTTTCGGCTCGGGGACCTGGAGCTGCTCCGCGACCGCGAAAACCTCGACATGAACGCCATATCCTCAGCGGGAGATGTTGAATACTGCATTTAACGACATAAATATAGTTAATTGCATTTTGATTAAAAAGGACAAAGTCGTGACGATCCAGCAATAAAGTCAAAAGCAAATAACGCTCGTATCCACAGGTAGCCTGCGGATAAAATCGGTTTATGCAATTGATTCTTAATATATGTATAAGCTTCGAGAGCTGATTGCGTATTCGTACATAACCAACATACAGAAATACAGCTAAAACCATTAGATATTGCATTTAATGATTTAGTTGATACACACTTATGCACATTTTACAGAACCTACCTCATAGCTAAAATTTCCAGTATTAAAACATACAGAAAGAATTTACATGAATTTCGTACAGAATATGCTCTTCAAACAGCACAAGTGCATTCTCTAAAATACCGCGACACGAAGCGCTTTCTAGACAATTAATGTCACTACAGCATTTGCCAGTATTGTCGGCGTCGAGCTATGAAAACAGATTCCGAAGATTCCAACCAAACATCGCTTCAAGCATCACGACACACGAAAGTTGGACATTTCATGATTTATGCTTATTACTATAAAATACTGCAGTTGTACTCCGCTTCCCGTGGTACCTGCAATGTTTAAATCCGTGGATGCCCGCACTTCTGAGACGAATATTCCAGCACCCGTCAAGAAGCCATGTTTCTGTCCTGCCTCCATGTCGAATGGCCGATTTAAATCAGCGGGCAAGAAAGGGGATATCGATTCTCTTATATCGTAATATAGTCAATACGGTAATAACAGCAAAATGTCTTACTGGTTAAAATAACGTGTCGACATATTTTATTTTACCCATTCATACAGAAACACGCGAAAGGGACACAAAGCTTAAAATTCACCCCAACCGTGATTATTATAAATTACCTTGGCAGAACACAACAACTCACTTACGCAGCATTAGTTACGGACTCACAAAATACTACACGTACGATACGGGGACACTATCATAATTGAAATATATCATTAAAATAGGAACCTAGGCTATTTTATATTATTAAGAATAATTATATTATACAGACATTATTAACAATAACAATAATCCAGCACTTCACAACGTCGATTGAATTCGTAATGTTATAGATAAAAGGTGACATTTTGTCAGGGGGTCAGCACTTCCAGGTATCCTCCGTTTAGAGATCACTTTTTAAATGAGCACATTAATGGGAGTTCTAATGTAAACCAGCTTTGTAGCTTAATTGACTATTTACTATCACCTCGTGTTTATTTTACATGCATATGATTACACACTTACTGACGCCACAATCGACTACTTATCTCCCCCCCGAAATGCTTACAACGTGAAATCAATTAATGTATTATCAGTGGTGTGCAATTCTTGTGAACCCTCACCCGTTTAAAATGAAATACAAAACGTGGTATACATATTATTGTTACAAATCAATCTAATGACTAATATATATATATATATATATATATATATACACTGTACATACATTTTCTACCCCGGATGCAAAGGGAATGGACAATAATGACGCACTGAGGAATAATTAAATCCTCAGATTCTGTCGGCGATTATGTGTAGTAGGGGTGGAAGCAAGCAACAGGGCTTCTGAAATTGCGTGAAGAACAATTAGCAGATGGGCTGACCTCCGCTCATCATCACCCAAAGCCATATATTTGTGTTTTATAGACTCCATTAGTTGACCTTAGGCCCATTTTCCAGAGAGTAGTTTATTGATTGAAATGCATTACCTGTGTTCTTGAATGCGGTTGATATTTGAGTTACAATGATGAAATTACGTAACGTGATAACGCCCTGTATCTTTAAAGAGCAAAAGACGAGAGTCTATTTTTTATAACCCAATATGTTTTGTAATTTGCTTGATTGACTCAGTGAATAAATCTACACCTGAACATGCACGAGCAACAAATCACAGCTCACAGGTCAACTCAATTTAGACGCCTGCCTCATGACAAGTTAAATGTCTTGTAGGTCTCAGGTATTCAAAATATCACTTCTGTGGCATTGCCTTGATCGATAATAAAACAAAATACATATGACACACACGCTGAACTGGAAATTGTTTTACGACAAATTGGCATTTTTGAGAAATAAACTTAACATTTTCATCGTGCGCAACGCAGCTGTGTAATTTTGCGTCCATTAGTTTAGCATATTTACGGTGCTCCCGTAAACGTGCTTAACGTGGCTTACTCAATATTTTAGCAGTTAAACGGTTTGTTACAGGTGAGACGTGCATCTCACCTGTGATTGGCGGCCTAAAAAGAGTTAAAGGGATGTTACTCTCTTCCTTTATATTTGCAATCGTCATTTGAAACAATTCATGGTCTAACAGTGAAGACATCTGTTTGAAATATAATTATGATGAATTATATGCCTGGGACTGCGAGCCTCATTGAGGAAATTGATGGTAAGTCCAGTGGATGTCATGTAACGTTGCTGAATTAACGCCACAAGCGGCGCAATGTAAAAACTTAGATTATTGTGTTTTTTTTTTTTTTAACCACTGCTAGCATTTCCGTGTAATCTAGAGACGCCGCGGTATACGCGCATCTCAAAACATTGTGCACTGCCAGAAGGCCCGTCATGGGCTCAAATGCCAAACAATAGCTTCTTGTCCATAAATCTGAACAAACATTTTATCTTTCAAGGTAACTACACCATGTGCTCATTGCATGTGTACAATTTCATTTAACCTGGTGAGAACCGTTTGACCTCGAATGAGTCACAGAGTACGTACGCTGCTACTTCTTAAATTCGCCTTAGTTAAGTGATTCGGAAATGTAAAAGCTTTGCCAAACATAGAGACATCAAGAAATATTAGTTTAGGGGAATTCATGCTGAAGGTGGAGATTTACCTGGCTCTCTGCAAGGCGCACATATTTATATGTATATGGAACGCATTACTGACATTTTAGGACTTGTACAGTCAGTTTAATGCATTGAATTGACTTGTTACAATTTCCAGAGAAACACCTGGTCCTTCTCCGTGATGGAAGAACATTGATTGGATTCCTTAGAAGCATAGATCAGTTCGGTACGTACGTAGATTTTCTGACACCCCCTGCACTTGAAAACAATTAACTAGGCTACAATGACTATAAATCAGAATTTCAAATACATTACTTTTCATCATATTTTCTTTTGGGGACAATTTTGTGTCTTTTTGAAAATTGGGTTAGAAATTTTTGGTAGACTTGAAATAAGACCAATTAGCACATGTGATTGTGATAAAGAAAATGAATATGGTCTAATTGTCATGAGGCACTCTGTTGTGTTTCATTGCAGCCAATCTAGTTCTGGATGAAACTGTGGAACGTATCTATGTTGGCAAGAAGTATGGGGACATTCCCAGAGGAATATTCGTTATCAGAGGGGAGAATGTCGTCCTGCTAGGGGAAATTGTATGTGTCCTTCTGCAATATCAGTTAATTACTGGACTAGATTTCGGCATTGGTGCACTGTTATAGAAATTAAGTGTTAGCGATGGGCTATTTTTTTGTTTAATACTGAGATCCTCTAAGCCTCGCGCAGAGCTGCGAGGTTGCCAGCGCAGATTAGCAGAATGACGTTACATCATCTTTTACACTGTGGAAAACAAAAGACTGATCTGTGGCAGGCTTGAACTGGCCATCTGGGCACTTTTCTGGTGGGCTGATGGGCTTCTGGGTGGCAAAATTTTGGTGAGCCTGTCTGGGCAAATGTCCAGGGCTGATTATTAAACCTTATCCATCCCTGATCTGCACGAATACCAGTTGATAATGTTTAGCAATGTATTTTTTGCTTAAGAAAATCACTAAGTAGTATAATCTGGCACTCAACTGGTGTTTTTTACAGTTAAAAAAGAACAAAGTAAAGAAACGCAACTGTAGGTTATACAAGGTCTTGAAATTCTTGTGTCAAACACCATTTAGACGAGTTCAGTTAATGTTTGTTTGTTCTTTCGTGTTAATTTGAATTCCATTTTTCCGCATGAGAATCCATGAACTTGTACCATCTTCTCAGGACCTGATCAAGGAATGTAAAAGAGTGCTGTGGCCAGTGTCTATCGAGGAGATCTTGGAGGACCAGAGATGCCAGCAACAAGCGAAGCAAGAAGCAGAAAAGACAAAGCTCCGTGTCCTGAAGGAGCGGGGTCTGTTTGTCCCCAGAGCAGACACACTGGATGAATACTGAGCAGTTGGGTGTCTTATTGATTATTATTGTTCTGTCATCTTGATTTTGTAATCCTGAATTTGACCTTTTGAGGTTACAGCTTCTGCAGTCACATGGGGTAATGGAAGACAAAAAAAACTCCTCCCCCAACAAGTAACTACGACAATTATTTGTCCAATAGCATTCTGGCTTAAAACAAATGCTTTTCTTTAAATATACTTGCTACATTTCATTGGACAGCCGGGACAGCATAGGTCTTGTTTTTGACGCTGTAATTTATTTTCTATGTAAATGTTTTGTGCTGCATAAAGGATAGAATGCCTTTGTCAATGCAGCGAGACTGTTTTTCATTCGGTATTTTTGTTCAAATAATAAAAAAAATGCTTTTGCAGTATTTTTGAGCATTCAGACATTCAAGACAGGGTTATGGCTTTGTGTGCTCTGAAGAGTCTGGGTATCCTTTTAAAATTTTGCTTTGTGTTATTCATAAACACAAATAATTGTTTTTGCTGTGGCCTGTATGACAAAATCCAGAGTTTTCGTGCATAAACAATAATTCCCGATGTTATTAAATTATTTATTGTTGCACAGGTTGACAGAAACTCGTGTTAAGGCGTTCCTGCTGGCACCCAGCAGTGTGACTGTGAAATGCTCTGAGCACATCACAGGCTGAGTGTGCAGGATGGACTCGGTACTAATTCGTATACCTTTTTTTTTTTTACCATGAGCATGATTTCAGTGCAGAAATCTGTCACTGATTTTTAAACAGGCAGCATCTTTACAATCTCGGTGAAAATATTCCTACCCCGTTTTGTGTGGTTTTGTTCATGTATGGTTTGTTTCGGTAGATTACCTCACTTTTTTCGATAGGTGGCGCCAGAATCTTACTTGCAACGGGTTTTTGGTGCAAAGTCAGTCGTAATTGTAAATTTAAGCTTCCATGACAAACGATGAGAAAAGGCAGATCTACTAGAAGTTGACCAAACACTGCATTATTTTTAATTCACTTCGCATTGTACATATCACAACTGTAGCAAACCGGTTTGCTTTGGTTTTGAGTCTCGGTGCTTTGGTTCTTTGTGCAGTTTAAAAATATAGGTAAAATAAAAATAGGGCGGCATGGCGGTGCAGTGGTTAGCACTGTTGCCTCACACCTCTGGGACCCGGGTTCCGGTCTCCGCCTGGGTTTCATGTGTGTGGAGTTTGCATGTTCTCCCCGTGTCGTCGTGGGGTTTTCTCCGGGTACTCCGGTTTCCCCTCACAGTCCAAAAACATGCTGAGGCTGACTGGTTTGTGATTAATCCATTATCACTGAGTGTGGTTTATAAAAATACTTTTTGTAAAATTAGTTTCAATGATCGTGGAAATGGGTCTTGAGGCTAAATCAGTTGAGAACCACTGCAGTGTATGTCAGCTTATGAGCAGTATGAGCTCGCATCCCATACGGGGTGTGTCCTCTCTTGTTCCTTGTGTCTCCATGACCCTGCACTGGATACATGTTTCAGAGCTGGATGTACATATAGTATTTTACTTGCAGAGGATACATTCTTTGAAAAGGCCATCTCAAGCAGGAGAGTGTCGGAATCGCAAGTGACAATTTTTGAAATACTTAGTAAGTCCTTTGTTTCCCAGCGATCTTAGCGAAATGTCCATGTATTATGCACTGTATGGAATCAACAGCATCGGCTTCCTGGCCTGTTCCACAAACATTATGTGGATTTCTAAATTGTTTTCCATTAAATTGGTTGTTTCATCGCAGAGCATGCATTAAATCTTAAATTGTGTGTTACTATCATTTGTTGCATATGTTTTGCTCTCTAACGTTCATACAACCATTGCTCTTAATGGTTGTGGACTACAAGAAAAACGGCTATTTACCTAATATGACAGCAGCCGTAGTCTTTTTTTATATTTAAAACATTACATTCTGTTCTGCTTCCACTTCGAAAATAGAACTTTATCTACATATGTTTGCAGCAGCCATGGTAACACCTACGATCACTCCTCCATCATTTGGTTTCCACTTTCAGCCCCTAACAGATGGTTCCGACAGCTAGACATTCCTGCTCTCCCTGCGTCCATAAGTTAGGGCCACCAGCGGGTAACGCCTCTTCCGACAGCCTGCGCTACAGCGGCGGGGTAGAACGCACCACCTCCCCTAGCTACGCCCCCATTTATGCTGAAGGAGCATAGGAGAATAAAAAAAACAGATCACGGGCGGGCTATCTGCCCTATCCTTCCCCATAAAACAATACCTGCCAGATGCGTTTCTTAATCTCACTAGATCCACGGGGAAGCCGCTCTGGAAAACAGTCAAGACCACCCCCCTCCCTAAGGGAAAAAAAACCTGCATTGATTGCGCACCGGGAGGGGGAGCATATAGCTAGTCTGAAAGCCGAGATCTTACTTCCCAACTCCGTAGTCCTGGGGTTTTTGCAATCCACCCAGCCTCATGCATTTCTAGAAACACACAGATCTATGTTTATATTTGAGAAAAAAACATGTAAAGGCTCCCGTGTACATGGACGGCTTTTATCTTCAGAGACTGATGGCATCCGCCGGCGGATCACGCTCTAAAGGCTGCCGTGTTTTCTCGCTGGAAAATGTTCACCCAAAGAAATGTTGGGAAACGACGGCATGAAGTGTAAGCGCGACACGGGGGATTCGCCGATAACCTGCCCGCTGATCCGCCGTATTTAAGCAAGAACGTGAGATAATTCGAAACCTTATTGCAACGACGAACAGTGAGTAACAGCCTGGGATACGACCCTGATCAAGTCTCTTTTCTTTTTATTTTTTATTATTCCTTTGCGATTCACCTTTATATCATCCAGAATATTCATGGAGCTGGAGAACATTGTGGCAAACACGGTACTACTGAAAGCAAGAGAAGGTAAGACATTACAGTACAGACTTATGAAATGAAACCGTTAGGCATATTGTTTGTGTGTGTGTATATATATATATATATATATGTGTGTGTGTATATGTATATATATATATGTGTGTGTGTATATGTGTATATATATATATATGTGTGTGTGTATATGTATATATATATGTGTGTGTATATG
>JABFEA020000119.1:30161244-30184672 GCA_019775915.2 Cyphomyrus plagiostoma | reverse complement strand
ACCCTCACCCACACACATACACCCACTCACACACACACACACACACACAAACACACACACTCACACTCACACACACACTCAGACACACTCACACTCACACACACGCGCGCGCACACATACACACACACGCACACACACACGCGCGCACACACATGCACGCACACACACACGCGCGCACACACACGCGCGCACACACACACGCGCACACGCACGCACGCACACACGCGCACACGCACACACACACGCATACACACACACGCACACGCATGCACACGCACATACATACACGCACACACATACACACGCACGCACACACGCACGCACAGACACACGCACACACACACGCACGCACACACGCACGCACGCACACGCACATACATACACGCACACACACACATGCACGCACACACGCACGCACAGACACACGCACACACACACGCACGCACGCACACGCACACACATACACGCACATACACACGCACGCACACACGCACGCACAGACACACACACACGCACACACATACGCACACACACACACACGCACGCACGCACACGCACACACATACACGCACGCACGCACACATGCACGCACAGACACACGCACACGCACACACACACAGCCCCAGTGTAAAGTCCCTGAAGGCTGAAGTCCTTGCATTCTTCACATTCCTGATTAGCTGCAGTTAGCATCAGACAGTAAATCTGGGGTCCAGCTGCTGGCAGTGAGATCTAGCTGTTCATTTAAAGTTACCAGTTTTATCCTAGTTTATCCCAGTTTATCCAAGCCCTATAGTCTGGAACGGCTACATAAGATGGGGGAACGTTTGTAAGATTTACTCTGGGGGGGACGGTGGACAGAGCCATACAGCACGGAGGAGGGAGGGACGTGCAGGGAATTTGTTTGGGGAGGAAGGAAAACAAAAGATGGCGATTTTTAGCATTAAGCACGTGAAGAAAACACATGGGAAACAAACAAGGAAGAGAAACAGCAGCTTGGTTTCAGGAAGGTGCTACACTGAGGATTAGAGCTGATTGTGTTGCTACTTAACAAGCCTACACACAATAGAAGGTGCGCGTCTGATGGCACACGTGCTGGGGGGAGGGGGGGGTGTGTTGGCTCCTGTGTCGATATGGCTATTGTCCATCAAGGTTGTGAGAACCACGATGGGATTAACTGACTCTCCTATGCCTCATGGATGTGATTGGAGCACATCTGCCACGTTATTGGTCAATAAATCTATTGCTTGATGATGATTGGTGCCTTCACCGTCACAGGACGAGTACGAGGTGACGCCGGACGAGAAGAGGAGGGCCCACGGGGAGGAGATTGTCCGCCGGTTCCTCACCATGCAGGTATCCATTCGCCCATGTGCTACACGGGACCTGCTCCCCGAAGATACATGTGTCTGGGGGGGGTGGGGGGGGGATCCAGGTTTAGCTTTCAGAGTCAGGACTGCAGAGGAATCAACATGCAGAAGAATCAACAGCCTAGTTCTTATTTTTGCATTTTGATGGTCTTGGCTCCTGATGTCACCTTGTGTGTGCGTGTGTGTGTGCGTGCGTGTGTGTGCGTGCGTGTGTATGTGTGCGTGCGTGTGTATGTGTGTTTGTGTGTGTGTGTGTGTGCGTGCGTGTGTGTACATACGTGCGTGCGTGTGTGTGTGTGTGTGTGCATGCGTGCGTGTGTGTGTGCGTGCGTGTGTATGTGTGTGTGCGTGTGTGTGTATGTGTGTGCATGTGTGCGTGTGTGTGTGTATGTGCGTGTGTGTGTGTGCGTGCGTGCGTGTGTGTGTGCGTGTGTATGTGTGTGTGCATGTGTGCGTGTGTGCGTGTATGCGTGTGTATGTGCGTGTGTGTGCGTGTGTGTGTGTGCGTGTGTGTGTGTGTGTGCGTGTGTGTGTGTGTATGTGTGTGCATGTGTGTGAGTACGTGTGTGTGTGCGTGTGTGTGTGTGCGTGCGTGCGTGCGTGTGTGTGTGTGTGTGTTTATGTTTGCACTCGCAGTCCCCTGAGTGTGTGCCAGAGGTGGCCCAGCCTCACGGGCGGCTCTGCCAGCATAACCTGGATCTCAGCGCCAGCAAGGAGATCTTCAGCGACTGCCGCAGGTGACCCCCCCGCCCCTCTCTGACCCCCCCGCCCCCCGTGCTGCGGCCTCCTCACTGCCCCCTGCTCTCCCTCCAGGGCTCTCCACGGCTACCTGAGCGGCATCCCCTTCGCCCACTATCAGGACAGCATGTATTTTGACCGTTTCCTGCAGTGGAAGATGCTAGAACGGTCGGTTTGCCTTCCCTCTCGCAGCTGCATTTGCGTTTGTGGTCCGGTAACCTGCTACACCGTTTATCGCTCACTTCTGTGACCTTTTCCTGTCTACAGGCAGCCAATCACGAAAGACACATTTCGACAGTACCGGGTTCTAGGGAAAGGTGGATTCGGGGAGGTAAAGTTTATCATTTTCTTTTAGTTACAATGCATCTTTACGTTCCTCTGGCATTCCACCTGTAGTGTTGTTTTACTGTTGTTTTGATGTCGGACTCGACACTCTGGGTTCCTGTGCAGGTGTGCGCCTGTCAGGTACGCGCTACAGGAAAGATGTATGCCTGCAAGAAGCTGGAGAAGAAGCGCATCAAGAAGAGGAAGGGTGAGGCCATGGCCCTCAACGAGAAGCGGATCCTGGAGCAGGTGAACAGCAGATTCGTGGTGAGTGGCCCTCCACGATAATCTCCTCCTGTCGGGAAAATTAAGATTTATATACATTCCCCCACACTGTAGCTAAGAGTTACGAAGATGCTTCAATCACAGCCATCAGAAGAATTACATTTACATTGTTCACATTTAGCAGACACTTTTGTCCAAAGCAACAAATAAGTGAGGCAAATAGCACATCACAAACATCCATGCTATTAAGCATTCAGCTAGGCATACGTGCAGCTAGACTGAGCTTCCAATGAATGCCCAGATACAAGTGTAAGCAGTTTTGGAGCAGGAGCTACACAATTTCTAACAAAGCAAGAACCTAGTAAGAGTATTCAAGGACCAGAAGTGCAACATTCAGGGAACATAAAGAGGCATCACTTTAGTAGAGGACTTCCTAGAAGTGATGGATCTTAAGATGTTTCTTGAAGGTAGAGAGGGAGTGTGATGAGCTCATTCCACCCTCAGGAAACCATACAAGAGAACCATCTGGAGTGAACCTTCTCGTGTGGTGAGGGGAGCTCCCAGCAGCGATGGTTTGCTGACTGACAGGGGTGACGTAGGACGTAGATCTTGAGGAGCCTTTTGATTGGCCATTGATGGGCCTGTAAACCAGCACCAAGGACTTGATGCAAGCACCAATAGGGAGTCAGTGAAGAGGGACAAGGAGGGACATGACCTGAGAATGTTTTAGTTGAATGAATATCAGATGTGCTGCTGTGTTTTTAATTATTTGTAGTGGTCTGTCAGCACAGGATGGTAGGTTTGCTAGTAGAGAGTTACAGTGCCTGCACTAGAAGGTGAGCTGCATACTCAGGCAGATCAGCTCAGATCTTCTTGATGTTATACAAGGTAAATCTTCAGGATCGGGAGACGGCTGTTATATGGTTAGCAAAGGACAGCTGGTCATCTATCATTACCCTCGGATCTTGGCAGACCTCAATGGAGACAGTGTGGTTGATCCAAGATGAACAGTGATGTCATGGTGCATGATAGGACTGACAGGGAAGACAAGAAGATCAGTCTAGGAGAGATTAAGCTGGAGGTGTTGTGCCTTTATTCAGGCTGTGATGTCAGCCTGGCAGGCAGAGATCTGAGCGCAGACCAAGGCATCACTGGGAGAGAAGATCAAGTAGATCCTGATGACATCAATGTATTAGTCATAGAAGCTATGAGAATGGACCAAACCTAGAGAAAATCAACCCCTAAATCATACAGTGCACTCACACTCGTTTCATTGTCGAAGAACACATCAGAACAACTGAAGGACCTCTACGTATAGCAAAGTTTGGATGGTCTTAGATGGCAGGTTTGTTTACTGACAGCCAGTTAAACTTTCCATTTGGATGCAGACTGTTTGCACTTCATGCTTTGCAACATTGCATCTCTATCAATATTGATACTGGGAAGCACATAGCTGACCCACGTACAGCAGCAGACCTGGCAGTGTTCATGAAATGCTGACTCGTAGATATGTGAAAGTCGCAAGTGTGACACAGACCGAGAATGAGAGAGAGAGACCTCATTTTCCAGGTCAGCCTGGCATATGCTTATGAGACCAAAGATGCCCTCTGTCTGGTTCTGACCATCATGAACGGTGGGGACCTCAAGTTCCACATCTACAACATGGGCACTCCAGGCTTCGAGAAGGAGAGGGTGCAGTTCTACGCTGCTGAGATCTGCTGTGGCCTGGAACACCTGCATAGGGAGAACATCGTCTACAGGTGAGATGTTCTCTGCACCCTGGGATCACAAAGGAACATGCCCAACCAACAGGAGTCATTGCTGCACTGGAAGGTCAAATCCGCAGCATTACCTCCAGACTGACCAAATATTTTTTTTCAGGGACCTGAAGCCTGAGAATATCCTGCTAGATGACAATGGTAAGTATTTTCAGTGGATGGTAGAATTAGTTAAGGACAGATATCGCTTTTATCGTAAGTTCAGTCAGCTTTCTCAGGTGCCGTCATAAAATAAAAGGAACCACCTCAGCCAAACTTCCCTTATTGAAGTTTCCTTAGTGCAATTAAGGTGGAACCTTTATGAGGTCAGTGAAGCATTTAATTTCCAGAAAATGTATATTCATCTGCTTATGTTTCTCAGTGTAAATAGCTTTTATACTATGAATAATGTGGTGCCTGAATTGCACCTTATGGGTCATAAAACTCAACGTATAACCTGTATCGCTCTGGCATGAGCATTTGTGCCTGAATATCCTGATAATGAAATATTCTAATATAATAATAATATAAAATAGCTCTATGACATACAGTAATTCCTACCTCTTTTCGTTATTTTAATATTGTACTATTAGTTAATTGCACCAACATAGTGATTTGCGTTATTTACCATGGTGTACTGTAGCTCATAAACCCCCTGTCCATGCTAGATACCAAACCAAGAGCAATTTCCAGATGATTTTAGGAAGAAGCCTCTTACGATTGTACCGGGATAGGATGCACTTCCGAAACGCAGCACTGAGACTGTGGTATACATGGTAATATGGGATGATCTTCCACGCTCAGGACACATCCGGATATCGGACCTGGGGCTGGCTATCAAGGTGCCTGACAGTGAGCTGATTCGGGGCCGAGTCGGGACCGTGGGATACATGGGTATGTGACCCTCCATCTGCGGGACGAGCTGCCCTTTATGCACACTTTCCCACGTAGGAGCCACTTAGGTGCCAAAAATACACATTTCTTAAAATAACTTTTGATCGTGGGATATGACGACTGTTGGTGTGAAACCGCAAACGCTGTCACGCTGAAGCCTTCGTGCCTCTGTCACGGTCCCTGCGTTGGACAGCCCCGGAGGTCATCAAGAACGAGCGCTACGCCATGAGCCCCGACTGGTGGGGCCTCGGCTGCCTGGTGTACGAGATGACGGCCGGCCGCTCGCCCTTCCGCGCGCGGAAGGAGCGCGTCAAGAGGGAGGAGGTGGAGCAGCGGGTGATGGAGGAGCAGGAGGAGTACAAGGACAAGTTCACCGAGGACACAGAGACCTTCTGCAGGATGGTGAGCTCACAGAGACATCCGGAACATTGGGGTGTGGGGGGAGAGGTGGGGGGAGGCGAAGTTGAAACCAGAAAACATGGTGCTAGACACACCCTTTAGAGCAGGGGTGGGCAACCTGATCCACAAAGGGCGGGTGTGTATGCAGGTTTCTGGGGTAGCCTTTAGGTCAGCTGTTCAAACCCAGGTATGAGGACTCTTCATCCAGTCAGTCTCCAAATTGGTAATCTGATGAGAGTGTTGCAGCGAAAACCTGCATATACAGTGGCCCTTTCTGGGTAAGATTGCCCGCCCCTGCTTTAGAGCAATTTCAGAAATGCTCTTGCGTCTGTATGTCTTTTCTCACCACTCGGATATGGAAATTCATCCAGTCGGACAAATCAAATGATTCACTGACGTAATTAAGAGGTGAGGAGCCAGGAAAGACCTAAGCTTCTTATCCGTCTTCATCTGTCATCCATTTAAGGCAGAAAAACAGTTTGTTTCTGCTGACAGCCCAGTCTGGCTGCAGGCGCGTGGCATTTTTCTCACATGAGATTTCACAACCTTATCTCGGTACCCAACCTTGCTGAGGCAAACCCTGCTCTGTGCACTAAGCTCCTCCTCCCTCCAACCCCCCAGCTGTTGACTAAAGACCCAAAGCAGAGGTTGGGGTCAGGTGGGGCAGCGGACGTGAAGGCCCAACCCTTCTTTAAGAACATCAACTTCAAGAGGCTGGAGGCTGGGATGCTGGAACCTTCTTTTGTGCCAGATGTAAGGAATGGAGTCGCAGACGGTGTATCAGCCCACAAGAGGGCGCTGCTTCTACAACGACTGCTATATATTTGCATGTAACCTAATATACAAATATGACACAAATTGTTAGAATTAGTAAACAATCTGGTTAGTCAGTTCACAGCACTGGTGACTTTCAGTTATAAGCTGTTGCAATGACTTACAAGGAAAATAACACTGAAAAGACATATAAGCTTCAGCCCTGTGATGGGTTTGGCGCCCCCTCCTGGGTAAATCCCTGCCTTACGCCCATAACCTCCAGGAAAGACTCTAGACGCCCTGTAGCCCTGAACAGCAGGGGTACAGAAAATGGATGGATGGTTGGATATAAGCCTCAGAGTGAATGCAGTCCTTTGTACATTATTATATTAGTATTAATATTAAGCAAAGATGTTGAACAAAGAGGAAGATGCTTTGAGTCAGAACCTAGAAGCCTTATTCTGTGGCACAGAGCTCAGTGTTGTCATAGTTCCTCCCTACCACACCCTGTGACCTAACCAGGCCGCCTCTGTTCCCCCAGCCCAGAGCCGTCTACTGCAAGGACGTCCTGGACATCGAGCAATTCTCCACCGTCAAGGGTGTCAATTTGGACCAGACTGACAATGACTTCTACGTCAAGTTCAGCACCGGAAGCGTCTCCATCCCGTGGCAGAATGAGGTACGGGGGCCAAAGAGTTGACGTCAGGGGAGATGGACTCTGTTTCCTCCTAAGCTTCCTAAATCAAATGCACACACATTCACAAATTTCTTTAGAGCGTGCAAACAGGTGGCATGACAGCTAAGATCGTGAACTTCTAACTTGAAGGTGTTTGACTCAAATCCTAGGACAGAATTAGCAGTAGAACCATTTAGAAGACCTGAGTTCCATGCATCTCCTTCCAAAGACAATTACTAAAGACAGCACCATATTTCTCCTGAAGCATCTCCCAGGAGGAACATGGCTCGTTCGACAGTCTTTATAGAGCCTCTTGGGTCATTCTGACTATATATATCATCTATATATACCTATATGTTAACATAACATCTGAGTGGTGTTTTCTGTTTTAAGGGTTTTATTGAGTTAACTTTTTTTGACAATTTGTAGCTCTTGAAAGCCAAAGATATTTTAAATAAAATGCCACAAAATGGTTCACCTTTGAGATGGTCAAGCATGGAGGATACCATGATACCAAATATTTGTTGAGCCAGAGCCAGAATGACCCACATGTCTTTGGATTGCATGAGGAAACTGGAGTGCCCAGAGGAAGTCCTTGCAAACATCTAAGGAATATGACAACATCTGGGGAGCTCCTGGCAGAGCTGGGATTGGGAGTCAAACCCACAGGCTTGGAGGTGTGAGGCTGTGGTGGTCCACACTGCCCAACCAGTCCACCTAACCAGAGCTACACCAAGGAAGTCTGTATATCTGTAGATTTTAGTTGCTCTGGATTATTATGCCTAGTCAATTTCAGTTCTTTGGAACCAGTGGATGGTATTTATCCAGAAAATGTTCTCTTCTGCCTGGGTCTCCAGGCTTCACAATGGCATGTTCATAGCTGCGATGACGAGTGTGGTTGTGTGTTGTCTCGTGTAAACGTGTCACCAGAATTATGGTGACAGTAATAAGAGGGTGTCTCCCCGGCAGATGATCGAGACAGAGTGTTTCAAAGACCTGAACGTGTTCGGCCCACAGGGGTCCCGCCCCCCTGACCTCGACTGGAACCTCCCCCCTGAGCCCCCCCGAAGGAGCTTCCTGGATAGGATCTTGAGGCGAAATGTGAGGACGCGACCCTCTCCTTAAGCATGCTACACACAGGATTGGATGATGTAGTCTCCTTTTTAAAAGACTGAATGATATTAAACATTCAAAATTTGATTGCCAGGCATGCTTTTTTTCTATCTAGATTAGTTTTATCCACAATAAACAGCTATATATGGAACACTACCTTTTACAGAGATGAATGGGGTACTTTGATCAGCAGCTATACAAGAGCAATAAGCCCCAAGAAGCCATCCAGCATGTGCACATAGAAATCTGGAAAAAAAATTAAGAGACTAAAATTGGCATGGGCCTCTGTGAAAACTGCAGCCTGGCTCTTCCCTGCTTCTCATTGATGAAGGACTTCTTCCTTGCTTTATGGGTCTTCTGTCCTGCTTTGAAGAGCCTGATACACACTGTCCTAGAAGTGCACTTCACACCACTTAATGTTCCCCATTCCTTTCGACGGTCACTTTATGTCATCCTCCGATTCATGAAAAACTGTCGGATGAGTTGATGGTTATCCCCGGTATTAGAATGTTGCTTCTGCCCTCTACTGGGAGTTTTATTAGAGGGAACCAGGCAAACTGAACTGGAAACAGCAGGCGATAATCAAGATGAAGGTCACCGGTCCAATGAAGTGAAAAGCCGGGGAGGTCAGTCCTGCAGAGGCACGAGCGATGAAGCAGAGGAACACGAGGCAGGACAAGTAGGCAGGCACAAGTATGGGTGGAGCGGGCAGGACAGGAGCAGTCAGTATGGAAGCGGGCAGGACAGGAGGGAGGGAGCGGGCAGGACGGGAGCGGGCAGGACGGGAGCGGGCAGGATGGGAGTGGGCAGGACAGGAGCAGTCAGGACAGGAGCAGTCAGTATGGAAGCGGGCAGGACAGGAGGGAGGGAGCAGGCAGGACGGGAGCGGGCAGGACAGGAGGGAGGGAGCAGGCAGGACGGGAGCGGGCAGGACATGAGCGGGCAGGACATGAGCGGGCAGGATGGGAGGGAGGGAGCAGGCAGGATGGGAAGGAGCGGGCAGGACGGGACAGAGCGGGCAGGACGGGAGGGAGCGGGCAGGATGGGAGGGAGGAGGCAGGACGGGAGCAGAACACAGAAGACGGAACACATTGGACTCAAAGGGATTCGTAATGCTCAGTATGGCTCATGGGAACGGCAAAAATATTAGAGGTTAACCGGGGTTATATAGGAGGATGCAGGTGATTGCGGTCTAATTAGTCAGACCTGCCCTGCTGGGCGTGAGAAGTGTAGCCTTCTGCAAGCAGAACCAGGATTTAACAATGCAGATTCTTAACAAATATGAAGTGGTCCCCTAATTTCCCGAGCTGTATAAGCTCTTCTTAGCATGGGCTGTTTATGGTACAGAGTTATGTAAATGCCTCTTGCAGGTTGCTGCTTAATCACTTCACCCTGAAACCACTGAACTTCTCCCTCTGTAAGCTTTCAGAAGATTAAAAGATTCAGGCCAGACAGACACCTCAGCTGGCACTGCTGTTGTGACCAATGCTTTGGTGTTTCAGCCAATGGCTTTGCTCAGTCATCTTCCCACCCCCTTTTAAATACACATATGATTGGTTAATTACATTTTTCAAGACACCTCTTACCCTCCTGTCCATGATGCACAAACGCATACACCAGAATGTATGTTTCTGCTCTTTCAGCATCCGGATGTTTCCATGGTCCAGAGCAAGGCCACATCTTCCAGCGTGAACTCGGTAGACTCGATATCGAACTCTGTCCCCTAGTGACAAAACAATGGTCCGGAAATGAAGGCAAGTGCTCCAGGAAGACCCCGGCAGGACAGGTTGACGGAGCCGAGAGGAGGTGCGTGCCCATGGGACTGCGGAGCAGCAGCAAGGGAATAGACCAGATACGCGCCCAAGAAAGAGGCAAACAACAGACGCGACTCGTGTGCCCTCAGGACTGCCGAAACGGAAAAAAAGGTCGCCGATGTTTAAAGAGAGGAAGAATATCAGGGCATTGATTTAAAAAAAGACCACTGCAGGGAATAAAGTCTGTGTCCTTAATATTATTATATTTTTTATTATTGTTGTTATTATTAATATGGTTCATACTGTTTTTTTCTAGATATTTTAAGACGTTTAAACAGAAGCGTGCACACCCTCGCTTAACAAAGGCTAGTTTCGCCTTGCATAATCTCAGGCCAGAGATTTTTATTTTTTTGTTATTATTGTCGTTGTTGTTGTGGCTCCGTATCATGTACATTTTTTTAAACACTACATATGCTTTCAAAAAAAATCGTGACTAACAGGTCGTCCTGGGAGCAGGTCAGTTGTTCATGATGATGTCATAGAGGGGAAAAAGTGTGAAGTCTGGGGACTGGAGAGATGTGTGCAGGCGAGGCGCCACCCGAAACATAGGGTAGTTTTAGTACCAGGCGAGAACTGGAGAGACTGGCGGGCGGACAGTGACTGGAGGAACTGCCCGATGGATCAGCGTGAAGTAACAGTCTGTCCCTCTGGCCGACACCTGTGACCCTCAGCAACCGGCGAGGGAGAGAGAGACCAGCCAAATGGAAGATGTCAGTCAAAATAAAGACTCCAGACTTGAGCAAAAATAAACACTTTTGAGTGATTTAATGACTCAAGCCATTCTATGAGTTCCAGAGTCACTCTTCACAACACTGAGGATGCTGCATGTTCATTGTCAGTGGAGAGACGACTGTTCACTGGGCCCTGGGGCAGGAATGGACCCTGCCCCCCCCCCATTCCAAAGCCATACCCAAGGCCTGCCTATGCAGTTGCAGTAGTTGCAGATGATGAAATCTGAGTAGCCTCCAAATATTATACCCATCATGCACTGCAGTAGTTATTCCACAAACATGCTTTTATCGCTAAATGCACACCTCAACAGCATAGTTTGACTACAAAACATTGCGCAGTATTACATTTCAAAACTGTTTTAAGTATTGCACCAAATGTTTTTTGTGTTGACTCCCACCAAAATAATAATAATAATAGTTCTTTGTATTTGCATATACCCTTAAATGATGTTGAATAACGACTTATGAACATTTCAAGTTACGAATGGCCGTTCAGAAAGTATCTCATTCGTAAGTAGAGGAGCGTCTGTACTACCAGTAGTGTGTTGATCTTGGCCACAAGTGTTTGCTTACGGTTGCTAGGCTGAGGTTTTGTGATGATGTGGGTCTGTTAGACAGATACACTACACCACAGACATACAAACTGTGCACTAATATAACAATCACATATTCAATACCTACACACATACATATGATTACCTTGTAATGCTCTTTATACCCTTTCTATTTCACACATTTCAGGTGCAATATTTAAAACCTGAATGTTCAAATTGGAGTCTGAATGAGCCATACATCCACAACAGGGTGGGGCTGTGCCCCCCATGTAAGGATATCAGTTTCAAGGTTAAAAGCTTCCATGTTCTGTTAGGGCAGCTTCTCATTCTCTTTCAGTCTTAAAAAGCCTCCCAAGCTCATGATAATGATGATGATTAGATGCTAACCCTACCTCCCTTTCTGTGCTAAATGCACTGCTTCTCATTCCGACTAAAGAGCTGCCAGCAGTGCGCACCTTAACTCACGTTATTTTTTTCTGGATTAACATCACGCAAGATCTGGGAAAAAAAAAGTGGAGAGGGCGAGAGATCAGTTCATCAAACACCCTCTTAAATAGCCTCACTTGGTGTCACCAAGTCCCAGATTCAGAATCTGATATAATTAGCGGTCACTGTTGACACACCACAGCACACAGGTGGCAGCAACGAAATGAGTCCTCTGCCCATATGTGACGTCGTGACGTAGCAGTAGTTATCCCTGATAGTCCCCCGATCATCATCAATCAGTTCCTGATCCAAGAACTATAACATTACTGACCTTCCAGAAACAAGGATGATACATTATTAAGACAGTGACTTTAGTTGTGATCTTCAACTTTGTCTGAAATTCTTTAATTGCCCAGAAATAAATGTGTGATTAAAAATATTAATTGTCATGAAAAAAATACAGGATTACAAACCTGAAAACAATACAGACAGAATTTTGTATATATGTCTATATTGTTGTTGCATTATTATATGTAGGCATTATTATCCTTATAGAGTTAGAGTTGATTAATTTCAAGTGGTATTAAAACTGAAACCCAAATTATAATTCTAAAAGAGCTGTTCTGAGTCAAAACATTCATTAACTAACAGTATCATTGGATGCCTATTAAATAATTAAAACTTCTGCAATAACATAAAACAAACATCTATGTTCATTATCCCTTTGGGAGCCAACGACTACTACTGCAATTAATAGCCAAACGCCAAGAACAGAACTGACTGAATCAGTGTGTGTGTACTTCATAAAAAAAGAAAAACTCTACAGTATATGTCCAGATATGTTAAACACTGTTTGTCAATGGACTTCTGCTACGAAACCTATAAATCAGATCAGAAAATTTCCTCCGAATTTCTTTCTGATTAAAATAATGGAAATAAAGGAACAAAACAGCGTCTTCTTTTTAACTCGAAAAAATATAAACCGCTCAATGTTTTTATAGAGGGATTTAACTATATTAATGCTAACTTTAGACGCTGAACGTCTAGCGACCTTTCAGTATAAACGAGGAGCGTCTAAAACTTTGAATAAACTCTGTGCTCTTATATTGTACAGAGTAATCACTATAATCCGTACTTTCTGAACATACTGAGAATGAGGAGCCGATTTATCACAACGTCCTTGCATGTCCGGAACTGGTGTAACAGTTCCCTCCACGATTTTCATTTTCTGTTTTTCTCATCTGTGCTATACATGGACAATAGGGCACACAGATGTTCCTGTAACACTGAACAACTCTTGCATCGAAGCGCGATTTCATTACTGGCGATTAATATGAAGCGCTGCAAAATTCACGACTCACGAATGAAAAGATCACCGAAGGTGCAAGTCGAGCCTGATAATAACTATAACGTGGGGAATGGACGCATATGTGAATGACGCAAACGGTTCTCAGATTCCTAATAATAAGCCAGGGACTCAGCGAGAGTTTAAGGACAAAGAAATAAATCATGCCATAAGTTTAGTCCTTGTGCAAAATTTACGGCTTAAATTCCTTTCCGCAAGCCAGACTCTTCTGGCAAAACACGTCGCAAATCCGTCTAACACGAACATGTTGTCATTAAAATAATATTATGAAAACTATTTACAAGCTTAAGCCTGAAAGTTCTGCATTTGCTCCGCAGGGATTCAGATCTTTCCAACACTATGATATGTGAGTTTGCATGACGGCGTGTGGCAGCTGACAGATCTCAGAGGAACCTCTAGAAGTGTCAGGTGATACCGACATTGCAGGTGCACGGGTCAAGATGACTGCAGAATTATTTAGCGTGTCACGGGGAACAGCCTTGCTGCCTTTGGCAGCATACGCCACATACAAAACAAGCTGCTCTACCACAGAGGAGCAGTGCTAAAAGCTTACAGAAATGATCAGACGAGCATTTAATTCAGTGGTGTTTTCAGGAACTCATGACAGAAGTCAAATGTCATGACCTCAGTCACCCAATAACAATCACTGAATCTTTATGGGGATCCCCTGCCTTTCCAGAAGAATGCTCCAGAATCCAACTACTTTCTGTTTGGGACTTGAGAGTACTCCGTGAAGGACTGAAGCTGTTTTGAAGGCAAAGGGAAGCCTTACTCCATATTTACATGCTTTATTAATATATTGTTAGGCGGTTTACTTTGGCCGGCCTTAAATGACGGCAGCATTTCTCAAAAGATACACTATGTCATGCCCGATCTTATGTGGCATCGTAATTTTCAAATGCCCCAACTTGGGAAAGTCTGTCTCATTTGTATAGTGAGATGTTCCGTTACCTCTGAGTGAGGATTGCAGGCATGCCATGTCCAGTCACAGCGTGCGCCGTGTATGAGCACTGGACGTTATCTTGACAAATTGTTTATGAGAATCAGATACGCTGGTTGTGTAAGCGGTGCATCCTTGGTCAGAGTCCAGCCCACTCTTGAGTGATGATGTTTTTATCTGTCTAGTGACATTGACAGTTTTCTGGTCACAGTATATACAGGCAGGATCTTATTGCTCCAGCAGAATCTGAACTCCCTCCTCTGACGAAGAAAATCTTTTCCATTCCTGCTTACAACCGAAACTATGTTGCCTGCAACTTTTAAGCTTTGTGCGGGTATCTCTTACGGACACATGCGGAACACGACGGGTAAGGAACCATCCATCAGCCCTCGTTTTGTTTTAAACATCATTAAATCGGTCATCAATTTTAAAATATTAAGTAGGATATAGGAAGTACTTTAACTGTCCATCCTCTGGAGCGCCGTTAGAACGTTGCTTAACTTGACAAACAATGCGGAATATTTTACAGAAATAGGCATGCATGGCAGCAATAGAATAATATTTGGCATCACATTTCACATTTTTAAAAATTTTATATAATAGCAAAAGTACTTACCTATCCCAGGTGTAAATATCACACAGCCATAAAGGAATAAAGACATACTTTTGGGACGAGCTTTTAGTAATTTTTTAAACTCTCAACCTAAATAATAATGTTGATGTCTCAGTATGTTAAATGTGAAATGGGTGTTTAAAATAACTAAACTTTTTAAATAAATACATGAACAGAGTTGCACTGAGGGCAAATGTGATTGCGCAAAAGTATGTGTTCATTTCAGTATCTTTCTAACACATTCTTATGGTCTTTAGCTACAGGGATTAATGCATTTACTCTGAATGACATTTTGTACTGGTTTACAGGACTAAGGAAAACGGCGATTGTCGCGTTGAGCCATGAAATGAAGAGAATAGCAGGTCCTGGTCCCAATCGCTGGATCAGTCAGGTCCGCAGAAGAAGTTCTCTGAGTAGTAAGTATGCACAATAGTCTTGTATAACCATACGTGTCTTTTATCTAGGAGGTTATAAAACTAGACGGAATTCCTCTGCACATTGCACAACGTCTTTTGCAGGCGGCAGGACTGAGGAGATGCCTTACAGTGAAGCAGAGATGTCCTACGTAAAGCAAGGAGAGGAGGCCCTCCACAAGTCCATTAGGATTCTCAGTGACCAGGACGGCTGGAAGACTGAGATTGTGGCGGTTAGTGCCTGATCTGTCAGAAAATACCGTACTGAGACTGCTACTGCACTCCCAGCTGCTCTAGCTGGAAAATCACTTTTATGTGATTCTTGTGTAGTTTGTTAAACTTTTTTTTTTTGGTAGGAGAATGGTGACAAAGTCCTGAGCAAGATGCTCCCAGATGTTGGCAAGGTGTTCAAACTGGAGGTGATGTTGGACCAGCAGCCCAGTGATCTGTTTGGAGAGCTGGTTGGCAACATGGAACAAATGGCCGACTGGAACCCCAATGTGAAGCAGGTTAAGGTATGAGGCTCAAATTAGAGCTTCTCGCTGATGCAATTATTCCAAACGTGCACAGTATGAATGAATAGCAGGTAGTCTACTGACTACCTGTGCTACTTCAGTTCTTCTGCTAGGAGGACTTGCTGGTGCACTGCCGAGAAATGTATCAAAATGTACTAGATATATCAAGTTATTTAAATGTCCAGGACCATTTAGGACTTTTGTTTTCTTTAAGTAGCTACTCTGCATGGTTACAGCTTCCTATTGGTTGTTCCCTCTACAGATCCTTCAGAAGATTGGTCAGGACACCTTAGTGACTCATGAGATGGCGGCAGAGACGCCTGGCAATGTGGTGGGACCTCGGGACTTTGTGAGCGTGCGCTGTGCCAAGCGTCGTGGCTCCACGTGCTTCCTGGCAGGAATGTCCACAAGCCATCTGGGGATGCCTGAGCAAAAGGGCTTCGTCAGGTGGGCTTTTTGTCATATGTCCACAAGCAAGGGAAAGGTGGAGTAGATGCAGGACACTTACCCCTTGGTTAAAACCTGTGGTGACTGACAGCATGTGATAATCCTGCCCACTGCCTTCTCTCTCCATTAAGTACTGGATTTTTGTTGTCATGTACCATTTAAATAAAATATGAGCCAAAATAATAAGGTAAATTGAAAGAGTGGGCGAGACAGAGGCCTTACACCTTTATGCTTGGAGGCAGAGATGGATAATTCAAGTTAAGACAGCAAAAATCCAGATCAAGATTTTGTTTCAACCAACCAGTTAAGTCCTCTGATACTGTGACTCTTTATACTCAACTGGCTGGTTGAAACAAAATCTAGTTCTGGATTTTTACTTTCTGGATCTGAACTATCCACCTCGGGTTGGAGTTTTCAAGTCTGCCACAACTCTCTGTGTGGAGTTTGCATGTTCCTCCCGGGCTTATGTAGGTTTTCTGCAGGAACTCCAGGTGAGCCCTGTGGTGGACAGGCATCACATTCAGGGTCTCCCCTGCCCTGTGCCCTGTACTTCTTTGGATGAGATCCAGGCTCCTTGTGACCCTCTACTAGATAAACAGTTATGCAGGACGGCTGAAACAATAGTCATAGACTTGAAATGATACGATATTCATCTCCTATCCTCTCATCTGACCTCACAGCATCATATTGGCTGCCAACACCAAGATGGGCCTCTTCTTGCAGTTCCTGAGTGTGTCGCCATCTTTGGTCCATTTCTCAGCTTGTGTGTGTGTTCTCCCATGTCACAGGGCAGAGAACGGGCCAACGTGCATTGTCATGCGACCCAGCACCGAGGACCCTAACAAAACTAAGTTCACCTGGCTGCTCAGCATAGATTTGAAGGTGAGAAGGTCTCAACTCAATCACCCAGTCAATACGCTGTCATTAGAGGTGATCGGGTTTGTCAACAAATTAGCATGGAAGTCTAAGATATTCCAGCTTCACTTCTCCATAGTTACGCAAACACACCGCTGTCAAATGAAAGGTATGAGAACTACAGCCTGCCTGTGGCCCTGATCTCCCCGTACATTTTTAGGGTTGGATCCCAAAAGCCATTGTGAACCAAGTGCTTTCCCAGACTCAGCTGGATTTCGCCCATCACCTGAGACAGCGGATGGCTGCCAGCACAACGGAGGCTGCCCTAGCCTGTTGACACCCCCACGCACCGCCTGTCCTACCACACACCACCCGCACCAATTACTCCACTGCTAAGAGGCGGGGGGGACTCGCACCCAAAGGGACCTTTCCCACACCTAGAAAACAGAATTCTGCTTCTTCAGACTTAGGTATCACAGGAAAGCTGATCACATTAGCATTGGTTGCAGACGTTTGCTGCTACTTACCCTAGAACAATGTCAGTATGATACGTTGTATATGTGTGACCGGGACACATATAAGCTCTTACAGCTTTTCTGAATCGCTACAACACCAAACCTCATTCTTGGAGCAAAACTGCCAATTACCAAAACTCATTTATTGAATCAGTCACCCGTTTGGTGAAACTTTAGACAGTGCTCACCTAGTTAGACACAATTTGCAAATCTAAGTGACCTTTTTTGCAAAACTCTAAACATTAAAAATTCATTAAAACACATTTTACACCATGGCAAACTTTGATGGAAGATAGAAAATACAGTCTGCAAAAGCCAGCACACAGTAGTCATCATTTAAACACAATGACTCAAAACTGTTCATACATTTCTAAACTTGTGTAGAAGCCAAAGAGTTACTAGAACAGAGAATATGCGCTGGTTGAGGGTGCAAGTGCCATAGGTGAGCTGAATTTCGACATCATGGTACAAATGGGTCACACAGAGGAACCTTCCCACATCACTCAGCAAGGGAGAGCATTTCCTGTGATGTAGACACAGTTATCTGTCCTGATCCAGCCCTGAGACGTGGAGATGAGGCAGAATGGATATTCTTCCTTGACTGTAGCTTTGCAGTTGCACAACATTTTACTGTAATATCCCTCTCATTTGGATTTTTTAACTATGTTGTTTACAGTAACCTTTTTGCAGTACTGAATACTGCAAACATTACATATTGGTTTAGTATAATTGTGTGCAAACATTTTTTGTTGACATTTTTATTTCCCCTAGAGTCTTATGCTTTCCAATTTTGCGGCTCAAGATACAAAAGACCGCATCCACAGTAAATGTTTCTCTACATGCCAGTTACAGTTTTCACTGGCAGTGTTTTCAGTTTTTTGCTGCTTAGCAGTTTAATCGGCTGGTTTCATACACAATCTAAAAGCAGTATTTGCTTTTGAGCAAAGATAATATAGTTCTGGGAAGATTGTTTCATTTTTGACAAGTCAAAGGTTTTGTGAGTGTAGCTTGAATTTTAGGGTTTGTGTTTAGTGTTTTGAGAAAAGGACAGATCTTAGGAAATGTGTATTAGCAATCCAGAAAACTGTAAAGATTATGATTATCAAAGTCATTACGCTGAGGGCATATAAACAAAACACAACCACTTTAAGTAAATATAGTCCTATTAGTAAGTCCTGATTTGATCACTTGCTGACTTTGCACTCCTACACTGGACCACTAGAGGGCACTGGTGACTGCCACCCTCAAATGACTGCCTTCCCCATCAGGCCTGGTTCAGACCAACAGTATATAAGGTCCATTTCAGCTGTAGCAGTCTCACCACAAATTTTATTGCTGTATAAATTTTTAATCTGTATATTCATTGTAATTACTGCACTTGGTGTGAGATGCCTTGTAGCCTATTTATTGTGAACCATTCGAACTGCCTGTCACCCACAATAAAGGGGGTCTTGTCAAGCAAATAAAAAGCAACAACTGCTTTGTTTTCCCCCTCAGTATCTTCACGTGAAAGTACTTCAGACCAGGAACTTCAGGAGGTGCACTTTTAAATATTTTATTTAAAACCAGTTTCATTATAAAACAAAACGCCAACCGGGTAAATGTTATTTAGGGGACTAACATGGCAGGGAACCTTAGAATAAAATATACCAAGTCAAAGGAAGAAGTGAAAACCAAGGAAATCAGACTGGCAGCCTAAGTAAATAGGGGGGACTTTGTACTTAAGGTGGTTTGATTCAGATTAGAGGCACAACCAGAGATATTTGGAGACCAACTCTGTGCTTCCTGTGCTAGAGGAGCTTGGCGATTCTTCAGAGGGTCAACAAACAGTAAACCTACCCACAATTCCTGGCTGTTTAGCTTAGCATTTAGCAAAGCTGTCTCCTATGTGTATACTCTGCCTCCCAGACCTCCCCCAAATGAAACCGTTCAGATTTGGATACACAATGCACGAAGAGTTAGCCTACTTATACATCTGACCGACCCCACACGTCTGGTTGTACCGTAAACACTCTGAAATGCTTTTAAACGTTTTCTGGGAAGGACTGATTCCTGCTGATATTCTGACCATAGTGGTTCCATCATGAAAGCAGGAAATCTTGAAAGTTTTGAGCACTTTCCAATGAAATTTTATTTTTTTCCATTCAGCGGCCATGCTTGCAGACCCCCGATTATAACGAGCATTATGACAGAGGTCACTGATGGAAATCAGCAGAACACATTTTGGAAAATGAAGATCCAGGGTCTTTCTTGTTGAAGCAAAATCGCAAGTATCTTGTAAAACAAGGATTAGGTGACCGTGCTACCAGGTCTGGTCCAGTCCGATCCTTCCTTAAGATGGATGGAGTTCACAATGGGACAGTGCTTGGCATGAAGTGAAGTCTACTGCAGGAATGAGTGTCCAGCAGGGAGGACATGACACACTGGAGGGATTAGGGGGCTCAGCCTTCCCAAGGGGGGCTGTGACGGCCATCCACCTCAGTCTCCACATGGTACAGGATATCTGCCAGAGTGTGCTCAATTACAGCTCCCCAACCCATGTCACTCATCTGCGAGGATGTAAACAAACAAGATGTAAAAATAAATTAAAAGGTCTCCGGGATTTGGGAGAGACCTGCATGGCAATACTTACGGGTTGGTACTTAATGTCCTTGGGAGTGTATTTGAAATGTGGCCCAAAGTTTACGGATACCTATAACAGAAGGAAAAAACACAAAGCTTACTAAAGAAGAGAATTACATACAAATAACCAAACAATAGCCTGTCAGTTCTGCAAGGATGTTCTTGACATCGTCTTTAAGACTTTTTAAGAAGAAAACTCATTCATTGTTCCTCACACACACACACACACACACAAGGGATAATAGAGGTACTTACTGTGCAATTTTTGTAGAGGGAGATGGCGGGAAAGTACATCCCTTCAAACAGGTTTTCAAAAGCCACCCCCTGGTTGATTCCATTCTTGTAGAAGATCATCTGTATGGGAAAGACAAGGGAATTGGGTAGGGCAGTGTGTGGGAGGGAGTAAAAACATGGACTGTCTGGGGGTCCACGAGGACCGGGTTGGGAAACACTGAGGTAGGAGAAACGCACCAGAGCGCTCAGCAGAACCAACCTGCACTCTCATACCGTTGGACGGTACTCATACATCAGAGTGTTACAGAACCTCTGTGTGTGGACCGGCCGGCCTATCAGGGGCCATTGATTCATTATTCATCAGCACTAGGAATGACATTTTAAATTCCTTGAATGATCGAACACAGTCATTTAAGTGAGCCACTTTGGATCCCGAAATTTCTCATATACTTGAGTGGTTGGAAAAAAAGAATAATCTCCAAACAGGACATATTTGCATGTTATTTTGACTACAGCAGAGCACTTCAACCCAAGGGCATGTTATCCTGCACTGCCCTTGGGCAACAGATAAAGGGTCAACAGCCAATTAAGGTGTAAAAACATCTCAGCGTGTTGACTCATGTCAGTGTTTTCTCCTCCAAGATTCCTGGCAGGAGGGCAGGGTAGGAAAGACATTCACCTTGCTGGGGGTCACTGGTTTCAAGCTCTTCTCTGCTTTATCCAGGTAGTCCTTCTCCTCAAAATACAGGTAGCTTTTGAACTTGATCAATGCCTGTGAAGACACCCAAATATAACAACGGGAACCATATACAACTTCTGACCCATTTCTAATTAGGCAAGGACACATAAGACCAAAACGCAAATCCCAATACGCCATTCGCCACGTAGGCAGGAAGCTCAAATTAAGACTCAGTAAGCATCTGGGCAATAGGCCCTGAAAATAACATTTTCACAGTATCAATATTTATCAGGAGATTATAAAATTCATATGTAGAAAACAGTAAAATATGATTATGATGGCCAAACTGGTTCTGCCAACAGAGCATGTGACAGGTATAATAAAATTACGCCAACAACAGGCTCATACATTCATGGAATTCATGTAAAAATAGTCCATTACAATAGCAAATTATGCAAGAAAGGGTGTTTAGGCTGCATTACAATACTCATGATATTTGAACTGATGACAATATGAATGTTCATAATCGGGATAGAACATTTTGCTGATCCCAGTCCTATAAGCATCTTTAACAGATTTTTTGGTCTCTTCAGAACTTGGTGATCACCAACACTCAGTTAAACATGTCATCCTTTTGCAGTCCTTTCAACTCGATATTTGTTTCTCCATGGGGTCTGAGGAGTCCAGGCTGAGAAATAGCTCCACAACCTGAAGTTGCAACCGCCAAAACACTTTAGATGAGTTACACATCACTGTGCAAGACCGAGAACGGGAGGGTAAAAGAAACACGCTGAAGTGCCGAGTGAATCCAGGAAAAACTGCAGTACCTTGTCCTTATAGGTGTCTGGCAAGGCCTTGGCGGTCTCTGTGCTGTCTGGCAGCTCGATGTAGAAGCCCAGGATATCTCCCTGGCCGTAGCTGTTTGAGTAGTGCTTCCCGATGGACTGGTGGAAGCGGGTGCCCTTCTTGCTCCGCCATGAGTAGCTGAACTTATCATAGCCCAACGGGGCTTGGAGGTTGCCTGGGATGGGAGTCACAGGGGACGGAATTATTTTAAAACTAGTCAATATTCAGTGATTGGGAAGAAAAGTAGGACAAACAGCATGTGGGTGATTCTCACGAAACCTCATTTCCGAAACCGCAAACTTGTCTACTTAACGTTAATTTAATAAATAAAAAAATACTAGTTTGCTTTTAAACACATGTGCAAAATATGTATGTTGTGTTCCTTCAGGTTTGCCACATTTCAATAATATATCAGGTTTCAGTGAAATACAAAAAATATTAGGTTGTAGATTCCAGAAGGTGTGGCAGTAATGAGAGAAATTAGTCAAAATCAAATAAAAATGTTTACATGAAAATATTATATAGTTTCAAGTAACTGAGCATGACTTTGAGCATGACTGTTAATAAGCAATTTAAAAATGTGGAAATGTACTGGCTTTCTTAATGGTTTTGATGTTTTCAGACTGCTGCGGTAATGAGATTTTAAAAGACTTGTTTTGGGAAATGTTAAACAAGTAAAATTTTCTATAAATTCACCCTTACAAACACTTCAGACCTGGTTATTAATTTTGAAAATTGTTGATGCAAGTCTTTTTAATTACTTCATGTTTGAAATCTTTGGCATCACGATCTCGTGAGAATCACTCATTCAGAAACAACATGGCTGAGAGCACTCACCCAGGGGCTGGGACCAGCCAAGGCGCGCAGCTGTGTCAGGGGGCATGTCATCGATAGACGCCTCGAAATACCAGGAGCCCTTCCTGACGCCGTGGGAGGCACGCACCATGGAGTAGCCCTTCTCCCCCGTCACAGTCAGACGGTCGTCGGAAATCTTCAGCTGCGGGGCTAAACGGAATGATGGACCAGATGGGCGGATTAGGGAAAGAGTGCAAAAGAGTGGGTGCTGATCATGAGCTCACCCTGAGCTGGGGGTTAAGGGCCTTGCTCAAGGACCCACGGACATGCCGAGGCTGGGTTTGAACCGGCGACCTTCTGATCACAGGTACACAGGTTTATTGTGCTTTGGATAAATGCATCAAATAAAAGATCCATCAAATATTTTGGATAAAGCGGGAAAAGATAAAGCTGTGGCCGTAAGGTGGTCGGTGCTTGTTGGGGTGGCAATCCCCGAACCCGCTGGGGGACACCGGCGGTGAGGGATGCTGTCAAGCTGAAGGAGGAGTCCTATCGGGGCTTTTGGGCCTGTGGGACTCCAGAAGCAGCTGATGAGTACCAGCGGGCCAAGCAGAACGTGGCTTCAGCGGTCGCTGAGGCAAAAACTCTGGTATGGGAGGAGTTTGGCAAGGCCATGGAGAACGACTTCCGGACGGCTTTATGGAGATTCTGGTCCACCATCCGGCGTCTCAGGGCGGGAGAGCGGTGCAGCATCAACACTGTTTATGGTGGGGATGGTGCACTGCTGACCTCAGCTCGGGATGTTGTGGGTCGGTGG
>JABFEA020000119.1:30124969-30161144 GCA_019775915.2 Cyphomyrus plagiostoma | reverse complement strand
GCAGCGTGAGCAGCACACGCTCGTACAGGCAGGCAGCTCACCTCTGTCGCGCAGCGTGAGCAGCACACGCTCGTACAGGCAGGCAGCTCACCTCGGTCGTGCAGCGTGAGCAGCACACGCTCGTACAGGCAGGCCCGGTACAGATCCCCAGGGATGGGCTTCCCCGCCCAACAGTCCAGCTCCAGCTTCTCGGGGTCGGGCGCGTGGGGGTCTGGCTCTGCCAGGATGTAGCGGTACCCATCCTTGTTGAAGGGGTGCTCTAGGGGGTATCCATGGGGCGGCAGGCGCTGAGCTGAGAAGAGGGGGTCGCTAGAGGGGGAGGATTTGCAACAAGAAACATCTGTTGGCAGTAGTAGTGTAACAGACGGTAGTTGATCTGTGACCCATATGGATCCCCCCACCCTCACCGTGGTTCGACAGGCATGTGAACCACAGATTATTTGCCAGGTTTAACCGTAATAGAGTGAATTCTGTGATCAAGAATATAACTTTAATCTCGAGAAAACAGCTTTGGCTATGTTGAGATCACGGCAAAAGGTGTGATCTCCACATAAGAAAAACGGAAGTTAAAGATGGATGTGCGCGGCGGACTTCCAGATGACGCAGAGCTGCAGTGAAACGATACAAACAAAGCAGCCGTCTTCACGTTAACAGGGCAGGTTCTACCTTCCTTGCTTTAACTGTGCCTTAAGTTCTCCAAGTAATTAATGGAAAGAAAAATAGTTTGTAGGAAAAAAATCTGTGCATTTTTGCTCACTCTGTTCACAAGATGACAGCAGAGGCATAATGACCGTAATGAAAACCACAAGTTGGAGCAGTAGGTCCTGGGTTTGATGCTACTTTAACACAACAGTATAGGTCATTAATGAACAACTGATGACTGGGGTGCTGTGTGAATCAGGGTGGATATGAATACACATCACGCTAGTGAGCTTTCTAGAGAAATTCTGGTATGTATGAAGCTATGCATAGTTGAATTATACAGCTTAAATATGCTGCCTTCTGGTTTGTGTTAAGAGTAACGCAGGAGTGGAGTGTGTGTGTGTGTGTATAGGAGGGAGGCTTGCCCACCTGCGAGTTCGCTTGGCAGTGCCAGTTGTGCCACCCTCCTGTTGCTTGCGCTTTGCTCCTCTGCCTTTCCCAGTGCCTCCAGGTGCCAGCCCACCTTCCGTACAAACAGTGTTACTATACAGCTCCGCCCCACAGGTCGCCCAGCACACACACAGCACTCAGCCACATGGGGAACAAAGCCAGGTGCAGGTGTCTTCACACACACACACACACACACACACACACACACACACACACACCCCCACCCACACTGTTTCCTACCCCAACTGCTGGCTGACCCCGTAAGCTCTTGATGGGGAGAAAGAAAAAAGTAGAATACATACAAAAAAAAGAAACTTAAAATTGTTAATTAAAAAAAGTTTTGCTACAAACTAAAACTACGTCATCAGTAAAAGCAGTGTGAAAGAATGCATGACTTGTATTCATACATGAATATATAAAATATTTGTATAAGACTGCAATTCATACTGATCTTTTGTGCCATAATAGATACTAGGATCCAAAACAGCAAGCACCTAAAGAGAAGCACAGCTCTTTAGCAAAATGCTGAAGCGTGTCTGTGCATTGTAACAGTCCTTGAGGGACACTAATGAAAGCACACAGCCCCCACGGCTGTCACAATCATTTTCACTGTTAATGCACATACGTGGCAAAAGCAGCATCTCAAGAGCTGTCGGCGTTTAAAATTAGCAGGGTGTATGGTGGCAAATCTCACTGCAATTTTTCTTTATTAAAAAAGTTAACGTGAAAACTTCAAAGCTATAACTCTCAGAGTGCTTGCCAAGTACAATTATTTTCCGCTTTCAATATTAAATGGTATCAACAAATATGACAAATATTTGCTGGGAGCCAGTCTTCCAACCCCCCCTCAAAAACAACCCCAAAGAGCAAAACGCGAGCACTGACAACTCTGCAGCCAATCAGAGGGCAGAACGCCTTAAACCAGTATCATCGCGACCACAGGAAGCCACACAGGAAGCAGGCGAAGGTCTGGACCGCAAGCTGGCGCAATGCGCACTGAGCGCGTGCGAAAGGCGGGAGGAGCAGCAGTTTAACACAAAGCCGAAGGATTAACAAATGCAAACGGAGCGGGGGGGGGGGGGAGCAGGCCTAAGAAGAAGCAAGCAGTGGCACAGTGTCGATCCATCGACCGGTTAAATTTAACAGCTAAAGCATTACACCAAGGGGCTAAAGTCTCATAGTCACCTGTGAACGCTGATCCACCTGTAACACAACGCACAGTCGTTTAGTGTCAGGACTTACTATTTAAAGAGACGCGCTAAGCGCCGAAGTCCATGTAACACTAAAAATTCCTGATAGCATTAAGCTAAGACTAAGTGTTATACAGAGTTGGAAATCCAGGTCGAGAGAGTTAAAGTCCAGACCGGGATTTTGTTTCAACCATCCAGTTTTTGGCTTTCTGTGACTTTATGCTCAAATGGTTGGTTGAAACAAAATCCCACTCTGGACTTTTACTCTCAACACGGATTACCAACTCCGGTGTTATAATAGCAGCTACTATCCAGATACTCAATGCAGAACAGCTGCAAAATTATGCAGGCTATCGTGTTTTTCATCACAGTACTGCCCTTTCATTCATTCCAATAGCTAAAACAATGGCAAAACTACAGCTATAGTACCTTACTCAGTCCTCTAATGACTTCTAGTCTACTATCCCAGCGAATCGTTTCTTCATTGCCAACAAAACCCTATGCACCTTGACACAAGCATGTGGTACTGCAACTGCAGGCTTTGTGTCCACAAAAGTGGGCTGTGTTCTCACCATTAAGCCCAGTCCCAGTGGAGACGGATGCAGGTTGCTTCTGGTTATCATAAGAAGGGCCGATGTTCGCCAGGTCCTGCACAGAACAGGACACACACAGCATCACCAGCGTTGACAGACAAACACTAAGCCCATTATTAATACATGTCTACATGCCTGAATTCTAGCCTAAGCCTACTTGTTTCCAATCAGGTTTCAGAGAAGGCCATCTGCAACGACCTAGAGTACCACAGTGACCTTGCATTCCACCACAGGCTGCTGCTGTAAACCTTCCTAGCAAAGGCTGTTAACCCATTAACTGCAGGCAGGTATTATAATAATAATCTATTAGACATTCAACATCAGCAAGCGGCACCCCAGCAACTCTGGGGAATACCTGGTCCAGCAGTCCGAATTTGGGGTAGTCCTCTTCTGGATCTTTGCTTCCTGGATCTGGGTGCTCTTTGACCAGAAAGACATCTCGCTCTTTGCTCTAAAAAGAGAGAAAAAAATATAATAAAATGACAAAATCATAATCCACATGGAATGAAACAGTACAACCTCTGTGATATTTCATTTTATCCACTAGCATTTTTAATAAGAATATACACTCGGAATTACTTGAAAAAATTAAGTGTGTGATCAAATCAGGGATTTTTCAAAAGAGAACAGACACAAAGGGTCACACAGACCATGTGCATTGTGACAAATGCACATTTACCATTCCTTCTGCACAAAGCAGTGCTTTTATTCCTCAGACATGAACAACATATCTGCCTGATTCTGTCTGCAGATTTTTGTCTCCTGCCCAACCAATCAGCCAAACTCCCAACGGTCACATGACCTCACCATGGCCTTCACGATGTTGTTCGGCCACGTCAGCTTGCCAGGCCTCTGCCGGGTGGTCATGCACTCCCAGTTCTTATCGATAAACGGAATGATGTCCTGCGCAAAAGAACAGCAAAGCGTTGACGGTTTTAGGGCGAGTCTCCTCGGCTCCTGGCGCTGTGCCCAATACTAACCTTATCCTTGGAGAACATTGTCTTTGGGTGTTCATCTTGAGTCCTTGACCTCCATGTCAAGTTGGCCAAGGCAGTGAGGCACATCTCCCGAAGATCTACGGGGTCAAACCAAACAGAAGCTCTTGTGCTCCAGGGGACTCAAGCCAACAGTGTGATGTGATACCCGGTCATACAGCCCCTACGACTGCCACAGGCCTCCAAGCATTCATGCATCCAGAGCATCCCCCCGGCTCAGGGAACTTCATACTTACTGGCCTGCTTCCGCAGGAAGTATGTGTTGCCGCTATGGTGACACACATTGCAGTGAAAGACATAGTTGGTCATGAAAGGGAGGGAGGTTCTGCAGCAGAGAAAAGCAAAATATTACCAAGACATGCATGGAAGGTAGTGGAACAGTCCGGAAGTGATCTAATAATTGCTATTTCAGCTTCCAGGAGCCCTCTGATAGTATAACTGACCAAGGGGATTAATCCTAAATTAATATTTTATTTAAATTAAGTTTTAAAAATCACTACATACAAGTAATAACTAAGAAAAATGATTTAAAGGGAAGACTGCATACACAAACAGCGCACTGGGCAATAGGTACAGGCTACTCACGCCGTGTCTATGCCGAAGGTGTCAGCCGTGAACCACTTCATGCAGAGAGCACACTGCAGCTCCACCTCGCCCAGCTGACGGCCGTTTTCCTCGTCCCCGGAGCCCGTCTGCGTGTCGGCCGCCTCCGATCCCTCTCCTGTGGGATCCTGACAAAGGAGGAAGGGAGCCTCTGTAATTACATTTAACACTGCGGGCACAGAAACGCACACGACCTCATCATAGGTGTTAGACAAATGACAGACAGTCCTGGAGTCCATAGACGTGTTACGGTGCTACGAACATTGCAAGCTAGCAAACCATAAGTAACACGTATTATTTGCAATGATCATTCATTCACATATTTATCTCGTATTTCCATTTACCATCGTTTCTTTCCCATTCGTCGATTCAGTTTCCATATTCGTTGCCAGATCTCCAAACGAGGCGTCCCTGCAACAAAATATACCGGTAGAAGATGCCGAAACTGTACCTAATCGCTGTACCTGGTATCATAAAAATTATGCGTTTAAAACACATTTATCGGTTTTTCAAAGCCAGAAAAAAGACAAAGGTTCACTAAAATGACCGATGTCTCGTCAATTCATCAATGGGTACTTAAATAAGAGCGTTAAAGAAAGTAACCAGTAATAATATATTCTAACGGAGGAGACATTATACTTGAAAAGCAGTAATGGAAAAAACACTACGATTCGGGGAGAAATGTGTCAGTTGTAAAAGTAAACCGAACTGTTGCAACCAGAAGCTTCCCATAACACAGGGACTTGAAGACGTTATTCATTTAAGCTTAGTGTAGTTATAGCTAAGCTTCATAATTAGTGCAGTTGTTACATAAAGGATCGACCATACGCTTATGTTAATATATATATATATGAATATAACTTCAACACATTATTTGCAGTCACACAGCCTACCCTTCCCCGGACGCCGCCTCTAAGGCTGCACCACTCGCTTCTCCTTCGGTCGCCATTTTTCAAAAACTATCGCTCTAAATAAAATCTCGTAAAACGCTAATCTCGCGAGATGGTGGTGGCTGGGAAATTGAGTACAATAGATCGCGATGCTATGGAGTTGCTGTCGAAGAATCCCGAATCGTTAAGAGACAAGCATTGCTTTAGGCGGGCCAGTACTCACCAGTGTAGAGTACTGGGAATGTTTATTGCATATTGCATATTGCATACTGACACCTCTCATAATTCGTTGGTACTGAATAACAAGTGGAATACTGTGTCCATTTTCTCCACGTAAATTGCTGGGGACGACTGCTTTATATTATAGGCCGATATGTATTGTATTACCCAACAAAAATGGAAGTTGATAAAATATGTAATATTTCTGGATTGTAGAACATTCCCCCCCCCAAATCTGAATACCTAGAAAGGATGGCTGGTTCAGCTGGCAAGATTGCTACAAGTGAATTGCGGTTTTTGCCTTTAATTTAATTATAATTAATTCATTAATTTTCCCACACTACCGTTACAGCTGGAACCGTCAGATTTCTTTGCATCACCATCCAACAAGACCTCAAGTGGGACATCACCTCCATCACTAAGAAGGCCCAACACTACCTATACTTCAGCTAAAGAAATTTACAGCTATGTGTATTACAATATTATGTCTGATGTTAACTTCATATTTATGGTCTTCTTTATTGAATTCTATCTATGCAAAGCCAATACGTGGCATGGCTATGCATGAAGAATATGATCTGTGAGTGTTTAATAAGCCAAATGCCAAAAACCTGAACTTCTGAGATCTTTATCAAGGTAAAGAATTATGCAGACGTTTAGACCAGTAATGCAAAGTCAAGCAACGCAAAGAATTACATTGCACACGGTCAGGTGAAATTCTCCAAAGGCTTTACCAAGGACTTTATTTTAGCTTGATTTCTTTGTCAGGACCATTGCAATTCATTACATTCCAATTCATGGTAATGCTTTGTAAATTGTTACATTGTTATTTCCTCATTAACTTCAAAAAAAGTAATTAATATTTTTGTCTCATGCTAGTTAAATAGAAGTGCACATCTCAGTCAAAAAGGTCTCTTGTTGATCCTCCTTCATGAGCTCCTGGTATAAACCCAACAAAGCACAGAATATAACCCATTTAGTCAGTTGTTTTCTTCCATGTTTGTTTGACAATTCGCCCCTGCATATGTATTGATATTTGATTCACCTGAATCTTCTTTGATAGCTTCCCTTTCAGCTCTGTCCTGGGGTAATTTCATAAAATCTCCTTAAACTGGGGAACCATTAACCTCCCAGGAGATCTGAGGCCTATATTTACATTCAAGACCCTCATAGTGTGATAAAACAAGAGCTGTAAACATCATCATCAGCGGCATGGATAGGAATGCTATTCAGCTCTCTGTTGACTATCCCCCTGTTTTTTTTCAGGTAGTCTGAAAGAAAACGTGGCTTAAACTATTTTATTGAGCGTTGTTAAGCTCTGTCTGCCGATAGCCAGCCAAAGGGATTGCCTCTGAGTGGAATTTCAACAGTGCCTTGGAGTGCTGTTCAGAGACAGGCATTGTCTACTCTCTGTTGTCATAGCCCATCTGCAAAGAGAAGAGGAGATGCCTGACACAAATACCAACCCCCTCCCTATTCTTTTACGAACAGTTTAGAACTGGTGTTCAGCCCCCTAACCACTTTACTGTGACAAATTGTACCCCTGAAAGTAAAGAAAACACTCATATATTGCACTTTTTTTTGACAAGAGCTTAACGTTAATCAAAGCGATTGGCTGGCACATAACTATTATTCTTGGCTCGATTTTTACATTCGGACCTACTTAAAATGCTTAGGGAACATCGATCTCATGTGACACTGTTCGATAAATGCTTATTTAATGCCATTGCAGTACGGAGTCTATCCCAGGAGGGACAGAAACACCCTAGAAGAGGTGCCAGTCCACCACAGTTCTGCTTGGCTTACAGAGTGCAGCAATTGGCTTACAACAGCATTTCCAGTCTTTTACACTTACTATACTGGCTAGATATGGAACTCTTTATACATTATTTTGAAAGATTAGCTTATTTAAGTTGGGCATGGGGATTCCCTGAGGTTATCCATGATATCCAGCACCATACAGTTACCACGATCTCGCAGGTCAGATGAGTTTGCAGAGATAATGTGTCCGCATGGAATCACCACTCTGCCCGAAGTTTGCTCAGTCTGTACCTCGAACAGGATGAATGTGGTTTTCAGATAAACGTTTAAATAAACATTTATTACCTAGTTTCACAGCCAGCATTTGCGTACTGAGCTAAGGGAAATGTGTTTCTTAGAACTAATGATGATGTCACTGTCACTGGCTGTCTAAGTGCAGTTTTAGGACCTAATACGCCCCAACCCGAATTAATTTATTTCCCCCAGTGGGGAGCAGGCTGCAATATACCCACTATATACCTCACTGGGGGGGCAGTAAACCACGAGTCTGCAGGCACACTTCAGCCAGCTGGACCCTCACTGGCAAAGTCACCTCACTCCTGTGACACCCCCCCTTCAACAGATCCACAGGTCAGGAGGGGTCAGTGTCACCCACAGCATCTGCTAATTGTCCTGGAGGGCGGACTTCACCCCCCCCCCCCCCCAGCCAAAGAATAATGGCCGCGTGGCTATCTTGGGGAGTCCTGTCAGTCGACATATACACCATCAGTCTGCCAGCGAATGCTACTTGGGGAATGAATCCTAGTTAATTAAACGCAGAACAACAGCATGTATTGTGGCTTATAGATCAATGAGCATCTGAACATTGGTTAACTCATGAAAATGCTTTTTATTGTGTCCCAGGGAATGTCTGTAGAACTATTACAACTGATGACAATGCACCCACACAAAATTAAGGTTCCTTTTTCATAGTTGGAAAAGATTAAAAATAGCGGATTCAATGTACAATTTTGCACAACTTCACATTGTCTCCTCATCTTTCTGAGACTCATAGAAAAAATAAAGCAAAGGTAAATAATGAAACAGAAGTTGGTGAAAGTAATTTTCAGGTTAATGGAATATCACCCTAACTTTCGTATTCCTTCCAAGCTAATGGTTTGCATAGTTTAAACATAGTCTTCAATGATAAAAAGTTAATGTAATTAAAGTGTTCATGGGGGTTACAGGAATACAACGTGAAAAGTTAAAATGCACCAGATGCCATACTTTAATATCCTGCTTTAACTGTCTTTAGGGGTTATTGCACCCATATCCTGAATAGATGACATGGTGGTCAAAAGATGCGTAATTTTCTCGTTATAACTAAATCGGCCATTCAATTACGTCAAACACTTGTGTGATGTTTAGCTAAAGCTAAATCAATAAAAATCCCCTTTGAAATAGCAGCACTTTCTCTTCTAGGGAATGTCAATTGTAAGGAGTCGATGAATTTACATGAAAAACAGCATTCACGTGTCCTACCGGCGTAAAATCACAGAATTGCAAATAATGACACGGCTCTTAACAAAAAAGTACACGATTCTAAAGAAAAAGGGAACATTTTAACCAGCTGCCCCGCAATAAATAACCGAGCGTTTACATCACCAATTGTCCCCTGACATTAGCATTTTAAAGTGGCGGGGGCTGATCCTCCGAATTTGAAGCGCATAATCTATCCCAGGTTTTGCATCTTCGGAATGGATTACCTGACATGGGGTAAGCGTTTGAAATGCCTGTTTTGTGTGTAATCACCACGGTTCATATGTCGTCGAAGAGCTTTTAAAATGCTAATTTTGTAAGTGTGAGCGTCGTGTGCTGGCTGCGTATAAATTGAGCCATGCTAGGCCAGCGAGCCACTGCCGTGTCAAGGTGCGTCAAAAGCTGCGCTCCTGTCTTATTCTTTTTGTTCCTTTGAATTCAGTTTTTCCTCAGTATTTAACAGATAAAAGCAGTAATGCAGCCAGAAAAAATGCCAGAAGTTATAAAAACGTCTTTTTCCATAGTAGATATTCTGGATCCGACTAAGTTTAACGGAAGTCGTGCGGTTCTTCGGGGAGGTGTCACGGTGCAGAAAAATAGTGGTAAGTGGCGCGTTAAAGCATTGATCAGGCACGCACTCTGATAAATTGTATGTTTAAAATATAATGGAATTAGAAGGGAACAAATGAACAGTCAGCAAAGTAAACTGTAAAAGTTCTGTTCCTAATAAGTGAGTTTATTTTTTCCCCTCAAAATTATTTTCCAGAATATTTCGACCACCAGAGGACGACATTTGGTTAAATTTTTAAATCGTGGTGAAATGATTTTATTTATAACCTTTGTCAATCCCCCAATAATATACTTTAGTTTATAGACTTGTGTGTTTTAAGCCTGTTATTGTGGTAAAACACCAATTTAAATAATCGGCATGATTTGAGGGGAAAGGGAGAAATATGCAACCGAAATTAAATGTAAATGATATTAAATTTATTATTTTTTTTAGGCAAACAAGCAGAGACCGCAGGGATTCCGGACTGTAGCATCGTGGAGGGGCAAAGTGTTTCTGAATCCACCGCAGATCAGCTTGGCTTTACCGAGAAGCCGAGGTGCAAGGCGAGGCGCGTCCGGACAGCCTTCACGCCGGAGCAGCTGCGTGCGCTGGAGCACAGCTTCCGGGCCAGCCGTTACCTGTCCGTTTTTGAGCGCTACGGCATCGCCACCGCGCTCCAGCTGTCCGAGACGCAGGTGAAGATCTGGTTCCAGAATCGGCGCACCAAGTGGAAAAAGGAAAATAAAGACAATGTGGCCGATGACCAAGAGAGAGCCGTAGCCTGCTATGGCCTGCCGCACACGGACCCCGCGAATTCACATGGCCTGCCTTATTGCCACACCGTCCCCCTGTGCTCGCAGCCGGCTCTGATGCCTTCGACTCTAAGTTATCATCACCATCATCATCTTCGTCATGTATTTTAAAATGGTTGAGACTTGCTGTGTTGCATTCCTAGTTCACTATTACCTAAACTAGAAAGCTGGAGATTTGAGTGCGTCCCTTGCAAAATGTTAGAAGTAAAACGTGTAAATAAATTATTTTAAGGTGCTAAACTGTTAAATTAATCAATCATTCCCCTTTGGGTAAATTCTTGAGATTTTGTATAAAATGTTAATATAAATATATGACTAATAATTGTGTTATTTAAAGCGGTTTATGTCTAGGCCTACCTCTAATACTTGACTTTTTCCTTGAATATGTTAACTTTTAATTTGTGTAATTTGCAAAAAAAAAATAGAAAAAAACATTCTGCAAACGACTTCTCAAAGTAATACTTTTAAAAAGATATTTTTGTATTGAGCTCTTGTGTGTGTGTTTTTTTTTTTTTTTACTGAAATTATTTTATTAAAATAAATAATAGATCGGCAGTTCCTTTTCATGTTATAACTGCTTATTCCATCTCACAGTTATTGTGAGCCACAAACATGAGGTAAGACTGGCTGCCTGCCCATCATGAGAATCAATAGAGGCAATTCAGATATGTCAGGTACCCAAAACTACATGCATTTGAACTGTGGGTGAAATCCAGGGAATCTGCAGTCTGCATATAATCACAGGGCTGGAATAAGAGCCACGACCTTAAAGATATGAGGTCACTGTGCTGCCCTCTGCACCTCTGTGCCATCCACAGCATCACGTTTATGGCTAGTTAAGCTGCTTGAGTTTATTTGGGGATATAATTTAGGAAATTGGCAAATTCGGTTACCAGTTGCTTAACTGTACTGCTGCTTGTTGTATAGATCCATTCATCCATCCATCCAATTTCCTATATTTACAGTACATGGTAAACGAATGATATTGCTGTGGAGCTCTGGTACCCGGTGATTGCCATCCCATAACTCATGTGCTGTATCTCCAGATTCCACCATACCTACGACTGGTGAGGTGTATGTTGTGTATTAGATGGATGGGTGGACACCTGTCATAGCAGAAGTGCTTTGCGTGTAGCAAAGACATGGGTGTAATGTGTGTAGAGTAATGTGTGTAGAGTATCCCTGTACATGCAGCTTGAGCACAGTGAGTGGGGATGAGGGAGATGTGCAGCCAGGCCACAGCTCTGTCAGTGTGCAGGGGCTGGGAGCCGGCCTGCCTCACATACAGCCTGGATGTTGCGAGCACAGCAGGCCTGCCTCACATACAGCCTGGATATTGCGAGCACAGCAGGGCTGCCTCACATACAACCTGGATGTTGCGAGCACAGCAGGCCTGCCTCACATACAGCCTGGATGTTGCGAGCACAGCAGGCCTGCCTCACATACAGCCTGGATGTTGCTCTGGATCTTGATAATCCTTAATATATGGAATCCGTAAACAGATCCTGGAGCGTATTATTAAAAATTAAAAGGAGACAAATGAACAGATTATGGTGTGAGTGTTGCCTTTCGCGTCCGGTTAGAGTTAATTGCTTTACAATGCCAACCAAGGAAATCTAATACTGTATGAATGCTATGGGGATTTTCAGATGATGATTATTGCCTGAAGGAGACAAACGAAACAGACCTGTGTTTACAATAAATGCGTTGAACAGTAGGAAAGTTGCAGTAAAGTTAACATTTTGTGAAGGTAAGATATTTAAAGTTAAGCTATGTAGCCTTGCTCACTATGTATTGTATCCAAAGGCTTTATCTGCTGTTAACTAAAACATGAGCAAAATTGTTACAGCTGTAAGTAAAATCATTTTCTAGGGAAAATACTAAGTCTGGTTTTGATTTGGATGTGAAAAGTACTGACCTTCCTTTGCTTGGTAACAAGCGAGAAAACGTTTCTAATTCCCTTTGTTCCATCCCTTGACGTGGCACCGGGACCCTGATCCTCTCAGCATTGAACATTTGGCCCTTATTTTTGGCTGAGAATCTGACTGGACCCAAACTCCACATGAGATGAAGTGATGAGTCCGATCATTGATCGGCAAGATAAAAAAAAAAACACTGGAAAACATGTGAGAAGCATCAAGCAAGAAATGAATAAGAATGGGCCATGTGATGAGGCTCTTCGTGCCTCTGGGCTGGCGGGGTGGAAGCGCATGTTGCATTGAACCTAACAGGGATTTCCAAGTCATTCTCGTCATTCTGAAAATCACCTTCACAAATAAATTATTCGGGGAACTGTCCCCCTCAAAAATCTTCCTAATTTTATATGTGATGTCCGGTATAAACACCATAAAATATCCCCCCCCCCCATAAAAAAAAAACATTTTCAAAGTACTGAAGAGGATAGAGAAGAAACAGTTTCTACTCTGGTTTGCCTTTAAGCCATTTAGATCATTAAGTCGTGTAAATTATTTTACTGTTCTTCTTATCTCTTGGGTGTGAAGCCATTTCCCCATAATCAGACAAGGTGTGAAATATATCACTACATCTAACTCACACGGCCTTCTGGGAAGCTGTGCATGTATTTACTGAGCACATTCTTTCACATTAACCTGAACAGCTAAGCTAGGACCTTTCATTTCAACCAGGAAAGTGTTCTTCTATTTTTTTTTTGTGATGATCCTGCTTGACTGACGTGGACCAGTGTGTGTGCCGCGTACTGGTTTGGGTTATTATGAGACCCTTTGAGATACTGTGAGCTCCTTTTTCATCTTTATCCATCACTCATATGTCACGCTCTCCCCCCCCCACCGGTACCTTGAGGCCCTTGTGGTGCACAGTATTAAGTTTCTTCTTCTCTCTCCCACTAACCTGTGACGGACCGTGATTCGTCGCCATGCTAAAGTTCACGTTCATACTTGTGTGCATGTGGGAGCAAGAACGAATGTCTAATTGTAGTAATCGTCTCTTGATTGTGATACAAACCTCGGAAGACTTCATAACTTCACCCTTGTGTGTGCGTGTGCTCTTGCTGAAAGTAAGCGTGAGGAAATAATCCACATTTCTAAATGCCCGTTAGCTTTAAGGCACTTTTAATTGTTTCATTCTGGTGAGGGACAGTCGTGCAAAGACCGGCGTAGAAATAGAAATATTGGACTGCAAATCATATTGAAGGAAATGTTCAGGCAAATAAAATATTGATGGCAATAGAGTGTTTCCTCAACAATTTTAGTAGCCCCTTTGAACCGGGACACAGTGGATATTATATGCATTGTAATGTGTTAGGACTTCAAAGTGCATGGAAGGAAGGAATGTCTTTGTTTCCATAATGACAGCTGTGTATGATTAGATTAGTCGCATATGCAAATCACATGTAGGAAGCAAAGTGCGTGAGGGCTCTAGAATCCATTTGAATGACATCACTCTCCTGAGGCTACCTAACTTCAGGGCTTTATGAGTTGAAGCCTTTGATTGAGTTCCGAGAAGATTACCTCTAGACTCTGCACCTCGAAGAATTTCTAGCTCCTATAATGTTATCACTATGTGTTGCGATTATGTGGGCTTCCTTTGTTCCTTTGCACTACACATTTCATTAAAGCATCAGGATACATAGCTAAGAGTTATACATATTACCCTGGCACACAGCTGGATTCCCTGTTGTAGTGTTGGCTTGATGGCTCTGCTTACGGGCACAACAGCTGGTTTGTTGGAAGTTTATCTGACAGCCTTTTGGGTAGAAATCCAGTTTTTTTAAACCACATTGCCTGCTGGCAATAGTCTGTAGGCATATCTCAGTAAGTAGCTTATTATGTAAAATGGGATGTAAAGCAGTGTTTCCCAATCTGGTCCTCAATTTTTGCTCCCTTCGAGATCCCTGCCATACAGTTCACATTTTTGCTCATTCTGAGCTCCTTGACAGACTGTCCACATATTTGTTCCCTCTATCTGGGGTCCCTGAGCGCTGAATTTAGAAGCAATGCTTCAAAGGGATCAGTGACATTCTAGCCGAGTGACCAGCTGTGGAGGACCTCTGTGAAATCAGGGTCCCTGATTTGGCTAACACGTGTCCAGGACTTAACTGAACGCAGTGCTGGAGTGTGACCCTGTGACTCATTATTCCTGCTTGATGCAGCATTTGGCTCCTGAACAGGTTCTTAAACACGGCTGTTAAATCTTTTGTTTTCCTATCCTATGCTCCAGTTTCTTCAACACAGGCTCACAACTTATTTATCCAGAAACTTTTCTCCAGCATGAACCAGAAATATTCAACTTTGATGAACTGATATTTATGAAATGTCTTGGGGGAAAAAAAAATCATATATCTTCCATCAAGGCATCTGGTTGAGCACTTTTGGAACCTTTTTATTCCTTAGATCCCATATTTCCTGAAAAAGAAGGAGGAGAAGATGAGAGACCAAGGACAGAGAGAAGGAGAAGAGGAACGGTAAGAGAATGGTAACAGAGAGACACTTTATAGCTGTACAGGAGAAGGGTATGGAGTTGCCAGACTTCAGGTGCATTAGTAGGTTGCTGAAGTTGGGGACTATTAGCTCATTTATTTCACAGATGCATTTGCCAAAGTGATGTAGAAGTGAAGGAAATAGCACATTAGTAACATTCCTGCTGTCAAGGGAGCCAGTTAGGCATAAGTACAATCATGTTGAGCTTTCAGTGCATGTCCAGGTAAGTCTGAGCAGTATTGGACCAAGAACATTTTTGAAACAAAGAAAGAACCAATTAAGACTATAATTCAATCAGCAGAAAATGCAACTGGTCAGGTGAGAACATCAGAGCATTTTTTAGTTATAAAACCTTTGCTACACAATTCTGCAGGCATATCCTTAAGTACTTTTAAAGGAAAGGGCCCCTCCTTATTTGGACACGAGTCCTGACATGCCTCAAACCCATAGCCCCTCATTCCTTCCATTCAGAGGCCAGAGGACAGTACTGTTTTTCCTGTTTCACACCCGCATTAAATGAAGGGTGCCACTAGGTAAAATGTTGCCCTTATAACAGTGTGTTATACATGAGTATTACTGAGTTTTCAAAGTCAGGGTAACTGTTAATTTACATTGATGGTATAATTGGAGACAAAGTCAGCTGCTGCTGTAAATTCTGTGAAATACTTGTTTTGAAATCACAATGAAATTACCACTGGGAAATGTTTGGCCAGCCAGCATTTAATTGTAGCCAGGTAGCTCTTTTGAGTACAAAGAATTATTGTTTCCTATAATTGCTTATTTCAGCCTGGCAGCTTTGTAAAAACGATTTAAAAATGTGGGTAATGTACATGTTTTCATTGGGTGACAGGGAGAGCTAGCTCCTGTCCTATCAGCTCTTTCTAACGTTATGCTATGACCTATGACCTTGCCTTTACTCAAATGTTTTATTTGGTCATCCCTGTTTATGATTGGATGTGTTAAGAATGAACAGGATAGTAGTGTCAGTCGGAGTTTAACCACAAAACATACTTTTTTCATCCCAAGAGGAAGTCGACCACACATGATAAAACATTCAGCAAACATATAAGATGGCTTTTCTTATGTGTCTGTGGATAAGTAGATAAACATAGGGGCAATTACTTCTCTGCTCCATTTCAGCTGCCTTAGGCTGATAACGTAAACAGCAAAGAACACTTTTCCCAAAGGACAGTGAAAAGCCGACAGTATATACCATGCAGAACAGCTTGGGAGGGACTGATGGTATTCCCGGACCCTGTATTCCCGGATCCTACATTTCTAGGCAGGAGAATAATACCATTGTTTTGGTAGGAACTCAACTCTTTGTTTCATTCCTCCATGGAAGCTGTGTGTCTTCCTTTAGGTGCTTCTGTGGTGATAAACATTAGATTCTGATTTACGGTGCTGTCAGTGGATCTCTGGGCGTGTATGAAGGTGCTCCTTTGCACCCCTCTCTCTTTCATTCACTCCACTCTCCAGGAGGTTTCTGGTGTACTGACACTCCAGTGAAGTTTGGGTGCCATCCCAGTGTTGGAGACGGATGCTTGACAAGAGCTGAAAAGGTGAGATGTTGATTCAAATTAGTGGGACATCAGTGGCAATATGCAGCCAAAAGTAACACATTCACATCTCAGTAGGAAAATCGTACATTGCAGTTGTCAGAGAGGCGTTATGAAATGAAATGAAATTTAAATGAAAGAATTCCGGGTGAACCCCCATTTGTTACGATCTGGCACAAAACCGTAACAAAAAGGAAAAAGAAAATCCAAGAGAAGACACGGGACCCAAGCTTACCAGATAATTAAAGAATTTAATAAGAATAAAAGAAAAAGAATGTTACACAACATATATAAGGCATGGTTATCAGTAGTGCGGGCATTATTATTGTCACGACGCAGGGAAGCAGGTAAAGGATAACAGAACAGGGGTAAAATAAAAGGACTTATTGGGGAAACGCAGGGGGAAAACAAGGGCGACAGCACAATCCACACAGCAACAATACAATGACAGACCTGGGGAAACAAACTCTGACGTGGACTTAAATACAAAGAACTACTACGGACAATTGGAAACAGCCGTAAAACACTAGGAATCAACATGAGGTTAACGAGGGGTGCGTGGCACAGGAGGATCGGCACGATCGGGGTGTGACAGTTATGTTCAAGTAGTGTAGAGTAAATACAGAAAAACGAAAATCAAATACAAAACAGAACCATAACAAAAGCAAAACAAATAGCAACATGCAACCGGCACCTGAGCACGAGCCCCATTTTCCCCCAAAACCCAGCCATTTTAAAAGGGACAAATCAGCTACAACGCTAACAGGGATCAGGTGTGACCGGATCGCAGGTATAGCAACAGCACTCAGAGTCGTGACGATGTGAATCGCCAACACTAGATGACAGTCAATCCCCAAACCACTCAGGGCCGTCACAATATCCATTGTTTGTTTGTTTTTTTTTAAGCACAAACTTGTGCCCTTATCCATATCAGATAAGCGGCTTGAGCTCTCTTGGTTCCAAATGTGTGGTAGCAGCCTCCTTAGGGGAGTGAGTGGGCGGAACTTACCACTGATTCAGATTGTGGACACACCCAGCATGATGATAGCTCAGTCCCGAGAACATAGACCTCGTGATAATCTACTTCTGCTTTCAGTGTTTATGGAGATTCAAAAGACTTTTAAGTCAATCTTTGTACCAAGACTTTGAAGAGTGACTCAGTCATGTAGGCAGTTTTACTTCTGAATCAGATGCAGCCTGTATTTACAGCTGCTCTCCCATTTCAAGATTCAAGATTGTTTATTTGCTCTCTGTACTTTAGAACTTATGGATTCTTTGTCTGTGCATATTCAGTAATATGTAACATGTAACAGAAACAGCAGGGCTGCCAACTCTCACGCATCTGACGTGACACATTTTCAGACTCTCATGGTCATGCAAGAAATCTCACGGCAAATTTATATTATTCCATTACAAACCTAAAATGAGCTGCATCAAAAGCTTTGGAGTATTTTGCAAACCCAACAGACTATTTACAAAGTAACAGAACAGTTACCTGCATGTAAATACGTGTGCATGTGTATGCAGACTTGTCTTGAATTGATCATCTTACACCAGCCAGCTGAACAAAATAGGTAACCCTGAATTAGACAGCAAAGAAGCAGAAAAAGGCCCTCACAAAAAGGAAGATATAACTAGGAACTGCAGAGATGCATATTTATTTAATAAATATGAAATAAAGAGACCAGCCGAAACAGAAAATATGTCCAAGTAAAGTACAAGCCACTGTATTGCTCTGCCCAGTAAAGTGTACTACGCATTTATGAAGCTACAGTATTGTTTCTCTGGATTGTATCTACCTCCACCCTCCCACTTCAAGTGAGACCCCTCTTGCAGGGGATCAAATAGATCACGCTTAGCACAGCCTGCTCTAGATATGTGCCACATGGCCAGATTTCTCCTCTGACCTCATCGCTCAGATGTGCTTGGAGATCTCAGCTAGAGCTCTTGTACAATAAAAGTCCGCTGGCTAGCAGAAGCCATCGACTGCGCTGCAACCAGCTCTCAACCAACACCGGCCAACTGTGGAGGAGCCTCGGAGCGGCTCTCCCAGAGATGTGAACATGCCGCTTCTGAGGGGGAAATGCCACTGACTACAGATCTGGGGCTGAGGGCTCTGCACAATCTCCATGTTTTTCTGGGATTTTCCTGGGCCCTCGCTCCCTTGACTGATGTATGTGCCCAGAACAGGAATACTGGTGAAAAGTGAAAATTATTCCCTGACCCCTTTCAAATGTGAGAAGCATTCTTGTAAAAATTCCCATAATAAATGATTAATTAAGCTTCATAAGCCAAGCTAACCTGAACTCTAACTCAAACACTCTAACACTAATTATAACTCTAAGACTAACATTAACACTAACCCTAACACTATCCATAACTCTAACTCCAACATTATCTCTAAAACTAACCCTAACTCTAACACTAACCCTAATCCTAAATCTAACAGTAACTCTAAAAGTAACTCTAAAGTAACAATAAGACCAAAGAGGCCCCATTCAGACAAACTGCTGACTCAGTGAGTGACTGTATAGTATGTAAATACGTGCATGAGCACAGTGACCAGACTGCAGTCTAAGCAGATATATGAGCACCATGGTAGCTCCCTTGCTCCATGCCTTTCGGCAGCCAGTTGGCCTTGAACCTTATAGTCATTTTTTTCCGCAATTTCCCCCCCCATTTTCTTGTATTATGCCGTTTCCCTTTATTTTGCCATGCTTACTGCATCATTTTTCCAGCCAAACCCCATCTCCCAATTCACAGGGCTAACAGGGTATTGTAAGGGAGATAAAGTTTTTCATAATAGATATGTGGTATGAACCATCACCCATATGCTCCTAATTAGTACTGTAGATACGTTTCTCCCCCATTTGGAGGTGACCTGCTTTGCTGGCACACATCATTCTGCTGGATTCCGTGTTCTGTTTGAAACAGAGGTCCCCGCACACCCCCCAGTCCTCCCACAGAAATGCCTTTAAAGCTCAAACGTTTCAAATGCTGATGTATAAAATCCAGCCCCACTGGCAAACAGGATGCTGGGGGTGGTGACTGTGTCTGACTTCCAGCCTTCATCTGAGAAGATGACCACTTCAGGAATCTTTTCTAGAGCATGCCAGGCAGGACAAGCTGTGAGTCTTCAGAGTGTTTTTGTGTTTGTACTGGGGTGGAGGCCTGTGTGTGTGTGTGGAGGGGGGGGGTAAGTTAAACAAAAGGACATCCTTTAAAGCTTGGCAATAACACACAGTTTACAGACATACAGGCCCCTTGGCTCTTATTAAAATAATGATTTTTCCATCCAGGGTGCTTGTGTTGAATTCACTCCATTCATTCATGCTAGTAACTGCTTTAAACAAGCTTCTACTGTCCATCTCTTCTCTTCTCTTCTCTTCTCTTCAAAAGCTCAGCATTCTCCAGCAATGGAAGAACTGATATAGCAAGTATGCAGTCACATAATTTTCTGTTTTCATATGTGGTTCACACACCGCATGTATATAGCAGAGATTAAAAGTCTCTCTCTCTCTCTCTCTTTCTCTCTGTCTATTTCTCTTTCTTTCTCACTCCACCCCCCCCCACACATCTCCTCCAAGTCTCCGCCTCTGGAATTTCACATCTTGGGAGGTGTTCACCCCTACCCGCAAGCCAGCCCCCACTACATCCCAGTATGACAGACCGGGGGGAGCATTACTGGAGGGATTCCACTGGAAGAGAGAGACTGAGGGGACAGGAACGAGGGCAGCACTGAGGTCCTGCTCCACGGAAACACTTCACTGCTTCTTCTCTGCTGGGAGTCCATCTCCACGTGATCCAGTTTTTTTGTTTGTTTCTTCTCTGTTGCAGCACTTCAGACCAGAACATTCTTCTCTTTTCCCTCAGTCCACAGCAAGTCATCCAGCCTGATTTGGACCAGTCCCTGATGTTCCTTTGCACCTGCATCTATTTGGGTGCTGGAGATTACAACCTTTGCCTTAATTCTGTGCCAGTTCTCCACATCTCACCCTCACAGTTCCTCACACAGATCTCCTCTCAGGATTCTCATCTCTTGGAAACCTGAACTGTTCAGATTTTGCTGTTGAGTCATTTTGCGTCTGGCCAGCTCTGGTTGTTTTATTTTCCACGGCAGTTGCAGGAAACATCAGGATTTTGGAACCAGAGTTTCTCCCTCCAGCTCTTCCAGGACCAGCCAGGGACTCCCCTGGACGGGTAAAAAAAAAAAACAGCTGGATTTAAGATGAGAGGCACTGGGATGGTGCTCTGCTGCGCTGCCCTGCTGGTCATGGGCTATGTAGTGGCATCCGCTGAGTCAGCTGACACCGTGGCCCCGGTGCGACAAGGCGGGAGACACGCTGATCGGCGGAAGGAGGACAGACAGGCTGAGATCAGAGAAGATGTCCTGATGGATGAGCCAATGGCAAAAGGAGATGCTGAGAAAAACAAACCAAAAGTCAAGAAATCGCCAGAGGAAGTACTAGCAGGTAAAATAAAATAAAAAAGCAACCTGAAAACAAAGCTTTGTGAGAAATGCGTGGCCCAGAGTAACAAATTCTGTCATTCCAAAGTACTGTATTCATCACCAAGTTGTAGAGTAGTAGCATTATTGTGCAGATTTCCATTTTGATTGTTTACATATGGAATGTAGCTGCATTTTTTAGTTTACTGTTTAAATTAATCTAGTCACTGGAGCTAGAAAAGCACGATGTTTCCTTGCAGATGAGAGTAACAGAGCTGGCCCCAGGCATGAGCTCTCGCTGTATGTGGTCAAAGTTGTACAGAGGAGGAAAAAAAGCATGGCTCACTGCACGCTGGCTCAGACACCCACAGCTATCCACGTGAGGCTAAGCCTTTGATTTACAGGGCGTTTTGGAAGTACACCATGCGATTTTGGTGTTTTTTTTATTTTACAGAGGTAGGTTCATTAGTGGGGTGTTTTTATCGGGATGGGAAAATGTCCTGGACCTGACAGCAGGGCAGCATTTGTTTATGGTGGTTTGAAAATGATTTGTTGACGTTTGAATACCTGTGTGAGGATGGTGGTGCATGCTATTGTTGAAATGCTTTTCGTGGCTTTGTCAGCGAGCCCCCACCGCACAGTTTACCACCAGCTCACACCACCAATAAACTGCTTATAAGACTAAATTAAAGTAGCATCATACAAAAATGTTCAACTTATTTGCTCAGCTAACAAAGAGTAGGCTTGGATGGAGTAGAGCTCGCTTTCCTGTAAGCTGATCGCCTCTGTCAGAACTTACCGATAGCAAAGGAAAAGGCTGAATCAGCGGAGAGGAGGAGAAAGAAAAATATAATATCCTTCTGGAGGAAGTTTGCCAAGATGGCCAAGTGTGATCCGCAGAATGACTGACTGTGTGCAACTTGATTAATATAAATGCCATGTTAGTTTTACTGGTTTGATTTATAAAGACTTACAGACTTGGTGCATAGAGAAGAAAGTTCTTAGTGAGGACTGGTGTTATAAGTCCTGGCTAAACTGAGTCATTATATGGGATTATTTACACTAGTAGGATTTGAAGAAGGTGCCTTGTGTCCCACTGCCAGTTAAGGCCACCTTCTGTGGCGATTAATGGACAGTCTGGCAAACCGGTGCTGGAACCTCTCTCCATGTTCTACTCACCCCATCCTGGACCATCCACACAGCCAGACACGAACGTCGCCAACGTTCCTGGAATCAAGACTGTAACGTCCCCAACATAACCCATCATGACTAGCCAAAAGCTTTCGTGGTGATTTGTTTAGTCTGAAATCTGTGCCAGCTATGAAATTTTCTATCCAAAAAAGAGTTTGGAACCCTGAAGCAAGTATTTCTTGGAATACCTGAGCTTGTATTTCAAAGGTATGCTTCGGATTTGGATGCTTCTTGCATTGAGGGTCCACACTATATTTTTTGCAGATTTACTAGGCTGAGAGTTAAAAAGCAGACCTTGTTCAAGTAATGGAAAAAAATGGCAGAAGGACAAGGAAAATGGAGTTAATGGTCGACAGACTTGGGCCTCTCTTTGGCCTTTTGGGGCATCTGTCTGCACTCTGCCCAGGTCCACTTACACCAGAAAACACAACGGAGTCATTTGAGAGCAGGAAAGACTGCTCCCCGATGACAGGATGTGCTCAGCGAGCCGTGCCAAGCTTGTGGTTTTATTGGAGCAAGTGTGAATTCGAATGAAGAACCCAAGTCCCAGTGAAGAAGGGCAGTAAAAGATCTGACTGCTTGCAAGGCCCTCAGAAAGCCTGAACCCATGTCTGACCTAATCTCATGCATGATCCCATGATCCCATGAACCCAATGCAGGACAACATAGTGGCACTACCCTACTCCAGAAGATTCAACTGTGTATTACCTGTCACCCTCAGAAAGCATCTCCCTGTCCATGAAGCTTGAGCAGCAGTTAATGCAGACGTCACTTTTGAAATGGGTGCCAGGGGTGCCACAGTTTTCAGGCATCTTAAAGCCATGATGCCCCATCCTTGAGTATTAATCAGAGCACTGTAGCTTTTAATCAGAAACTCCCACAGCAGAGAGGTAAGCAGGAGTATTTGAGTGATAAATGTGTCTGTTTTTTTCTTTCCAACTCTTTCCAGCAAAGGCCAAGAAAGAAGAAGAAAGGGAGGCAAAAGCTAAGAAGCTGAAAGCCCCCAAGCCCACCAAGAAACCAAAGCCCCCCAAGCCCACCAAGAAACCAAAGCCCCCCAAGCCCACCAAGAAACCAAAGCCCCCCAGGCCCACCAAGAAACCGAAAGCTACCAAGAAACCGAAAGCCAGCAAGGAGCCCAAGGAGACAGAGGAACGATTGACCAAGACGATAGACCTAGAGGAGAAGGAGGAGGAACAGAAGGGCCATCCAACTGGCAAGGGTACATATGCCAGCTGCCCACTGGTGGGCCATAGCAGCCCTAAAGCAGGCTCAGTTCTGCTTGAGAGATCTCCTGAGATTGACTTCATAGTACTGATGTGGTTAACAGTCTGTTGCACATGGCTCACTGGTTAGATTGGGATGCAGATTTAACCTCAACCTGTCAGTTCATATGATATAAGTACATATACTTGAGATTTTAACTTTCCAGATATATTAGTTCAATTTGTAACTACTAGCATCAACTCACTAAGTGAATGAATCATCTAAGCATGGTGTCTCCATCTCTGTAGAAGACTATTCAAGCTAAACGATGGTCTGTCTATATTTATGCTTGATCAATGAAACTCAACACAATGAGGTAGTGGAACACTGATGTTAAGCTGGATTTCGAAAATGGTTACAGATTTAGACAGCATCATCCTGAATTTGTTGTGGATTCATGACCCCAATCACTTTTCGACCACAGCAATCGGCACCACAGACCATAAGGGCTCACAAGAGGAGGGAACAATATGGTTTAAACATGGTGAGAAAGCAGAATTAAATATATAAGCCAGTTACTAACCATTAAGTCATGCTTTCACCCTGTGGTACCTTGTTTTGTTTGGGCCCAAAAGCAGTCTGGTTTTAAGGAAACGTGGTGACATGTCATGATGACTGGAATTTTCGGATTTTTTGGTGTTTGTGTAACCAGGGGTACCTACAACACCAAGCACTGTGACCAAGAGCTTAAATAAATTCGAGGATAGAGACTGGGATCCCAAATGTAAGCTGGAACCATGACTAAGCTTTTTAATTACCTTGTTTAGCTCTTCTGAAAGTGTGTGTGTTGCTTGAGTTATTTTCTGTGCGTCTGTAACAGCGGCATTCAGCCAAGCTTAAATCTGCTTACCTAATGTCTTTTGGTGTTGAGTTTATTGTCAGTGATTCATGTGCTCTTGACGAGATTTACATCTGGATCCTTTTCATACTGACTTCTCCTCTATGCATACGCATCCTATTCGTTTCCCAATAGATGGCGAGATAGAGATCTTCCCCGATGCCAAGGAGGTCCTTCCGACAGAGGAGTGGCACCCATTTATCCCAGGTAACTGCACTACCGGGTGGACGCTCTGGTGACATCAGCACATGAAACTGTGATTCATCGTTTGCTAATGTCTAAGCCAGTGCTTATGGGTCTAGGATAGAATTCTTCATGGGCTTGTTTCAAGGGCAACAGCAAGGGTATTTTTCAAAGTCCTGCTTTTCTCCTGTGAACCATCAAAGATGGATCTCTCTAAATTACAAGCTAATAGCCCAGGAACTTGTGAGTACAGAAAGGACCCTTCTAATGAAGACAGGCTTACTACTGTGTAGGCCTACATCAAACAATGCAACAGCCATGTCTGATAGTAACTTCATATTCCAGACAAGGTGACAATACTGGACATAATTTATATGTATAATACCTGAAGATAAAGCTTAAGGTGCCTCCGTAAAATCCATCTATCACTCTTACAGTTAGGGTTATGTAGGAACCTGTAACCTATTCCAGGCGGCACAGGGCACAATCAGAGGTGCACCCTGGACGAGATAATATATTTTAATCTTAATATTTTGACTGATCTTCTTACAAGGGTTCTAATGCTTTGCCTGTGGTTTTTCTGCATTAGAGGAGACCTCCCCTCCACCCGTCGAAATTGAATGGTATGAAGAGTACGACTATGAGCTGAATGGTGTGTGACGGCAGCCATTTTGTCATATGTGTAATGTACCCAGAGCATTGCAGCTGGATATATCACTACAGAGTGGGCTATACATGACTATGCTGCTCCAGTGGATCTGAAGACCATGGCACTATGGATGTATAGTAAACTTGTTGCCATGACAATATAGCTATGACATCATTTTCAGGTTATACCTGTATGTAGCTACCCTACATTTGTAAATACAATGAACATTTGTGGTAGGGTGTCTGTCCCCTTCTTAGATTAAACATTAGTGCTGATTGCTTTGAGGGTGATGCGCTACATCATAGCAAACATCCCTGATTCCTGATAAATTTTGTGCCCCCAGCAGCACAGAAGAAGCTTGAGGAGGAACGAGAGAAGGCACGAAAAGAGAAAGAGGAGAAAGGTAAATATTAAGCTAACTAGTTTCACCTTAAGTTCAGGGACCATTTTCAAGCTGGAATGTCGTGCAACGTTTTCTCACAAACCGCCCAGTGATCCAGGCAATATGTGCAGAAAAATGTTTGTGCAATTTAACAGTTTCCTGGAATTTGTGTATAATCTGGATCCAAGAGCTTCTAGTCAAGCTGGTTATACATTATGGGGCAGTAAGAGTTGGGCTTTGATGTAGAACAGCAATAACTTTGTAAAATAAGCAGGCATTATTACTGTACTGCTAAAGATAGGGGAGAAGGTCAGAGGTCAGGCCTGGAATGCAGGCGGGTAGAAGGACTGCTGCCCTGGTGCATTAGGGAGGGGGAGATATGAAGAGCGAAGGAGAGGCAACGGGAGAGGAGCAGAAGCATGTGTGCCACTGCAGGGGGGGCGGGGGGGGGGCACGTCTTCATAAAAGCAGCTGGAGCCACGTGTTGCCTCCTCTACAGGAGGGGCAGTTTTGTTGGAGCAAAATCACGGCCTCAGAAAAGGAAATATCCCAAGTCTTCAGTGAGGAAGAGGAGATGAGCCCATAATGGACTTTCCACTCTTCCTCTCCCTGTCCCTCTCTGTTCTCCAATTAGACAGGGCACGATGCAATGAGCACACTGCAGAAATTGCGCTGTTTTCCTTACAGAACCTCTGGCAGAAGTTCCCAAATCTCATTGTCTCTCCAGTCAGCTATTCTCATTGGGGTCTTCTTTGTGTAAATAACCCTTCTTCTACGCCTTTGGATGTTCTTCTGTTTTCGTGCCAGCTGTTCTCCGAACGACTTCCTGCTCCATTCACCCATGTGGGTCGAAGTGAAATTACCCCGACTTCGTACTGGAGGCCGAGCAGGGTGACGCCTGTTTAATTAATGTCCGCTACAACTGAAGTTCAGGGTGCCAGTGGATGTCTGAATGGGTCGACACACACAGAAATGGTGAAGTTTTGACTCACTGTTCGCCCTGTTGATTTGTACCACAGAAAAACAGAGGAAGAAATGGGAGGAGGAAGAGGAAGCCTACGTGAAGCCGCCGCCTGTTTACGCCGGACCAAAGAGTAAGAGGGCATCACCCCCCCACCCCTAACAGCCCCACACAAACCCCTCCACCAGCAGCTGGTGCTACAGGGATGTCCAGTCCTGCACAGTTCAGGTTCCATTCAGGTTCAGGTCCTCTGTATCCCAGCATTCAGTGATTCATAAAAGGCTTGGTGAAACATGATAAGCTGAACTGGAATAATCATTATCTGAATGACTGCAACGCTGATTTTCCTTTTTTCCAAATAGGATTTTATTTTTCATGCGAAAGGAGAGTAATGGGACTTTCTAAATTTATCATGACTTTAACTGATCAACCCAATTGTTAATTTGCTGATGCAGCTGAATGGACACTGGATCCAGATGCTTTTCTTTGCACTGCGAAACTGCTTTGATCCACTTCAGATGACAAACTGTGTCCAAAAACATGCCAGCAAGTAGTAACACATTTCACACACTGAAACTCAGGCACTGCTGGAGGTGGTTGCTGAGAAGGTATAACATGGCCCTCAGTGTGAATCAACTCACTGCTCATTTCTCACAATTGTGTCACAGACCATTTGGGGGGGGGGGATTTCGGACGTGGCTTTTAATGTGAAACAAAGCCATCTGTGCAACTCCAGCAGACGTTTCCGAAGCACCTCCTGCCAGACCCCACGTACCTGCAGCCCAAGCTAATGTGCATGGAAAAACACAGTTGGCACAGGCTGGGCTCACTGAGCCTCAGCGTTAGGCTAAGCCCTTGTCCACCTCTCAGAAAAACATATACTCCTTGTGAGCTGTGAGGATCACAGGCTGCGCTCCTTGTGAGCTGTGGGAATCACAGGCTGTACGCTGCATGTGAGCTGTGAGGATCGCAGGCTGCGCTCCTTGTGAGCTGTGGGAATCACAGGCTGTGCGCTCCTTGTGAGCTATGGCTATCACAGGCTGTACGCTGCATGTGAGCTGTGAGGATCGCAGGCTGTGCACTGCTTGTGAGCTGTGAGGATCACAGGCTGCGCTCCTTGTGAGCTGTGGGAATCGCAGGCTGTGGGCCGCTTGTGAGCTGTGGGAATCACAGGCTGTGGGCCGCTTGTGAGCTGTGGGAATCACAGGCTGTGGGCCGCACCTAATTAAATCTGCACTTTGTAACTTTGAAACACAAATTCACTTCTGACAAATCTGGACTCTGTGGGTGCTGTCAGTCATAGAACCCCCCCACCTCTGTACGTGCAGGAAGATTATGTCTTCAGTTGGTCACCTCTACTATCTGAGTGAAATAAAAGCTGACTTTTGGGGTGTAAATCAAAGCACACCCCAAATTTATTCTTTCCCAAATAAACAACACCGTGGCTGTGAGTAACTTCACCAGCCTTTCATGTCCTCAGGATTTCAGGTCATTTCTAAAGTGTGTCTGTGGATTCTTGTGAAGGATCCCAATATTTTACTAATGTGTTGTGCCAAATAAGGTTCATTAGCAACCAGTGCAAAATGTACTTTATCTTTATACAACACAATAAGTAGAGATGTTAATACACCCATGTTACACCCATTCACTTGTTTCTAGAACAGTGTTGCATTTTTCAATGCAGTATCGCACAAATCAACTCTTTTCACTGTAACTTATTCCATAAGTTGCTCTGGACAGGTTTAGTCAGGGCTGGACACAAAGGAGCACCAGAATTTATGTTATTTCCTTTACAATGGATTTATTTACAATTTGTTTAAGTGGCGAGACTTTTTGGATGAGCGGCCATTTTGGCTCACTGTGTGTGTCAACATCTGCTTGCCAGCTGAAACGTAAGGTAGAGTGATGTTTCGTTCCGCCACCCTTCCCCACAGTCTGCCCGCCCTTGGGGCTGGAGTCTCACCGGGTGGACAGTGACCAGCTGCTGGCCTCCTCCATGTCTGACCATGGCTTTGGCCCTCATCGGGGACGCCTAAACATGCAGGTGGGACGTCACCTCCAACCTCCCCGCCCCCCCCCAGGTCATGGGTGACTGTGGTCTGATCCACGGCTCCATCCCAGCATAGCCTCTGCCACGTATAGCAGCCCCGCTGGCTTCCATATGTACCAGTGGCGATCACCAGGCCCATTGCGGGAGGGAGCTACTGACCCTCATGTGGAGCTCATCTCACACATGGAGGTGTCAATCACAAGTACCTTTGCTTTTAATAAAATCCAGCAGAGAAATGAGATGTAGTTTTAATGAAGATTATTTGTTTAAACATCGTGTGTGGAGAAGGGATTTATCCAAATTGTGGAGAGGAATGAAAACAAAATCAAAGAGCAAAGACACAGGGAACAGTGTTGGGTGTTGGGTTAGACTACAGCTGCATGTGGGACTAGGGTTCAGGGTCTGGGTGTGTCTTCTGCTGGAAAGAGATGCAATAAGCTGATCTGGCAACGAGGCACAGGGGAAGGGAATGAATGGGCTTGTCGCCTGACCTCACCCCCACGAACATTATGCCCTCAAATCTTACAGTATCGTTACATGGACACATCATGTAAAGTCATGCGCCTGCAGGGTTTGGATGACAAAGACAACATGTACGGCGGTGCCTGGTGCGCCGACCCAGAGGAACGGGACCACTGGCTGGAAGTGGACGCCCGCCGAGAGGTCCAGTTCAGCGGGGTCATCCTCCAGGGCAGGGATTCTCAAATCCAGTAAGGAGGACGCCGTTTCCTTCAATGAAAAAGTCTGGCCACGGCTAGTACAAGAATTCAGGCCTGTGTTTGCCGTTTCTCCCTTGGTCTTAGTGAAGACTTCGTCACATCTTACCATGTGGCCTTCAGCAACGATAGCCGAGACTGGACTGTGCTCCATGATGGATATGCAGAATGGGTGAGTCTCCTCTATGGCTTCGAAGCAGCTCCATAACCAATAAGACCCTCTTCTGTGAAGCACTTCATCCCCCCCCCCCCAACCTGTTATAGTAATTTATATCATATGAATTATTTAATTAAAAGTCAAGAATTCAGAAGTAATAATGAGTACTGTATGAAAAAGCTGAGCTGCATCCTGTGGGCTATCAAACGATGGCGGCTGGCAGACGTGCTTCCTTTGTCCCCCCTTCCACTCGAACCCCCCCAAGCTGTTCTTCGGGAACGTCGACAAGGACACACCAGTGCAGGTGCAGTTCGCCGAGCCCGTGGTGGCACGCTACATCCGCGTCCTGCCGCAGAGCTGGAACGGGAGCCTCTGCCTGCGACTGGAGGTGCTGGCCTGCCCGCTGCCCAGTGAGTGAGGACCCCCCTTCGGCACCGGAAGCCCCCTTACACCACGGTGATACTTAGGCACCCTGCTTTACACTTACTGTATGTGATGAAATGGACAGAGGCAAAATTAACATCTGAACAAGTAACTGCTTATATACATAGAAATACACCTAAACAAAATCGCCCTTTAGGTTGCTGAACACCTGTTAGGACAGATGCTAAACTCAACTGAACATTTTTGGTCTGTCTTCATGTTCTCTGGCTGACATTGATAAGTCCCACAAACCGTCTCTAATATCCCACAAAAACATACAACAGCAAGAGTCCTCTCAAGTTGCTCTTCTCTTAACCACAACGTTCCCTGCTTCCCACCGTGATATACAGACGTAACTTTAAATGTTCGTGAGTCCTTATTCAACATCATTTTAAGGGTATACGCAAGTATCAAGAACTAGGATGCTGGGAGTCGGCACGTTACGCTGCGGTGTGGCGGGAGTAGCAGGCAGAAGTCGTACGAGGCATAACTGCCGCACAGAAAAAAAATTGAAAAATTGACAGGAAACGGGGAGCCCAAGGAACACAATTTGGACTTACAGTCCTCTTTGTTTATATATCTGAAAGTTCGTAAGTGGAGGAGCGTCTGTATTGTTGCTGTTCAGTGGGAAATATGTATACCCACTTTATGACGATTGTGACTTTTCACTGTAAATGGAATATGGCCATTTTCCTCTGCCTACTAATAGCATTTCACATATAATTCACCAATGAAAAGATGTATGAAATCATCTGTATAAGAAAATGTATGTTTGTACTAGGTAACATTTGTATTTATGCTGGTCATTTATCAGACGTGGATAGTTCAGGTCCAGAAAGTAAAAATCCAGACTAAAATTTTGTTTCAACTAACCCATTCAGTATAAAGAGTCACAGTCACGGAATACTCAACTGGTTGGTTGAAACAAAATCTTTTTTTGAGAAAATCTTTTTTACTTTATGGACCTGAATTATTCACCTCTGTTGTTTGTATAGATTTCTTACCTATATCACTTTTAACAATTTACCACTGATTCCAGGACAAGAATGCCAAGATTCATTGGGTTCAAATTGTTAAAGAGTGGTTCAGGGAACATGAGGAATCATTTTCACACATGACTTGGTCACCACAGAGTCGTGACCTTAACCTCATTGAAGGTCTTTGGGATGTGCTGAAGGAGGCTTTATGGAGGTTCAACTCACTTGTCAATACAGGATCTCGGTGGGAAATGAATGCAAATCTAGATGAAGATAAAGGGTGAGATGTTGTATAAGCCTGTGGAAACAATGCCATGACAGATGTGAGCCATAATCAAAGCTAAAGGTGGTTCAATGAAAAATTGAAATGGCAAATTTTTTTGGCCAGGCAGCGTATTTGATTTCTGTGAAGGGTCTATGGGTCCAATCAAAATGCTCCTTTGAGTGTGTAAGATGCTGGGACTAACAAGTTTGTGAGCTCACCTGTGAACATTCTGGTTCTCTTATCTCCCAACAGGCACGTACTACTTCAGTGAGAATGAGGTCACACCTGTAGATTACTTGGAATTCAAGCACCACAACTACAAGGAGATGAGACAGGTATGGATCCCCATGCAATCAAAAACAGAAGCAAGTGACGCTGGGATCTGGATCTTTTCTGAGGGAACCAGAACTTATAGGAGACTGCGTTGGGTAAAGATGAGGCAGAGAGCTCAAACTAAGAAGCATGAAAATAGATGATATTTTGTGGTGGCAGGGCTATTTATACAAGAGCATTCCAAACCTTGGTCACTCTCCCATTCAAGACCACCAGTCTTCCTTCTCACCAACCCAACTTAGGATCTCATGAAAGGGTTCTGCTTGGCATAATACCAACGACTCCTAGGATATCAGTGTGCAGGTAGAATTTTAATAGGTTACTACCATGGTCCGTACAGCTTAGCATCTTACCCGAAGTCTCACCTCATCAAGCCCTTCCTTCATTTCCGGCAATTCCACCACTGCCTCTGTTGCCCCCCCACCCCCAGTTAATGAAAGTGGTGAACGAGGAGTGCCCCAACATCACCAGGATCTACAACATCGGAAAGAGCTCCCAGGGGCTGAAGATGTATGCCATGGAGATCTCTGACAACCCCGGGGAACACGAGACAGGTACCATGCTGCAGGGATACCTAGCAGGGAAATTCACAGGGGCAGCAGCTCAGAATCCCACACACTTCATCTGCACAGATCTCTCTGGATTCCTGCATCTGTGGAGATCACCTCCCTTTACAGAACAACATCGACATAGCTGTCACCCGAGTAGCTGTCGGCATTCTACATGATCACTACATGCCCTGTCTGTTATACTGAGTGAAAGAGGTGTGGGTGTACAGTAGGCCTTAAGCGGTGCTGACGTGAGGCTGATTGCTCTCTGGCAGGTGAACCCGAGTTCCGGTACACGGCTGGTCTCCATGGGAATGAGGCGCTGGGCCGGGAGTTGCTGCTGCTGCTCATGCAGTTCCTGTGCAGGGAGTACAACGACGACAACCCTCGAGTGCGCCGCCTGGTGGACGGAGTGCGCATCCACCTAGTGCCCTCGCTCAACCCCGACGCCTATGAGCTGGCCTATGAGATGGTCAGGAAGCGGCCCTCTGCACATTCATCCTCAATGTCATTTTCAGCTCAGTTTTTGCTGCAGTGTGTCAGCTAAGTAAGACCCTCTTCGTCGTGTCTGTGGCCCAGGGCTCTGAGATGGGCAACTGGGCTTTGGGGCACTGGACAGAAGAGGGCTACGACATCTTTGTGAACTTCCCAGACCTCAACAGCATCCTGTGGGGGGCGGAAGACAGAGGCTGGGTCCCCCGTTATGTGCCTAATCACCACATACCCATCCCAGAAAACTACCAATCAGACAACGGCTCGGTGGGTGTTGGTGTGGAACAGGGGAGCCAATGGGAATCAAAGAGTTTATAGCTCTGATCTGGGCTGACAGCATGGGCATTAATGGTTCTTAACCAATCATTTCAGAAGCTGCAGTTATTGACCTACAGTGATTGGTCATTTTTGAAATGCTCTTTTTATTTATGAATTTTGATCACAGATCTCAATGTCTGTTGTGTGCGTGCAACTGTGTGCTTCTCAGGTTGCCGTGGAAACGCGAGCTATCATCGCCTGGATGGAGAAGCACCCATTTGTGCTGGGGGCCAACATTCAAGGAGGAGAGAAGCTTATAACCTACCCCTTCGACATGCAGCGTCCTCCCAAGATGACAACGAGGAGCCATGATGGGAGGGGCAGGGGGGCTCAGGAGGCAGAGGAAGAGACCAGTGAGGACGCCTGGGCCCGGGCACAGTGGCAGCGAGAGGAAGGGCTGAGGGAGACCCCAGACGACGCTATGTTCAGATGGTTGGCCACATCCTACGCATCCAGCCACCTCACCATGACGGAGACCTACCGCGGCTCCTGTCACACTGATGATCTCACTACTGGCCAGGGCATCATCAACCGTGCCAGCTGGAGGCCTGTCGTGGGCAGTAAGTATGAGAAATTAGCTAAATCTATGACTCGCCTTTGCAACCTTGACACGATGAACCCTTCGCTACACTAATTACGTATCATTTTATACATACGGTGTCATGCTGCAGTGTTCAGGCGCCACTGTGGCCTCATACCCCAAGGTTGGGTGTTGTTCCCAGTCTAGGTGCTGTATGTGTACAGTGTATATGTCATGGTCTATGTGGGTAGATCTGGTGTTGCCCAAAGTGTGCAATCTACTTGACTCCCATTTAGACTGTCCAATGCCCTGCACCAAGTTTCCTTGGATGTTCTCCAGTATTCTAATGACCCTGTACTGGATTAGTGGTCATGGATGGGCCACATGTTCTGGGAAAATACATAGATTACTAGACTAGACCACAACATAACACAGGCATTAGCATTCATTAAGTTACACTACAATACAATACAATTACAATCTCTGCCTCACTTGAACTTCTTGTACATTTTTACAGACACAGTAACCCTAACCATAAACCTAACCCTAAACCTAACCCTAACCCTAAACCCAACCCTAACACCTGAATTCCATTCCTACGACTATGCTGTTAAGCGAGTTGGTTGATAGGCAAGGAGCCGACCCTTAGCGATATTTCAAGCATACTGTACAGGGTACTGGGTTTGTATAAACCATCTTTAGATATTGTTTTAATGTCACTTTTGCAAAATTTATAACATTTTAGTATATTTATAAATGTGCAATAAAGTGCACATTTATACACAAAATACGTGGTTTTGGAGAATGCAAACGGCAGTGTAGTGAACACCGAGTGACGGCGGGAATGAGACTGAGATTTCTAAAGGTTAAGATGAGATGCTTGATGCTGAGACACCGTCGCACAACGTACAATGCTGAGTGGTCGGAGAGCTGATCGTAAGTCTAGGCGGTCGTTAAACAGGTAGGTCATTAAGTGAGGCGTGTTTTTGCCCAAAATTATATGACCCTTTGATACTTTAGCTCGTAGCTGCACGGTAAACACAGTAAGTTAACAACGTACGGGGATAACTTTTGGTCTGTCCAGGGCTACACCGCTCAGAACTTGGCTAAAACAATCCCTTTCACCTCACAGGCATGAATGACTTCAGTTACCTGCACACCAACTGCCTTGAGCTGTCTGTCTTCGTGGGCTGCGACAAATTCCCCCATGAGAGCGAGCTGGCCCACGAGTGGGAGAGCAACCGCGAGGCTCTGCTGGTCTTCATTGAACAAGTTAGCAAGGCTGCAGCGGCGATAGCGCTGGGCTAATCCCTGCAGGGCTGCTTACTTTTTATTGCTGACTGGGTCTGATAAAATCTGACGTAAATTGCTGCTGTTACAAGGATTTACCATGCAGCTCTATGACGGCATTTCATCCCTCCGACATTTTGTATCACTGTAGAGCTATTTTTCTTTGAAGAATTATGTTCTGTAAATAGACAGCTTAATGGAACCAGATGTTACAGATGTTTACTGGCCGATGATCATTCAATGTTGTGCAGCCATCAGTATATTTACTATATAGAAATTATTTGCTCTAAGCGGATAAACATCTCCATGCTTTCCCAGGTGCACCGTGGCATCAAGGGTCTGGTAAGGGACATGGACGGAAACCCCATCGGCAATGCTACCATATCCGTGGAGGGGATCAAGCATGATGTCAAAGCAGGTGACGTGAGCGTCTGTTCCATTTGTAGCTTATCGGCATTGATCCAAGGTTGAATTCCTGGGCTCTCATTTATCAACCGTGTGCACAAACCGTGCATCGCACATTTTTACGCATGAAATAGCATTAATCAGTTTCTTCCTGTGTGTAGAAATATGTGTATATTTATGAAAAACTATTATACATATGCACAAACCCATAATGACAGAGAAGCATAACTGAAGCAAACTAATCGGCACAGGCTCCCACTTAATATTCAACCGTGACAAATAGAATGATATAGTTATTTTCATACAAAGTATGTGCAGGCAGGTCATGCTAATGAACAGGAGTCATTCCAATGTCATATAAGGTCCATGCTCAAAGAAAGAATATATCACTGTTACTTAATATATGCTGTACAAAACAACTAACGCGTCTGGCGCAATTAATTTATTTATGGCGACATTCACTCTTTGGTCTACTAAAGTGTACAACACACATTACTTGCCAAGTCCAGTTAAACACAACCACAAAAGTATCTCACCTATTTCTATTAGCCCGTCCTCTTCCATGGGTGATGGAGCTGCCATGCCTGGTAGGCAGTGGTGGGCACAACTAACCAAAAAGGTAGCTTATATAACTGCTAACTCCACATTCTAATTCGATAATACTAAACTAATAAACCACTAAAAATATTAGCAGAAGCTAACGATAATCAATATGTGTCATCTTAGGACTTATAAGCGTTTTTTGACCGTTAAACTTTATTTCCCTGGAAAGAAACGGTTCCAGATATACAGTTAGCATAGCTAAATTTAGTAGAAGCTAACTGGTCCACTAACAGTTTTCAAAGTTAACAGAGACACTAATCCTCTAACGGGAAAGTTAGCTTCGCTAATTAGCACTTAGCGAATCAGTGGAATCCTGTCCATCACTGCTGTCAAGGATGTTTTGTTCCTGAATGGCAGCTCTTGTACCCAATGCTGACACTGACGGGGTGTTTGGGCCGCCCTTGTGGGCTGCGATCCTTTTTTTGTGGTCTTTTTCAGATCAAACCACTTCTCCCTCACCTGTGCCACTTTTCATGTTACTGGTGACACAGCATTAGCTGCATGTGTCACCTGTCCCCATGCTGAGTCTGTCTCTTTCTTTGACAGCCCAGTGGTAAAGCTGCCAAACAAAACCTGTTTGATTTTTGCTATTAATCCAGCAAAACTTTTCCTCCTCTCCGTGTCTCCGTGTCTCCGCGTCTCCGTGTCTCCGTGTGTGTGCGCTTGTTTTTTTTTTTTTTGTTTTATCTCTTAACAGCAAAATAGTTACAAAATAACAACTGAAGTGTATAGTGTAAAATACATTACAAAGAGGAATAAGGACTTACATCCTATATATCCATCCATTTTCCAAACTGCTTATCCTACTGGGTCGTGGGGGGTCCGGAGCCTATCCCGGAAGCAAAGGGCACGAGGCAGGGAACAACCCTGGATGGGGGGCCAGCCCATCGCAGGGCACACCCACACACCAGTCACGCACACA
>JABFEA020000119.1:30089541-30108378 GCA_019775915.2 Cyphomyrus plagiostoma | reverse complement strand
GTAATTTTTGCTAATTTGGCCCCCCCCCCCCCCCCCCCCCCCCCATTTCCTTCCACAATGTTTGTTGCCTGGGTTGGGTGTTACTGTCATTGTGCCATTCAGTGGTTTATATAAAAAGCAAACTAACCTTGTTCGGGTTCTTCTGGCCTTAATTATCCTGAATATTAGACAGGCATTCTTTTGAAAAATGGTGCTGTTGTCAAGCATAGGAAACTGTGGTCCTTAGGATGCAAACATCGGCCCTGAAGGTGGAGAAGGCACCACTTCACACTACTGACAGTGGTTTATATCCGCAAGCTGCCTCGATAGAGTTTGCCACCAGATGGCGATGTCTCCCTAGTTCGGCCCCTATATTGCGGTTCAGCACATATACTTTGATGTTAGAACCTCTGCGCCACGTCGTAGCTTTAAACATCTACCAGGCATTCAGTTTCAGCATAGCTAACAGCATCCAAAACTAGGCAAGGGGCTAGAGCTTGGAGCTTTTTGAGAAACGGGGCAACCTTGGGTGGCGTTTGGCCTCTACGCCGAGAAGATATAGTGGGCTTCTGTGAACCATGACATCAGGCTTTTAAAACTTCTGAAAAGCTGGTCTTCATGGGCAACTTTGCTGAGCACTGGGCTACGATGGGCAACTGTGGTTTCTCACCCCAAAGCTGACATTAACCGACAGTCCAAGCTTCTGCATATGGAAAAACAGCTGGAAATAGGGCAGAACAGTATGCACTTTAACATGTTCCACAATTATTATTATTATTTGTAAGAATGTCTGACTTCTAGTCTTGATGCCTGGTTGAGCTGTTGTGAAACAGGTGGATATTACATTTATTAAAAATTGTGGTTAATCAAATTTAGGATTTTTAACGTCTAATAAGTAACATTAGTGAGCTTATCTAAATGTTGTACTTACTGATTAACTGTAGACTGCCTATTAATGGTTAGACAACTTAATTTAGTTTATATATAACCAGCACATCGTCAAATACAGAACAGTTATGATTCACCAAAATCACGTACCGATTCCATCAACAGCTCAGTGGAGCTGAATGATCAGCAGTGAAACCTTCAGGTTTCTTAAGTGCCAGTTTAAGGGAAAATTACTTCATTATAGCAAAATGTTCAACCCAGGCCATCGTAAAAGCTGCTCCAAGATGGATGGATGGATTTTTTTTCCAAATAAAGAACAGAATTTTGTCATTTGATATGGAGGAATGTTAAACTAAACCATTTGAAAATTAAGTTTATCCTAGTGGACAAATGTTAATGGTAAAATCAGGACACATGACAAATATCATCTACATTGCCAATTTTGCAAATATTCTCTAAATATGGACCCTTACTAAAGGGATTCATCCGTCTGTTAGGAAGAAACGGTATTGTTCATGTCCGTATAAAAATGATCAAAGGACAAACCTGTATTTTCCTATATAACACGGTTCCTCCTAAATTAGAGACACATTGTCATTCAGGTGGACCACACCAGTCCAGCTTCCTTAGTTCAGATGATTCTTTGCTGCTTCTTGGAGCAACTTAGGGTGCCAGTGTATTTTTGAGATGCGTTTTAATGGTTCAAGTTTTCAGGTAATTTCAGGAATTCGAAATTCACTCCTTGAACGGTGAAAACGCATCATTTCAAGTAGCTTTTTTTTTTTACATAGTTTGTAGAGTGATTATGGAAATGTTTTGTGCATCTGATGCCTTTAATACAAGTTTCATGTTCCCATTGGCTCAATGTGCTGGTATTTGGTGTGCGTGAGTGAGTCTCTTGGTGTCATTACACATTATACATGCTGTTTTTAAAAAAAAAAAAAAAAAAAAAGTGTGTCTTGGGCTTGTCTAAGACACTGCTGTAAAATGATCCATACCGCTCAATATGGCCTCTGTGTGTGTGTGTGTGTGTGTGTGTCTTTGCGTTTTTTGTGTTAACTTCGGGATTTGACCCTCTTGACAAAATACCCAAGGTTTTGCTTCAGCCATAGGGCTTGAAAAATAGCTTGCAAATGCGTACATGCATTCAGGTTAAGTTAAATGCATAAATATGAAAAAAAATTTTAGTATTCGAACAGTATTTCTGTTTTCATATTTCTGTGGTTTTGTTTTAGCCCACTGTGCTTCTATTAAATATTTGACCCCCCATTCAAATAACACCTAGTGCTTTTCCCAGACTGATTTCGCCATATACTTGGTATTTCCTGCTCGATTTGGGTTTATTTACAGGCTTGTGCTCAATGCGGCATTGAAAGTGGAAATGTGATGTAACACACACTAGCTTATTTGTACTTGCATCTCTAAATTGGTTTATAGGGTCAACGTAATGTTTGGTATTAACTATGTAACGTGTCTATTAAATTTCATTAGAGTTAAAACTACTTGTCAGAATTTTTTTGGCTTTGAATCGGTACCAGTGTGAAGCTGCTCACCCATGTGTCTCTGTCTCAAGATGGCCGCTTGTTCCTCCCAGGTTTTTTGTTGATTTGTCTGCCTGCTTATCGTTTGGTGACCATGCTGCGAAGCAGCCCCAGACAGTGCATGTGGAGACGTGCCAGATTCTACGTTATGGTCAAATGCGATGATTAATATGCTCCCCTTAAGGAAGTGGGCACCCTGGGTTCCACATGCCGTTCCCTCCTTCTTTTGTATAATAAAATTAATACATGTTTGCTTGTAGTTTTTTCTAATTTTTTTTTCAAACGCATCATCGGATAGTTTTATTTTAGTTGCCTTTTCTTAATTGCTGTTTATGTACCTTGCAATCTTGTTTAAATAAAGGATATAAACTGTTTTAGGTTGTCTGAGTTTGTATAAGGTTTTTTTTTTTGTCTGTTGGAAAATTGCACATATATTTACTGCTGTAGCCCGGTAGGAACTGAAATAAACATACATTCTTTTAATAATAATTTTCCTAAGTACATTTTGCATTGGTTTAAATGCACATTATTGGTGAATTGTATAGTTTTCTGGTATTTCGGTTATCCTAATGGACACAGATGCTCAAATTTTACAATTAATTTAAAAATGTATAGTATTGAGTAATTTAATAATCTAGTACCGTTCATTTACAATGTATATGTTTATACATTATTACCATTTATATTTTTTCTTTATTAAACAGTGGAAAGAATGTCAAAGTATTGCACAGAACTCCATAGTAACGGCTCAGAAATAAATGGAATTGCACGGTGGGTTTTACAATGTACTGTGAATGTGAAATGTGTCTAACACGTTCAGATCCATTCAGAAAGTTGGGTGCCCGCCCCCACCTCCCCCGACCCTAGGGTGACTTCTTGTTGAGTCCAATGGTCAAAGGTACAATATAATGCCAAAAGTATTGGGACCTCTGCCCATTACACCTACAGGAACTTTTATGACATTCCATTGTAAATCCATAGGCATCCATATGAAGTCCACTGTTCTGAAAGCTTCCCAGAAGGAGTCTGTGAATTTTTGCCCATTCCTCCAGGAGAGCATTTGTGAGGTCAGGCACTGATATTGGACATGAAGGCCTGACTCTCAATCTCTGTTCTAGCTCATCCCAGAGATGCTCATTGGGGTTGATGTCAGGGCTCTGTGCAGGCCAGACAAGTTCCTTCACGCCAAACTCAACCAACCATGGGTAAATCTTCCGAAGCCTTCTTAATACTATGTTGTTCGTAAGTTCTATGTTAAAAGATTGAACTTACAAATGACATAGTGTTAAGAAGGCTTTGGGAAACTCATTCCATGTCTTTAGGGACCTTGCTTTGTGCAATGGGACACACTCATGCTGGAACAGAAAAGGGCTTTCCCTGAACTGTTTCCACAAAGGTGGAACAAAGTTGGTGGCAATGGGTCTGAAGGAAACACCTGGATTCAATGCTTGAGAGGTATGTCCCAATACTTTTGTCCATATCGTGTAGGATTGACATTACATAGCGTTATATGCTGTCTCCATCTGTCGCTTAAAGTGCTCCTTGTTTAGTCAGTTGGGGTTCCCACTGTTCACGATAGTCTCCCGCGAAACTGAAAATCCAGCACCTCCAAACGACACAAAACGTTCATATAAATTATAAGCAACACTCTGAGGCATCATATAGCCTTTTCGCAGCGGTATCTTAAAACCCACTACTGACCTCAAACCTGACTGCTAAAATATCCATGGAATCATATAACACTCTTTAATGTGACGATTTCATCCAACGTAGAATGAAAGGTTACAATTTGTGGACATCTGAACCTTGTTAGCGCAATGTTCCAGCGGTCGAACCATAAGAATGAAGAATTTGTTTATCATTATATAATTGTCATTATAATTGTACCGCAACTATGGGGACATTCTAAAACGCCTAATGTGAAAAAGCTTGATGTGGTTTAATGTACCAAAATAGCGACCAATAATCACTAAATTTCTCATATCTGGTCATAAACACTTTCACCTGACAAAAAATCAAAACCGATATGCTACGAATAGGGACTTTATTTTATGTTAAGCGTTTTCCCTTCCATTGACGCCCATTATAAGGAAAATTTTTTTTTTTTTTGCTATTTTGGTACATTAAATCACATTAAGCGTTTTAGAATGTCCCCAGTTATGCAGTTATCAAAGACTAAGAATAACACTTTAGAGTTTAGCAAGTACCTGAGATACCTGCAACCCCCTTGCCCTAAGTCAATCAATATTCTTAGATCCTGTTGTAACCTAATAAATGTAATATATGCTGTAGTTGATTATCTTTCTATCAACGCCAGGAATCGTATATGCTCCACCTTGCTGGAATATCTATCATCCCAGACTTCTGGTCGTAAGGCATCGATATCCAGTCGTTTTAATCAGTTGGGATTTACCTGACTTTGCGCAATGGGTTGCGATGGGCTTCCTCGAATTTTGCGGGTATATCGGAATATCGGACCGGCGCAGAGCTGCGGGAGCCGGATCAGCTGACAGAGACGCACTTTCCATGAGGTCCGCAGCCGGGCGGCACGAACATGTGGACTGGCGTGAAAAACAAAAGCGACGGAGGTTCATCGCCGGTAAGATGGTGACAGGGAAATTTCTTAGAAAAAAAATGGATTTCATTTGTAAGATTATGGTATTGCTTCAGATCTTTTCATGCGCGGTATCCTCCTGAATGAATGCATTCAAAAATACTAATCAAAATCATATTATAAACCGTAATTTATTATTAATACTAGTCTATAAAGCTTATATTTAGGAAAATAATTCATCCCTTGTCGCTGTATCTATTTCATATATGCAAGTTATTGAATGAAAATCATCGTATATTGCTTAGGATAAGACTGATCAAATTTGACCAAACTATCAACCAGTTAAAAGGATGTGTGTCTATTTTCATAAGGAACTATTCGGAAAGGGGGGCATTTGAAAACGTGTTTTCTGATGGGCGATTTTTTTCATTTGTTTATTTCAAATACTCAATGTCAGACCGTAAGTAAACCAGCAGCGTCAGTCCGCACATGTTCTGAAAAGTTTACGGCTCAACGCGGATAAGCAGGACCGCCGCTAACCGCCGGTGGGTGAGATAAACGCGGGATGTGCGACGGTACGGAAACGTTTTATTCCGTAGCTAATATTCTAAGTTATACTGATTAAACGATACGCATACTTAAGTGCGACTTGCATCCGTAACGTTTTCTTTAGTAACTGGGATCAGAACTGAAGATGTTATGTCGGGTAACTCTTAACACGGGTAGTTTAATTAATGTTCTTCGTACAGTTTAAATATTGGCTGAATGAGAATTGAGGAAAAGCGCCGCCGAATTCTATCTGCATGCTTCGTATGCGCAAATTCAAGCAGAACAGGAGGCACAAAGTTTTACTACGTCCAGAGATCATGGTCGCAGTCGCTGCATTACATCTCCGGGCCGTCGGAATCCATACCAGGCAACAGATGCATCGCCGAATGAGTAGCGCTCATGTTCCACTGGGCCATGTATCTCCGCGATGTTTCCCCACACGTGACTGCTTTTTAGTTAAAACTACTTTACACGGGATCCTCGTCCACGGTCAAACATTGTCATTATGCTCTGATGTGCAAAGGAGGAAACTGACAAATTGCACAATGTTTAGACTGAAGTATTGGCTCCAAAAGCAAGGTTATCTTCAGACAGTATTTGCATTTTTCCGTAAGCTAATTGGATTCTTGGTTAATGTTTACTAAATTTTTTCAGAGACAACATTTAGGAGGCCTGTATGTCTGTTGAAAGGCTTTGGAAATCTGTGGGAAAACATAAACACATTTTCCACTAGATGTGCTGTGGTGGTTTGTGTCTGACTGGAGACCTTTCCTACAGTAGTAATTATGAGTCTCCAGCAAGTGTACACTTGTGAATGAAGGAAATGCCAGTTTTTATGTCCTGACCATTCATCTGACGGATGGGTCCCTTTGAGTTTCCAGAAAAGTTGTTGTTTTTAGCTGCTAGTGGAGAGCTATGCTGGTCAGACCATTGACCTAATCTCTGTCCTTGCATTTCAGGGGGTGTTCCTACCATCTCCTGGAGGCCCTGTCTTTGAAGTGCATGGCAACGGTGAGCATCTGTATGGCTCGCTCTTCAACTCTGAGTTGGTGACTTCTACGAGCAGTTAACTGTTTAGTGAACAAGTGGGTTCATCACTCACACAAAACCTTGAGGTGGAGCACTGGAATGCCCTGTGCTGGAATTCCTGGTCTTCAATATTCTCAGTTCCTAAATGGTTTTCCCCCTCTGTACAATGAAACTATAGATCAGGGGTCTCCAACTGCGCAACTCCAGTCCTAGAGAGCTACTATCCTGCAAGTTTTCTATCCTACCTGACCTCTGATGAGCCTCACCTGCTCCTGGTATTTACCTGAGAACAGGTGTGTCCGGGCAGGATAGAAAACCTACTGGACGGTAGCTCTCCAGGACCGGAGTTGGAGACCCCTGGTGTAGATCGTTAGGAGTATAAGGCCCATTTCCAGCCAATGAGCACCGACATAAGCTTCTCTCGGATCGTTCCTGATGCCTTGTTTCCTGAATACTTCACACCCCCTAAGTCCCTCTCTCATAGAGGTGGTCATCTTGCATCCTTTAGCTTTTGTATTTGTATGTTTATTGAGTATGACATTTAAATGAGTGTTGCGGTCTGTTCTGTAGTATTTGTCTGTTGAAATAGCAGGTGTCCACGTGGTTTTCAACCTCCTGATCGTCTGGTCATAAATCCAGGCTCCTAAAAGAAGGAATTGTACTTTCCGGCTGCATTTTTGCCAGAGGAGTCGGCAGACTCCTCCTGGCTGTAACATTAAAAACGACCACCACACTGTCATATCCTGCACATCCTGTTCTGGAAGAAGACGCTGATTACAGGATAGTGATACACACCTACAAATGGTCCGTTTACTGTTCCTTGTTCTGCAGGGACAATGGGCGTCCTGTGACAATTTCCACTCATGTGCTTTAGACAACATCTTTTCAAGGCTCATAATGCTCCAGTGCTCACTGCGTTCTCATTAGTCAGGGCAAGTGCTTCTTTTAGGATGGGGGGCTTTCAGATGATGGATTAAAACTAAAATAATTTGTGAGACTCACAGACTCACTCCCCCTGCCATTTGAAGCGGAACTCTTGCTGATCTGTAGGTATGGTTAGCAGCTGTGATGATTTTATATGTTTTATTTTTTTAACAGAATATATGTTCAGCATGTTGAGGTTATAAAATGGAAGGAGGGAGTGAACTGTGACCTTTGACCTGCGATTTACCCTCTAATATGTTTTTCCCAGGTTCCTTGGCAAAAGTGGACCCTCCTCAAACTGCACCCCCGGTGGACTGGGGCAGCGGCATCATCCCTGGTAAATCCTGCTCTGCTCTGCACATTTTCCCCATTTCTATTCTGGGGTAAGATGACAGCACTTTCTCAGCAGATTAGGAGGGCAAAGGCTGTAAACGCAAACACTGCATTCCTGTTCCTCTTCCTCTTCCTGCCTAATAGGGCTAAACGCAGTTGACGTGTGCAGTGCCATTCTTTGGTCACATTCCTGTTCCTCTTCCCCTCTTCCTCTTCCTGCCTAATAGGGCTATACGCAGTTGACATTTGCAGTGCCATTCTTTGGTCACATTCTTGTTCCTCATTCATCTGCTTGATCACACAAAGGCTGGAACTTCTACTTAACGTTAAGTCGACTTGCAGAATTTCTGTCCAGATTCGGTGTTAGTTTTTAGCCATGTGGGGTCTGTTCACACTGGGCTCTGCCGTTCGACGTAGAGTCGCTGAGAATGTGTTGTTCTGAACCTCCGGTATCACTGCTGTGAAACATTAGGGTGTCTTACTGATATGTTACTCACATGCTAACCGAACTATTAAGTTGACATTGCAAGGTATTTAATAACAATAATATTAATAATAGATTTTATTTGTAATGCATTTAAAATAAATGTCAAAGTGCCAAAAAAGTCATCATAAAAAAGCGAATAAACGCTGTAAATTTACCAACACTGTGCAGTGTATCTTCTTCATGGCACCTTTATAGCTGTTAAAACTGCATAATTAAATCCAGTGCTAGACCTTCCTTGTGTAATCTGTTGGGCCCCCCACCCTGGTCCGCTGTGTGGGCTTGGTGAACATTGACTCCCACATTCCTGTAAAGCTGTGTTTACACTGTGTTATCAGAGGCTTCTATTAACATTTTCTGCAGGATTTTCTGTGATTTTGACTCAGCCGGTCTGGATCCCCCTGAAATTTTCCTTATATAGCTTTTTTTTGGAATCCAGACCCAGTTATCAGACTGTCTCTCTATTGCCACCTATGGGTGCAGTAGAGAACAGTAGAACTGTTCTAATTAGTAGTACGTTTACCTTCGGTATTAAAGGCATTTCTTAAAATGGACCATAATGGCTTTTAGAGGCCCACCATTGCTCATACCTCCCTCAACAATCCAGATTTGATCATGGTGACCGTGCCTGACAGCTGAAGGCGTCTGTCTTTTAAAGAACTGCGTCAGCGCTGTGTACTGAGCAGAAGGGTTTGATGGGGATGCCGTTTATGGGTGCAGGTGGGGTCGCTGCGACCGTGTTCATCAGCTTCCTGCTGGCCCTCTATGCAGTGCTGTGGAAGTGCATTGGGACCCCTCCCAGAAAGTAAGATCAACCCCCCCCCCAATCTGGTACCCTAAATTTAAAGCAAACAGTATATAATGAGAGAAGCGACTGGGATTATTAGGAGTCTATAAATGTTCTGATGCAGCACGTTCCTAATGGCTTGAAATTTGGCCGTTTTTGTTGTCTTGGTTTTCACTTTTTCTTTCAGGAAAGAGAAGAGAAGGGGGAGGATTCGTGAACAGAGGAAACAGCTGTGCTGAGGGGCGCTGGGGCATTTGCTGTGGATGTTCAGCCTTCTAAGTGGACTCTGGGTCCGCTGGGCTGCTGCAGAGGGTCCTTTTATAGCGCCTTTTACCATATGGCTCACCTGCTCCGGTACATCTCCATAGCAACTGGACAGAAGCTCATGCTTTCTGCTTAAATGTATCCTGCTGGCGATGTGAGCAGAAGAGCTCGTCCTACAGGCCACACAAAGATGTCGCTTTGCTCATGAACAGCGAGTCCCCCGGGATGGAGGCGTGACCCCTGCGATCATGGAATATGTTACTCTTAGGTTGACTGTTTGCTGTAACCCTTCAGTGTGAAGACGCTTATGCTGCGTTTTTATTTCTCTTATATTTTGCACAGAAAAACTTCTGAACTGTCACGTTTTGGCCAGTTTTCCAAAATGAAAAAGAATGTACAGATAAAGTTATACATCATAATTATGGGGGGGTTAGGGTTCCAGGCACCGTGTTAATCTCGTTTTATATCATGCCTCATATGGGCGTCCGCAGGTTGTCCAAAGTCAAACCATGTGCCGATTCTTGCCTTGCTCCCATAACCTTGAGTTGAGCTTTTAGAAGCTACAGTCCAACAGCATCACTCCATCAACCAGTAACAGCCCTAATGTAGCTGGGGGGACATAGAATTCTACCGTGCGTTGGGTAATTCAGTCAGTTACAAATTAAATATCTGCACAAAAGGATTGATATTCCTATCGTGCCAAATCATATTTATCAACTTCAAAGGCCGCAGTCTCTTCTACCCAGAGCAGATGTTAGATATCAGGCTTTCAACACAAAAAAAAGCTCATCTTGGAATTTCAGTCCCTGTCCAAGGAAGTCGATCATGGAGCCGATGCTCGGATCCGCTCCCCTGATTGGTTAGCGTGAAGTCGATCACGGAGCCGATGCTCGGATCCGCTCCCCTGATTGGTTAGCGTGGCCGTATAGCTGCTCATGAGGATTTTCTCGCCGCACTGGCGCCTCTCTTGGCCTTTTTAGTAGCACAGCGGAAATTCTTCAGTGGATTTGCTCCTTTGCGGTGACCCTGTGAAAGGCAGAAGTGTGAGCAAATGCTCCTTAACTAGATAAGCGACGCACTGATGTCAGCATTGCTGAAACTGGATCTCGAGACCAAAGAATGAGGGGTGTGGGTCATGCCATCCAAATTATGTGTCGAGGGAGATGGAACGGCATGTCGACAGCATCACCCAGGCTGTTTTGGGTCCAAGGCAGCTTCTCACCTTGAACTTGGTCTTTGTCACACTCAAGGGTGTGGCTCTTAGACGTTTGTGCTTCTTTCTGCCGGCGACTGGACGGACGATGCCCTTCAGCGCAGCAGGGACTAAAAAGAGGCAGAGGTGACCGTCAACAACACACTCCAGCAGGGTGAGGAGAACATAAGTTGACATTCGATGGCTCACTGAGGTATTCCGGGACGTTCTTCAGGTGGGGCTTGATGATGGCTGGGTGCAGGTCCTTATCATGACGCAGCAGCTGCAAGTCGCGGGGATTGTCCTCGAAGTAGGTCTGCATGGGGAGCGCGTGGCAGTCACATGACCACACCCAGATTGAAAGCACTTTGTCACACGGGCTGCCATCGTGGTCAAAGGGTACACCTTGGTCTACAACCGCCTCTTACCTTGAGCTTCTCAGAGTTGAGTAGCTCCTGCTTTATCTCCTTCAGCCTGGCCTCCTTCACGGCCTGCTTCGTGATTGACCTCATAGCATCCTAGTGAGACAGCAACACGGGATCAGGCTTCTGTACCGGGCCCCGACTCAGAAGCCAAAGGTTCGAGAAGCGCACAAAGCCAAATGTGGTAGAAACGCATCTCCACATGTGTATCTGGCAGGGCGTCAAGCGGATGCAACCTCGCTTGTCCTGACGTGTGCAATATGCACGGATGTCTGCTTGCAGAATAGACACGGACGGGGCTCACAGAGTCATTTACTGAGAATGTCTGCTCTGCACATGCTTAGTGTCGTGAAGGACAAAGTTGTCGGCAGCCTTACCCGACATCTGTATCTGAATCCCTCAATTTCCTCCATCTTAAATGCATATGGTTTCAAAGCACAGTTTTCATTGTCTGGGGAGAAAAGCAACCAGTGAAATTTCAGCCCCAAGCCAGACACTAAGTGCTCCATAGAACTTAGGAAATCTCCTGCTGTAAAATAGCACGCAGTTCTTGGACTATGAAGCCACCTGAAGTAAAGCATAAAACAGGATACCCTGCATCTACTCGATCACAAGGGACACTTACAAAGCAGGTATGAAACCCAGTGTCTCACTGTGTTGCCCGACAGTAACGTCACATTTTAAAAAGACAATAAGTATACTTTTCCACAAATTGCTAGCTGACCTCCTGTAAGCGCGTCCTGAATTTCAGCCAGCAGGGGGCGCTCTGTGTGTGAAATAAAGGCCAGTGCAGTGCCGGGGTTGTCGGCTCGTGCAGTTCTGATGGAGAGACGATATTTAGAAACGAAGAACATGGACATACAACGTCTCTTGTAACACTGACCCTACATTTGAAGGCCACGACGAAGCCAGGCCAGCCCGCTCCTGGTCTTGGTTGTCTCACCTGCCAACACGATGGATGTAGGAATCGACAGTGTTGGGAAAGTCGAAGTTAATGACATTGGCCACATTCTGGAAATCGACACCCCTGGACACACCATACTCTTTGTCTTTGCCCCTGTGAAAAGCCAAAAAGCACAGGAACTCGTGAGGAATAGCTCTACACACATATGTATTACATTCTCTGCTAAAACATTCAATCTCAGTTATATCTACGATGCCAGTGTAAATTACATTTCCCATGATGTCACCCTCTATGACCAGCAGCTAACCTTCTTGAGTGGTTATACTAAATGTTCCTGTATATCGCTGCTAGCCACACCTACCTCCCCTTGCCCACATTCTTCCTCTTCTTGCCCTTTGCCTGAGAGGTCACCGTGGGGTCAGCCAGGGTCTGCTCATCTGTGGCGATGATGTAATCATAGAAGCCCTGATTAAACTGGGTGATGATATGGCACCTGGGATTGGGAGGGAACGTGAGAAAATGGGGAATGAAGGTGACTCCTGGTGCTTAGGCATCAGCCAAAGTCCTATCAATTCAAAATGGCCCGTCACTCTCCACTGGGCTCCTCCCACGCAAACTCCGCCCCCACACCTGGATTGGACGGGAAGCTCCGAGTTCAGCACGCAGGCCGGGATGCTGAACTGCTCCAGGAAGAGCTTGAGGCGGTAGCAGCGCTCGATGGAGCCGACGAAGATCAGCGTCTTTCCTCGCACCAGGCCAAGCTTCAGCAGGGTGTAGATCAGCAAGAACTTGTCCTCTTCTTCACACTGGATGCTGTACTGCTGCAGCTGTGTGCCGTCTGGCAGCTGAGAGCCCTGAAGCTTCAGCGTCACCTGTAGGACACACACCCCCCCCTTTACGATCAGCGTCACCCGCAGGACAGACACACCCCCTCCCTTGCGAGCAGCGTTCCCCTTCAGGACAGACACACACCCCCTCCCTTTAGATCAGCATCACCTGTAGGACACATTGTGTCACATTGTGTCCTACATTATTATTATTATTATTATTATTATTATTATTATTATTCTTTCCTGTCAGGTGAATCCGTTTTGGCAGAAGTAAATCCTCCTGGGTCACGTGCCAAGAAAGCTGACGTACTGGGTTATGGAGCACAAGGTCCTTCAAAGCCTGGACGTCTTCGTTCAGGGTGGCAGACATCAGGAACGCCTGGTAGATCTTGGGAAGGTGGCTGAGGAGGTTTATCAGAAGAACTGGGGTGAACAAAAGCAAGCAGGTTCCACAGGGCCACACATGGGCTGGAGCAAAGGTCTGCAGTTTGTGAAAGGCTAGCATTAGGGTTAGCATTAGGGTTAGCATTAGGGTTAGCATTAGGGTTAGCATTAGCTCTCACAAGGTGTTTAGCACTTAGATATATCCTGTGCTGCTTTGCCTGCAGTGACTGCTCTGTGACTGACTGGGATCACAATAGCATCGCTGGCCCATGACTGAAATAACTTCAGTATTCATAGCCTGTGACTGATAGGGTGACAGCATCTCTGGGCCATGGTAGAAACAGTGTCCATGGCCTGTGGATAAGTTAGCCACAATGGTCCATGGTTGAGTTAGCATCAGTGCCAATAGCCTTGTACCTGGAATTGTGTTACTATCCATGTGTAATACATGCTCACCATAGCAGACTCTTGAGGTCATTTTCAAAGCCAAAGGAGAAAAGCAAATCAGCTTCATCAATGACCAGGGTCTCCAGTGATGAGCTAAGCGTCATGTTCTGGGCAGTTAGGTGAGCCAGTACCCGTGAGGGTGTGCCCACTACTATGTCTGGCTTCTCCATCAGGATTGGCCTGTAGAATGTCACATGATTATACACCACAGATGTACCCAAGGACTCAGACATTTTCATTCTTTCAACAGTCACACGAGAGATGAATTTCCTTTTAAAAAATTATAACCAGAGTAACTTCTAACAACACATTTCTGTGATTTGTATACAACCTTCAAGTTTACTACAAAATAAATAATAATAGCTACAATCCAGTTTGAATGCCACTGTATTATGCACGACATTGTTATACTAACCTCTGCGCTGATAGGTCAGCCTTGCTGGAGATATCGGCCACTTTCACATCCCTGGCGCAGTAGACAATGAGCTGGCGGATCATAGTCTGGACCTGGTGACCCAGCTCCTTGGTGGGAACTAGGATCAGCGCCCGAACCGCCTGATCGCGCACCGTCTAAACGAGCACGCATAAGTCAATTCAGCTAAAGCCTTCCATATTTATTACTAGACTTTTAGACATGTAAAAGGCTGAGAAAAGTAATGGTACATATATTAGAACTTGTCAACAAGAGGGATAACACTCAAGCACCCGAAGGACATGCACAATACACAAAATGGAAATTCTTCATAAACTAACCCAATACAACTGAAATTTATCTTTGCCAAATAGAGTCTAAAGTTACCTGGCTTATTTTCTTTTGAAACCCAGTGTTTAGAAGCGTGGCGTTGCCTACCTGTTTAGAAGTGAGTATTCGTTGGATAACTGGAATCCCGTAAGCTGCGGTTTTACCGGAGCCGGTCCGCGCCCGGGCCAGGAGGTCCTTCCCGTCCAGAGCGAGAGGGATCGCCTTTTCTTGAATCAGCGTGGGTTGCGCCCAACCCAAGTCCGCCAGCGCCTACACAGTAATTTAGCTGAAATACATCACTGTATCTCGGGTACATATCGACCACAGGAGCCGATAGTACGAGAACTTCGGCCCACCGGTTATAATTATGTAGCGGTATTTGGTCGAACAGCCAGCAGTAAACTTCACACACGGGCAAATCACTATTACTGCCACGAAGACGCATCCGCATACCTTTAAGAGGCGATCCTCCAGACCCATCTCATGAAACAGCAGCCTGTCAGCAGCCATCACTCCCCCACGTGTGATTCGGCACTGCCGGGTCAGGCGGAAATGACGCACAGAGACGGTCCTACGTCAATTAAGGATCCCCTGGTACATCCTTGTTGTCAGGTTAAAATATATTTAAATATATACGTTCGTCCCTCCTTCACAATAGCGTCGCTAAGATGTGAGCAGAAAGGACTGCCGCGCTTATCCAAACAAAGAAGCGAAAAGATCAATTTGGGAAAGGTGGTCGACGAGAGCTGAGTTTGTGCTTTAGGGCAAAGAAGAATCGGTCTCTAGGGGGCGGTAGAGTGTTTTTGACAAAGCGGACAATGTGGATTAGTGCAGTCCCTGATCCACTTTGTCCCTAAATAAACAAAAGCAACTGCGAGGAAGAGGAAGCGTCACCGGATCCTGAGCAGCCCAGAAGTGAGTTGCGCCGCGTTGCCTTTCAAAGTTTTCCGTCTAAATAAAATCGTATTCTTCTAGCCATGGTGGCGCTTAGGTCCGTCCGCAATTTTGGAAATCAGGGTGGATCTTTTCGTAAGTTTCTTAGCTAGCTGAGAGAGAGAATCTCACTGTCAACACGAACGTGCTTAGCTACACCGAGTCGTCACCACATCTGCCCCATTCTTCCAGCCTCTATAAATAATGGCTGATTTCCATCCAGCCCAGTAACTTGCGGGTCTCTGTGACTGTTCTCCGGCAGCTGGCGATCCTCTTTGTCATACTGTTCAGTTAGCAAGGCAGCAGGTTTCCCTGCATCTTTAAATGTGGCTAAACGACGACCCACCGCAATCCCGGATTTGCATACGACCGAAAGTCGTATTCATGTTTCCATTCAAACCGCGTATGAAACTCTACAGCTACAGCCAGTCACTTATTTACTATTATGTGATGAAAAGCAATTAGTTAGCTGGTATTTCCTGGTGTGCGATCATTTTTATACACTCAGTAACTATTTCTGCAAAATCTTCCTTGCTTGTCTGGCTGTGGATCTTTATCGTTGTTAATATTAATCGCAAATCTAAGCAAAATAGCAAATATAAAAAGCAACTCGCCTGTTATGAAGGATCCTTGATCTAATGTTTTTTTTTGCGACAGAGACCCGAGTTTTGCCGAAAGATCCCGCGGCTGTAAGCGGACCTTTCCTCGAGTGCCGGTTAAAACAGCCATGTCTGGCGGCGCTCCGGGTTTGGTGACCTAGGTTTATCGGCACCTGACATTTTTGAGGCATTTTTGGACGGGTTCCGGAATGAATGTTACACATAAACGCGTGCGGGCCTTTTCCTGCGAGGCATTATACAAGGGTGCGATTTAGTTGTGAAAAGCAGACTTGAGTAACAGCTGTGTGACTAACCACGGGCAACACGGAGTTCCAGTTGGAAACCACTCCCAAAGCTGTTAACTCAATAACAAATAATGTCTTAAATTAACATATTCTTTAATGATTTGATACCTTTTTTTGGTTGCTGGACAGCTGTTTAATGTGAAAAGCTTCTATACCTTCCAGAGACCCCCAGGGACCCCTGAATTTCTCCCCCGCGTAGGTGCCAAATCCGTGACCATGGAGGCGCAGGTTAGTGTCTCTCTCTCTTTACTATCGCCAGACATTCACTCGTTCAGAACTCCTACGGAAAAAATCCAGACTCCTACAAACCAAACCCTGTTTACAAGAGAATTTAAACCCCATCTCCGTAAAATTACTCATTACTAAAAGATGTACGGCTCATTTTATTTCATTTAAACAAAAGCGTAAATATTTGCAGATGCACTGGATTGTGCTGTGTTGGTAACCTATGATGTTACTTGGCCTGCACCTGTTGTACGTAAAGTTAGTAATGCACTTGGCAGGTGGTGTTTACCATGCCTCACAGGCTTGGGGCATTAAGCTGGTGATGTGTCTGAATACATTTGGTGATGTGTGTTGTTATAGCAGCTAGCAATTTTATTGTGCTGATCACTTGTTGGTGACCAGGTGTAGTGTTAGGTGGTTCCTATGGTCTGAATTAAATTAATTTGGGGAGAAAAAGGTTTGAGATTGGTCTAGGGTTGCAAAAGGGCAGTCAATTTCTGGGAACTTTCCAGAAACTTTCCATTCCATGGGAAATTAAGCTGGGGAATTTTGGAAATATTCCAAGTTGGAAACTTTCCATGGCAATTACCAGGAATATATGGAAATTAATAGAAAATTCCCAAAGTTCTATGACTCTAGATTGGCATCCTCCTCCAAGGAGTTGGGTGGCATGAGGTTCACTGAAATTTGTGTTTGTCTCAGTTGAAGCAACGTGTCTTCACCGGAGTTGTCACTCAGCTGCAGGACCACTTTGGGATGGTCGATCAGGAAGTACATTTTCAGATGAGGTGAGAGTCTTTATCGGGAAAGTTAGAAAAACCTCTCTGATATTTTTCTTGGGTATATGACACACCAAGGGTGTACATTTGGATGTGGGTGGTAGAGACATACTAATATTTGTGGAGTGTTTATTATTATTATTATTATTATTATTATTATTATTATTATTCAGGCTGATTTTGTCCCTACCAATGTTGAAACCAACCCTACTGCCTTGGGATATACCAGTGCTTGCATTTTTGGCTCTCTGTAGATATTACTAACATTTTGTTTGTATAAATACAATGTTTCTCGTTGTTGGATTTATTACTTTGCATTTTTATCTCAGTAGACATGCGTAGTGGGGTTCCGTTACTGACATGGGCTCCATGCTTGAGTGCAGGAGATTTTACTATGGAAAAGACTCGTAAGTGTAAGCTAACCCTTCCATTGTGGTGTAACCTGTTCCCAGCGTGGTTGTGGGCCGGATACCCCAGCTGGGGGAGAAGGTGCTGGTGAAGGCGGTGCTTGATCCATCTGTATCAGTCAGCTGGACAGCGCAGAGGGTTCAGGTCCTCAACGGCCAGGTAGGTTACTGATCCAAACCCCCAAAGTGAACACATTGTAGTACAACTGCACAATCAACCTGCCTCACTCTGCCTCATTCCACTCACAATTATTCCTGAGCGGAGGGATTGGGGAGCCAGCCTTTTAAACATGGAGAATTTCACAGTTTTTCCTCCCTGTTGCTGTTTTTGGCATCTTGCTTGTTCCACACTGTTTAAAAAAATACTATTAATCAATCTAGTTTCAGTCTTGAGTGTGTATGATGTTTTTGTGGAGCTGGGAAGATCACTCTACAGAATGGAATAGTAATGTGCCCTATACAGAATGGCAAAGTGCTGTTTTTCCACCTTATGATTCAATTTTGTTCTTTCTCCAGCCATTCAAATCTCCGCCCCCTCTTCTGCCGTCCATGGCACCAAGCCAGAAGCCGGGGATTCTGGGAAATAAGCCACAACCCCTACTCAAATCCCCCAAAATACCCCCACTCATCCCCAACATGCAGCAGACACCCCCGAAACGTGAGTGCTAGTGACCCCACTGCCTGTGGCGTTAGGGTTTAATCAAGGGAATTCTGAAACGAGTCAAAATAAAGAAGCACAAATTTCAGTAAATCTTCTGCCACCCAACTCCTTGGAAGAGGAGACCAATCTAGTGTCGTATATAGAAGCAAACAGTTGTGTGTTGTTTTGGTTGGCTAAAAATATTAAATAAATAGCCAATATATTTAAAAAAATCTTGCTATGATAATGCTACATTAATATTTGGTCAGTTTTGTCAGTGATGATTATTTAATGTGCTTTAATCATGCTTTTGAAAATGCGATTTATATGAACATTTTACATACTTATCATGACACTGAGTAATTATTCCTCGCAACCATATGTTGCACATCTGTCTCTGTCTCTCTCTGTCTCTCTCTCCCTCTCTGTCTCTCTCTCCTTCAGCTGGTTTGCTGCAGACTCCCCTCCAGGCTCCCTGGGGGGCACCGTTCGATGGATGGGGCAGTGCTAACAGGAAGAGACACAACGAAGGCTTGGGGAGTCGCCGTGGGGGGCGCTGGTGAGTTCGGTGGGGTCTCACGCTGCTGCAGGCCGTGCTGTGCGTGTAACTGCTGGGTCACTGCAGGCCGTGCTGTGCGTGTAACTGCTGGGTCACTGCAGGCCGTGCTGTGCGTGTAACTGCTGGGTCACTGCAGG
>JABFEA020000119.1:30054332-30089008 GCA_019775915.2 Cyphomyrus plagiostoma | reverse complement strand
AACCCCACCCCAATCGCAGGGAGGATGGGGGCCCCTGGGGGGGCGATGGCCTACACCAGAAAAGGCGCCGTTGGAGGGGAGTGCCGGAGGAGGGGGCTGTGAAGAAAAGTGCGCCCCCTGCTGCCCAGAGCTGCTCCCTCTTCTCCCGCTTCCCCAGGGACAGGTAGCTTCCCCGCACACGGCTTCTAGCCTTTTGCTAAAGGGAGCCGTTTATTAACGTCTGCCTGTATCCCTGCCCCCCCCAGCGCTGCGTGTGACAGCTTAGAGATGCGTAGGCGCTACCCCCACCTGCCCCTCCCCGACAGCTTCTTCCACCTGCAGCTCTCCTGGACTGAGAGCTTCTCCCCCGAACACAGCTTCATTCTCTCTGGTCCGTGCCGCTTCCACATTGGCTCCGCCCAGCCTTTGGCACAGGCCACGCCCACACCAACCTCTGACTCCGCCTACACTGCCAAGGTAACACGCGTCCAAAACATTCCTTAGCCTGAAGGTAGTCGGCTGGTCCTTTCGGCAGGCTCTTATGCTCGGGGGGGGGGTGGGTTAGTCATAAATATGAATGTCAGAGTTCTTGAGAATATTTGGTGTATATTCAGCTCGTGTGTCTTTCTCCCCAGGTGATATTGCTGTCTATGCCCAGCGTAGAGGAGCTGTACCAGCGCTGTTGTGGCCTCTCACAAGAGCAGCAGAAGCCACAAGGGGGCGCTGTGCACCCTGCCACACTTATTAAGGTCTGAGGTCATTAATACTTATCCAGCCCAGGTTTATGTGTTTTTCTGTTTAGTGTGGTCTGCGTGTTGCTTTAGGCAGTCATCCTGTGTACGTCTGCACCACAGTTCCTGCTGGCCGAGTGCGGGGGCGAGTTTCAGATCCTCGGAGGCCGTTGGCTCTCACAGGTGGACGGCGCCAGTCCCACTAAAGACCCGCTCTCCCTGATCCGTACTGCGGTGCGGTGTGTCAAGGAGCAGGCGGGGCTAGACCTGGGCCCCTGCAATCAATGGTGGGTGGGCATCACTCTCTAGCTTCTGATTGGTTGCTGCACTGTTGATGACCAGCCAGTAGGTGGAGTGCTAGTCAATGAGCTGATTCCTGGAATGAATTTTAAAGTGATAGACGTAGAGGGAGGGGTTTGCGAATGAAATTTGGGGGGCACATCTGGAACCAGGGTTTGAGTCTCTGCCATGGCTGTTTGCATGTTCTCCCTGTGTCGTTGTGGGGTTTCCTCCATGTACTCCGGTCTCCCCCCACAGTCCAAAAACATGGTGTGTGTGTGAATGGTGTGTGTGTGTGTGTGTGAATGGTGTGAGTGTGTGTATGTGTGTGTGTGTGTGAATGGTGTGTGTGAATGGTGTGTGTGTGTGTGTGTGAATGGTGTGTGTGTGTGTGTGTGTCTCCTGCCTGGAAGAGCAGGTACAGGATATGGATGGATGGATGTTAATGAAATCTTGTTTTATTGTACTTCTGATTCAAATAAACAAATGAATTCAATTCAAATAACTGAAGTTGAAGATTGTATATAATGACGTACAATTATTACTTTATTATGTAAAGAAAACAAATGAGGAGTGATGTTCTGTATGAATCCCTGGGCGTTCTGTACAGGCATAGGCTCGCAGAGCTGAGCTTCCTGCGGGATGGAGAAGCCGAGACCACAGTGCTATTCCTCCCCGACATTTGGCGCATTGTCCCCGGGTCCGAGGAGTGGGAGGCGCTGAGGGCCAAGGCGGATGGCCGGAAGGAGGTGTGCGTCTTGCTCTAACCCCCGTGTGACTGGCTGGTGACGACCTGTCGCTTGGGCCCTGGTTTGTCCCCCAGCGGTGGCCGCCTTCCTGGGTCGGTCTTATGACACTTTCACACCCTCCCACCCCCAGGATGAGGCGCAGCCCCCCCTCCCTGCGGAGCCGTCCCTGCTTCTGCACCCCTGTCCCCGAATGAACCTTTCAGTCCAGCCCCTCTCCTCGCTGCTGGAGCCCCGAAGCTCCCAGTCGCCGGATGCCTTTGAGGTATTTCCTGCCTCACAGTGTGTGTGTGTGTGTGTGTGTGTGTGTGTGTGTGTGTGTGTGTGTGTGTGTGTGTGTGTGTGTGTGTGCGTGCGTGTGTGTGTGTACACCCACCACCGTTCAGGAATGCTGCAGAGCAAAAGTAAAAGTCAGGGCAGCCTTGGACATGATCATGTGATTGGCACTCACTGTCTCATGTGATCTGCAGCAACCAATCATGTCTTGGGGGGGGTGGAGGGGGCAAAGGAATGCTGCCAGAAATGCTGAACAGAGTTCTTTATACAGAACAACTCCAGTAAGAACAGAAGCAACAGCAAATTACTCGGTATTTCCAAGACATGGATTCCGCAACGGCTAATGAATATAAAAGGCACACATCCATGCATTTTCTGTAACTGTTTATCCAGTACAGGGTCATGGTGAGCTTGGAGCTCATCCCAGGAGGCAAAGTGAAAGAGGCAGGGCACATTCTGCCCCCCCCCCCCCCCCCAAACACACACAAAGTGTGAGGAATTTAGAGACACAAATTCATTGGGAATCCTGTGCAGTTCAGGGGGTCAGCGGGTGTGAGGGAACGGTGCAGGGCCCCCAAGCTGCTGTGGGGTGCAGACCGCCGGATAATGGCCGAGCGTGACATCACATGTGCTCTCTCTCTCTCTCCCTCCCCTCTGACTCCCCATCCCCCCCCACCCCCGCGCCCCAGGTGGGCCTGATGGCGGAGCTGCTCAGTGAGATACTGCAGAGGGACTTTGGCCTGAAGCTCCATGCCAGTCTGTACCGGCTGCCCCAGAGCCCCCGTGCCAGGATTGGGGAGGGAGAGGATGGGCGGCCGACTTCCATGGTACGGCCTGTACCAGTGTGTGAGGGACACGCTGACCACTTCTATTTTGATACACTTGTTATTATGATTGTTGTCTTAGCTTTGATATAATTTCCTCGACTCACCTAAGCAAAAGTATAAGAAAAGTCATGACACGGTTCAGGAAATAAAATTTCAGTTTTTCCTGGTTATGACTTTGTAAAACAGAGGCTCTTCTTTCAGCTCCCTGCTTTTGAAATGTCTCCCTCTGGTGGCTAGGAGGAGGAGGCACCGAAGCAGGCTGGGAGAGCCCGGACAAGGAGCAGCTCGAAGGACCGCAACTGGAAACGCGGTCGCCGGCAGAGGGAAGATGACGCTGAGAGCGAGGAGGACCCGGCAGAGGAGGATACAGACGAGGAGGCGGAAGAGAGGGACCAGAGCCACAGGGAGGAGAAGAAAGAGAGGGAAAGCAGTGAGTGGAAGGAGTGCAAGCAACCATGATCAGTCTGGGTCTTGCTGTGACGTTATCCCCTATTGTAATATAATACAACAATTTTCTAAGATGTGCTATTTCAGCAGTTACAAGATAGATAATGATGATGCTGATTATAGTTGTTGTAGTATTATTAGGCAAGATTGATATACATGTGTATTCTGATAGCTAATAATAGGTAACTGGGGTATGTAATTTTTTCCCGTTAAATTTTTCTACCTCTGCAGGGACGACAGGAGAATATGGGAAGGCAGCGTCTGCCGCACTGTCTCATCCAGAGGGCTCGGCCACCCCCAAGGACGGCGTAAGCATGCCCCCCTCCGTCTGTGCCGACATGGGAGTTTACAGGTGTGGGTCGGCAGTCGAGCAGGGTGGAGCTTTCGGGTGACGAAGCGTCCTGCTGTGTGACTGGGTAGGAGAGTCGCCCTGGATACGAACGTGAGGTCGAGATCGTGTCTCCTGCAGGATGGGATGGTGGTCTTGCCCCGGTCCGTGCTGCTGGGCTGGGTCTTCTTCGACCGGCCGCTGGCTGGCAGCCTGAGGGAAAGCGACCTCCAGGACATCCTACTCTCTCTGGGGCTTCACCTCACACCCGGCCAGGTGACCACGGGATGGGCTCAGTCCTGCTCCACGCAGCTTCTGTGTGCTGCTCTACTTACTTAGTATTACACCTGTAGTGTAGTGATCCGCTGAACCTCTGTCTGCCAGGCGAAGGCGCTGGTGAGCAGGGTATGCCTAGGAGGGCAGTGCCACTACAGGAAACTAGCTATTCGCTGGGAGGACCTTCAGGAGCCAGAGCAGCTAAGGACAGACCCCACGGCGCAAGGTTCGAGTACTGTCCCGCTCGACACGTCATTCATCGGCACACTGGTAACCCGGAAGCTTGCTGGATCATATCCCTGGAGAGGCCTTGAATACCTTGAAAGATGTACTTAACCTGAATTTCCCACTCAAAGTATCCAATTAAAGCCCACTTAAGAGCATAATGAGCTATAAGCTTGTTTGTAAAAGACATTTAAACTTTCGATGAACTTGCAAAGAGATCACGATTTTCTGTATTTTTATCATGAAGTTGGGATTTCATGCCATCTAGTTGTTTGGCTTTTTTTCTAGGAAATGCTGCCCTCTTGCCTGCAGGCCTGTCAAAGTGTGGCGTGTCCACCCGGCGCTCCAGTGGGAACAGCACCGCGGACGTGGTGACACACAATGGGACTGTGCTCAACATCCCCAACCTTCTGCACTCCCTGCAGAAAGGGGAGACCAAATGCCAGGGGCTGGAACAGTGTGTCGCCTCCCTGCAGGCCAAACTGAGTAATGCAACCCATCTCTTCACTGCTGTAATTTGATGCAGTGGCTGTTTGTGCAAACACGAAGGCGCCCTCTAGTGGCTGCATTTGTGTACAATCTGCTCTCAGTGCATTTTCACAGCCAGGAGAACATCCATTTCAAGAATGCAGGCCCTCATGTGCAATCAGATTTAATATTTCAATTAACTGAAATTTGTGAAGTTTGGGTGCTAATGTACCCCCTCCGACCCCCCCCCCACCAGCGGAGCTGGAGGCGGGGGCCGCCACCCTCTCAGCCCTGCGGGAGACCCAAGCCGACCTGCAGGAGCGTCTGGAGCGGGCGGAGAGGCGGAACGCAGCCTATGAACGGAGTCTGAAGGAGAACGCCGGTCACATGATCACGGTCATGGAGACCATGCAGAAGCTGGTGGATAAGGTGAAGCCCGGGGGGCCCCGACAGTAACGCGGGGGGGCTGGAATAACCGGCTAGGCTAACAGGCTAGCACACAGGGGTGTCTACCTGCTTCCTGTTTCCTTTCCTTTAATTTGGAAATGAACTGAGAGTAAGCAGTAAAATATTCTCTAAAGCCACACAAACTCTGGCAACTCTGCCTTAAATTTTATATATATATATATATATATATATGATCATTTAAAAAATATATAAAATATATATAATGTGTGTATATGTGTGTGTGTGTATATGTATATAAACTGTTTAAAAACATACAGCAGCAGTGGGCTTGGACCCCATCTGGATGGGTTGCCAGTCCTTTGCAGGGCACACACACTCATCACAATCTCTCACTAGGGGCAAATTAATCAGCCAACATCCAAGGCTGCCTGTTTGGATACATGTTTCCTGTACAACAATCAAAACTACTGAACACAGCACTACAGATGCATTTTAACTGAGCCACCAGATTGTTTTTATTAATATGAGTTATTGTTGTTTTAGTCAACGGCCCTTCCAAAGTGACCTCCCCGTTTGATATTGCTGGATAGTTTATGGAAACTAAGGTTCGGGACTCTTTGTCCGAAGGCAGCGTCTCCCAGTCCGATCCTCGGCACCCTCTGACGGTCCACGTTTTGCTCCTCCCGAGCTCCCTGCCAGACAGGCCACATGTATGGTTCCCCTCCCAGCTACAGTCTGGCAGAGTGCTCAGAAGGAGCAAAACATGGACCAATTATGGGTCCCAGAGGACTGGATGGGGAAACACTGCTCTAAAGTACAACAGCAGAACCCAGTCCACGGGTTTAACTGGCACCCATCAGAGTCCACTCCATCATCCACTGCAGCCTGTTGTGTATGTTCCTGCCTGGACAGACCACCAGCCTGACGGAGGCATGGAGCGACGGGGAAGAGAGGGCCTGAGGTGGGGGGGATGCTGATGGGACCCTGGACAGAGCTTCAGCGAGGCGGCTGGACAGCGGGCGGCTGGGGAGCATTTCGACAGCCACATCCACATGCTCCAACAGACACACGCTTAACAATAACAATCATAAACAGCTAGTGGGCAGAAAAGAAGCATCTGGGGATAAAATAAATAGGAGAAAATGTCTTTGTCAAAAAAAAAAAATCAAGTATAACATGAATTCCTGTAAAAACAAAACCTAATACCTGTATGCTTCTGTCAGACACCTAATGCTATGAAGTTTTGTGAGACAGAGGTCATCCACTGCTTTTAAAACTGTACAGAATTATTAAGGTGTAGGATATTCAGTGGCGGTGATTAATTCATAATTTTGTTTAGGCTTTTTATTATGAGTTTTTGGATTATGATGTTGAGATATCAGGGCAGTTTAATGTTATTTTATTTTTTCCCCATTTAAATTGGGGAGGACTAATGTTTATTCACTCGTTTTCTTAAAAAGTATATTTGTATGTGCACTGTAAGTGTCCAACCCCTGCCGAAGCTTTGGATTTAAACTATCCGGAACTTCTGCTATTTCTATATTAAAGTGCTCCAAAACAGCGGGACTATTTAGTCATTTCACCTTTTATGGGAACGTTACCACAAATATTTTGCCATTTTTGGAAATGTGGACGTGTTGAATAAACTCATTTGATTGTGGTATGTTTCTTTTATATATGTGGCAGTTTCAGTATTCCACCAGTCAATGGATCAGAAGCGATTTAATTACTTATCGAGAACTGCAGTGGTTCGTCTATAGTTGTACCAATTATTTATATTATTTGTGGTGGATCCACGTAGATGCACAGTATTACTTCACATGTAGGTGGCGTATTACGTAGGGCAGTATTTATCATTCAAACAATGTGTAAACCGCGCTTTTATATGCATACATTATATGCGGGTGTGGAGTTAGTTTCTGGTTAGACGTGATTAGAGTTTTGCATGTAGGTATGATCGCCATCCTACCTCTGTCTGGGAGTATCAGTTTTGAATGGTAAAAAAAAAAATCTTATTCATGACTAAGCTTCTTCCTTCGTTCGTCCCCCGGAGCTGTGTTTTGTGTATCCCAGAAGGGAATCTACTAAGATTACTGTGGTAGATTACGCTTAATGTTTTAATTGTGTTTGCAGCATGTGTAGCTGAAGGGAGCGGGAAGAGCAGAGCGGCTGTATGCTGCCTGATTCAGCGAGTCCGACTGGCTGGACTGTTCACGGAGGTTAGCCTGATGTGTATCGCACCGGGGGTAGGGTTCCCGGGACGTACAGGGAGTTGATGCCATGATGAGTTAAATGAAGCATAAGGCATCATCATCATCAAACACCTTGCTGTTTAACGAAGCGGTTACAAATCCTGTGGAGGTGGTAGTAATTGGCGGCTATACCTGGGCGCTGACAGCATGCCAATTCCACCCAGCCCCAGGTAGCCTACTGCTTACATTATTAGGCTATATTGTATTCCAGTTCACTGCGGTCTGAAAAATAAACCTTTTAAAAAACCCTAAACGTTTTGTTTGCGGTACAGTTGTAATAGATCACCACTTTACTGGAGTTACCATACAACTTCGCATCATTAGTCCTTTATGGAAAATCCCACCAGCCCCTTTACCTGGGCCCACTCGTGGGGCCTTCCAGAAGCCTGTAAACTAACGAATGACTTGCGTTCACACGATCAACTCGGAAAACAATATCGATGCTCGTAACATCTTTGCACTTTGTTGTTGTCTGTACAAGGAACGCTTACACACAACAGCCAATCGTGTTCATATCAGTGAAGCTCGAGTAAACTAGTGGGCTAATGGGTCTATCAGTTATTATGCCTACAGACATCTTTGCAAACAGTGTAATGCTGGCAGCTTCACGAAACGCATGACTTGCACGTGCGTCACTTCAGGACACCTGCTTTGCACACTGGAATCAAATAAACTAAGTTAGTGTTGCATGGGCTCCATAACAATATTGTTTAACAATTGATCTATTTCTAGTTCCCCCAATGAGAAAATGAGTGTTTTACAAGTTTTGGCGATTTATACGATCTTCACAAAAGCCGGTATCCACGATTATTAACTAATAATCTAACTAATCGTTGATTGTAGAAAACTAAATTTCTGCTATTTCCCGGGGAAATTTCGGTGACTGGTTTTGATATTTTAATCGGAAAAAAATAACTAATCTACAATCGTCTCGGAGCAGTCTGCAACACTTTGCATCACCCACCTACATATTTGATGCATGCATAACCCCAATTAATCCCTTTCTCAGTTTTTGAGGCCAGGTCAACCGATCACGCCGAGTGGACGCCACCGCCGCACAGAAAGCTCAATCCTGAAACTATACATGGTAATTTTATGAAAGCGTAATCTACTTTTGATTTAAAATTAAATCAATATAAATCAGTTCAAAACTTTAATTCACCATGTTCTTGTATTCAGTACTTGCTTTGACTCTACCGAGGAATTCCACTGTACTTAGTTAAAATATATGGTAGTAAAAAAAAAAAAAATTTCGCGACCTCTCTTCTCAGCCGGTCGGCCCAATGCGTATGGTGACGTCATCGAAGGGGATATGTTGAAGCCGGTGAGTTTTTTTTTTTAGTTATTTTAAAGCGTGTTTACGACATGCAGCAATCTGTGCTGGAGATTATTTAGTGATAAAGCGTTCATTAAATGCTTTGAATCGACCCGTAAACAGGTTCATAAACCCTATACTAAGCGGATTAAAACATTTTTCGTCCCTGACTGATAAGGCCCAGTAAAAAAAATCATTAGTTTATCATCCTTTCAATCAGAAACAAGTGATGAGGGAGGGCGAAACAAAAGGAACAACAACAGATGTAGCCTATGACATATGGGCTGATCTGCAAAATTAATATGAAAAGGAAATATATATTTAAAAAATGTTTCATTCAAAATTTGTGAACGCCGGCAGTGGAATTTACACAGGAAAATACACAAAAAATCGATGCGGGCTAAATTCGCCGCACGATCGGGGATGATAAACTAATAACTTTTTTTACTGGGCCTAAGTTAGATGGGCACGCAGCTTCATTTGGCTGCTATAGTTAACGTTTCATTTATTGTAGCTTAAGCTGCTGTCAGCTTTATTGTTTCATTTTGTCATAATGACTTGAGTAATAGCCCTGCCATGGGTTGGTGCCCCATCCTGGGATGATCCCCGCCTTGCGCGCGTAGGCACTGGGATAAGCGGCTACGGAACCCCCGACCCTGTATAGGATAAACGATTATAGAAGATGGATGGATGGAGATGAGTACAGTTAGAGTTTATTGAATCTGTCGGCAAACAGTCCTGAGTTTTTTTTCTACTGTACGCCTAATAAGTGAGCACAGAAAGGACCACCTAATTACCGTCATATTAAAAGGTCCAGACGGGTTTTAATTTTGTTTGTGGTGGGAATGCTTAGGCCAAAACAAAAGCTGCAAATGTTAAAAACGGGGTTTTATTTACAAATATCTCCTGTGTCGGAAGCGGGAGGACAGGAGCGCCGAAGGGCGGCTGTGGCCCGCGGAGAACGGGACGGTTATCGTGCCCTTTGTCATCGGCCCAGCGCTAAGTAAGCAAACCGGCCCTCGACGCCCACCGAAGCGCCGACTGTATTGAATTTGCTTCCATCGTTTCGCAGAAAACAAGACCGCTGACATCAGGGGTGCCTTCGAATTAATTTCGCAGAAGACTTGTGTTGTGTTTAAGGAACGCGCGACTGAGACAGACTATCTGGAATTTGTCATAGGCGATGGGTAAGTGTGAAACCGGGCGTGACATATTGCTGCAGCCCCTGTTATCGTAATTAATTTTAATGATCAATGCATCCCACTAGGGCAAATGTGTTTGGACAGAAGTTGATACAACTGTTGAATTTTCAGAGTTGGATCATTCAAGTTAAGACAGACGGAGATTTTGTTTCAAAAAACCAGTTGAATTCTCTGTGACTCTTTATGCTCTGTTGGTTGGTTGAAACAAAATCTGTCTGGACTTTTACTATCTGGACCCGAATTACTCAACTCTGTGAATATTAGTGAAGTTTTCAGTGTTGTCATTAGCCATGATATGTGTAAACTCTACAAGAGTAGCCTACAAAACGAACTAGACTGACCCCCCATTTGGCGTCTGCCAAAGTTAGGTTTTGAAATGTTACGTTTTCAGCCAAACCCTAAATAACGAATTCTGCTACAAGTAGCGGAATCTGTTAAATCTCGGCCGTTTCCTTCCCCAGCTGCGCCTCTTTCGTGGGTCACCGTGGCGGCCGGCAGCCGGTATTTATCAGCAAAAAATGTGCGACAGGCAATATTTGTCACGAGTTGCTACACGCGCTGGGATTTTACCACGAGCACGCTCGCAGCGACCGTGATGATTACATCACTGTGCAATACCAGAACATTAAGCCAGGTAATGATGCCTTTCAGACACCCCTAGTGCAAAGCAAATACCAACTGTATTTGCCCTACTGCCTCTAAGATTACTTATGCAATATTGAACTACTGTCCAATTCATTCAACTTTGCAGCTGATTGCTCTAACGAGCTTCTGTTACTCATTATTATGGAGTTAAACCTAAATGCAAACTGGTACAAAGAAGCTTGATATACCGTTGAGCAGTGTTTCTCAACCCTGAGGTAAAGCACACATGCACCAAACAATCGAGAACGCAGAATACCTGGTACAGGTGTGGTAAGAGTTGGGAGGGAGCAAAAACACGGACAGCTGTGGGGTTTCTGAGGACTGAGGGGAGAAGCACCGCCTTTGACAATGGCTGTTTTTTTTTCTTCAGGAAGGAAAGAAGAGTTTTTAAAAAAAGACATCGATAACCAAGGTTTGCCCTATGATCTAAACTCCATCATGCATTACGGGTGGTAAGTGTTTTTCCTATTATGCTGTGTTATTAGTGTGAGGTGCTATAGTGTTTAAAGGTTGTGTTCAATGTTCCAGCTATGAATTCTCTGCTAATGGGCAGTCGACAATTGTTGTCAAGAAAAAGGGAGCGGTCATTGGACAGAGGAAGGGTCTGAGCGACCTGGATGTTCAGCGACTTCGAAAGCTGTACGGGTGCGATGAGCATCGAGTCACGTCAACCTTCTCGGCATCCGAGGTGTTACAGTGGCCCTTAGTGGTCGCTTAGGGAGTTTTGTCGGTCTTGGAAATTGCAGTGCATTTCAGATGATTCTGAGCCGCATACTGTAAACCTTTGTCAAAAAATATATTTGTTAAAATTGGGTTGCCTGGGGTTGGGGGGTAATGGGCAACTTAGTGGCATGTTCTTGATTAATGCTGGATCTGTTCTGTGCTAAGAGGACATTTTGAAATGGGGCTGGTAAAAGCAAGTTACTGGTTCTTCGAACAAGTATGAAAATATCACTGTCTCCCAGGCTAAATAGGGACTGTCTACTTGGATTTTGAGAGCACCTAACTGGCTAATGCAGTACTACTGCCCAAAATTTCAGTGCTTGTAAACTCAGGATTATTTCCCTACTGAAGTGCTTCTAGCATGTATTTATGATGGTGGAGGTCACCTTTAAAGTGTTCCGTTTTTGGCTAACCAACAAAATATATATAGAGAGACGTAAGGTATTAAGGGTCTCCAGCCACAAATTAACTTCTAGTGACCCTGTTGTCCTGTTGCAAAAGTTTTTTTGAAACTTATAACACGTATCAAATACATTAAAGGCTTCTAAGAAAATCTGTTGTCCTGTTGTATGTGGGTTTAGGGTTTATGGGGAGATGACGATGGCGGCTCGTTGGTAGTTTTGCCCTACTTGTGCCGTCTCGCGAATATTTGTGTTCCTGCTCAGTTTTCATATTGCCACAAGATGGCGCTGTTTAACCACTAAGCAACTTGCCGTGAGCCGTACGTACAAGTAAATAACGTGTAATGTCGCCAAAAAAAAAAAAATCTGCCCGAATATTTTGATAATATTATTGCTCATTCACGTGTGTGTGTGCGTGTGTGTGTGGGGGGGCAGTGTCAGCATGGTGATAGGTGAAACCATTGTAATGCTTCATTCTCCAAAATTTAGGATTAAGTTGAGAACAGCAATCCACCATTCCAGTAGGTAAAGAATTAAGTGATGGATACGGTCATGGTCGGCATTCCAGACTGGTGTGACGATGCTTCCTCTGTATCTGCCATCTGGTAAAATGATCCATGGGCTTCAGTGCTGATGCTGATCCTTTTCACTCCAGTCATTTCGGATGTCTTCTCGAGTCATTGATTGATTAAAATGAGCTCCCAAGTCTTCTGTTAAATAATCTGTGCCAGAATTAGTGGGTCATTTTGAATGTTTATGGGATTTTAATTGCACAGGTCATTTTCTGAAGGATTATATTTAGGAAGATGATCCAGAGAGTAACATTAACCATTCAAACCTAGAGTATGCTTTCAATTACTTCTAAGTCTACCTACTTAAATTCTAGAACAGCTGGTTTTGGAAGTTGTGCGTAATTTAACTGGCATTTGAGATTTGCCCGGGTATTCAAATTAATTCTTCTTTTAAAAATACCCACCTGAGTAGAAGAATTTGTAGTTTATTAATAAATTCTCAGCTTTTTTCTGGACAAATGGTGCAACTAACACTGTGACAAATCAAAATAATACTACCATTTTCGCATTTCTCATAACATCCATAGTTCAGTGATCATAATCAGTTATTAACATGTCTAACATAGTATTGTCCAAAGAATACAATTTGTATTTTTTTTTTTTTTTATTTAACAGGAGGCTCTGGAGAAGAATTTTGTATAGTCTCTAGACAAATGTGTGGGTGAGATGGCCTAGCGCTGGCTTTTATATTGCCGTTAAACGTCGCCGTGATGTATGTGTGTGTGTGTAGGAAGGAGGACGCTATGGCCGTACTGCCTTCAAACTCTGACAAGAAGAAGGAACATGGAATGACCTCACTAGCACCAGCATCCTGGGTGATGGACTTTGTTAGTCTGTTGATCCCTTGGTTTCTTTGCTTGTGCTATGATCTACAGGTTGCTTTCATGACCAGAAAGTGCTTGCAGTTATTAAAGCATTAGGCCAGCTGCATTTTTCTATGCCTTTGCAACATTCGCAGTTTAGCGGCGATGTCATTGCTCAATGTTCCCTTGTTTTTCATGGGCCAGCGGGCAGCATTTTCACTTCACATCTCCACCTTAAATGCTCTCCATTCGTCACTGTGGGCCTCTTTCTCCAGTCCGAAAAACATGCTGTTAGGTGAATTGGTACCTACATTTCTGTGTGTAACCTGCGGTGAACTGGCATCCTGTCCAGAATGTCCCCTGCCTCATGCCCTGTGGCGGCTGGCATAGGCTCTGCCATCACTGTACCCTTGTGCTGGATAAGCAGCGAGCTGTTAAGTGTGTTAGGCTTTAATCTGCATGAATGGCATGACTTAATAAAAGCATAAATTAAACTCTGGTCTTAGTGTAGGAGTCAAATCTATAATTCCACTATTTTAAGTAAATGGATGTGTTATTTTCGTCAGCCTTTGCAGTTTTATTAAAAATTCTCCCTGTATGATCACAGGCTGTGGTGAGAGAAAGAATGTTTGTTGCAATGTTGACAAGCTGACTGAAAGTGGTTAGTATGTAAATAGAACTCATCATAATTTGAGTCCCATGCTTTCTGTGTCCAGCTGACATTTGGGTATTGGAGGGGGGAGGAGGGGGGGTCCCCTGCTGAAACTTCTCGCTTCTTCACAGGCTGTGGGTCGACCTGTGCGCTGGGCGAGAGCTGAGGTGGGGCAGGGGGCTAATCAGGGCCAAACCCCCACTGGCGTAGGAGAAGCTGCTTGCCAGGATGTCTTACCGAGGCCATTTGCCAATCTGCGGGAGACTTTGAATGGGCCCGGTGGAGTGTGTGGACACAGATGTTAGGGAGAGTAACCTTCGGGACAGCAACATCTGTGTAATCGAGGTGTGTGCTGTGTGCTGCACCCAGCCCAGGTCAACCTGAAATGCGGGAGGGGGCTGTGATGTCCGAAGTGTCCTGAAGGAGCTCTGCTAGGCAGGGGAATCTGCTTACATGGGCTGGTGTCTGGCAGGACGACCCTGGTGTGAAGAGAAATCCAGCCTGCCATTTGGGATGTGCAATGAGCTGGCACCCCATCTCCTGTTCTGTGCTTCCTAGAAGGGTTCCCCTTTTACAGTGCTCCACTCCTTACAGTCTTGTAGTAGTTATATAGATGATGGGTATAGACAAATATATTTGCTGCAATTATACCCACGTATAATTCTTTCAAATATATTTATTTGCACAGATATAATTACACACTCTACCACACTTTGTCAAAAGATTAGTCAGTTTGTGGAGAAACTGCAAAGGAACGGAGTAGATTTGAGAAAATATCATAACAGAGGATTTGCTCAAAGAGAGATTTTGCTCAAGCTCAACGGAACGGGGTCTTTCCGTCAGTCCATTACCTAAGGACCGCTACCCGTGACGCCAGGTCTGACATATCCGTGCCAAGAGGGGGAAAGGCGGCGGTATTAATGCTGGGGCTGAAGCGTAACGCTCTCAGTGCGGGGAGGGAGCCGAGGCGGGCAGGCGCTACGGGCGGACAGGAGAGAGCATGGCGGCGGGGGGGCAGCTCTGCACGGCACGGCGGCCGATACGCGTGAAACGGCGACTGTCCTGGGGAATTAGACCAACCATATGAGTGGTTCCTGATAAGGGAAATGACATTTCGTCTTATTTTTGACTATAACTAAGTTTGATAATCTACGGCGATCTTATTGCGCCGAGAACATTTTAAAAATATCGCGATGGGAAACTTCTGTGCGCGAAATCTTTTATTTTAATTAGACGTGGTCTACAACATCATACCTTAAAGGTAGGACTAAAAACTTTTTCCAGAATACTACTAAGAAATATTTATCTTTTGATTGTCATAATTGATGGTCAATTAACTTAACTCCTAAACCGTTTAGGAACATTAACTGGTGGGTGAATTTTTTAACCCTAATTTTACACTTTACAATTGTTCTTTAGCTAAAGGCATCGCTGTAATTATTAATACGCTTTTGCTAAATAAGAAAACGTAATAATCTGCTTTTCTTCTCCAGCCGGTCAAAATTACATTTTAGACTTTTAAAACACGCAAAACTGTATTTCTCTACCCTAAGTACGTATTTTAATTGATCATACGGCACAACGAGTCTTTGTTCCTTTCATATACAATTTAAAATACGAATTGCCTTTTTGAATGGTTTGGCCGTGCAATATGGCAAAACATGTAAACAAAGTGCCTTGGATCGGTTAAATATTATACATCTTGGTTTTGATTTGATTACGAAATAAAGCACTAATAATTACGATCAATAAGAAACCTTGAGGACGAAAGTCATATGTCGATCATCTGCTGGTGAGAAAGGGCTTGAGGACGCAGCGTTTCTCCAACAGGCGGACCAAGAAACGCTTTTAATGCTGCTGTTTCTGGCTCCTTTGATTTAAAATTATTTCTGTTAGACAGGAAAGATTTTCTTTTTGCTGTGACCTCCACCGGCCCGCTTCATGATGGATTTGTCTGTGGATGGTGCATGCAAATCAGTTTGGCTGGGTCTGGCCGGCAGTAACCTCAGTGCCAGCAGAGGGCCGGGCGGCTCTGGTCTGGCGTGCAACAGCAGCATCTCGAAGCATCCGTACTCGCTGGAGGCCACCGCAGCCTTCGCTACTGCTATCACCACCATGATGCTCTTCACTATCTTCGGGAACATTTTGGTCATCATTGCCGTGCTGACCAGCCGTTCCCTCCGCGGACCACAGAACCTGTTCCTGGTGTCGCTGGCTGCGGCTGACATCCTAGTGGCCACGCTGATCATCCCCTTTTCCTTGGCCAACGAGCTGATGGGCTACTGGTACTTCCACTCGACGTGGTGCGAGATCTACCTGGCGCTAGACGTGTTTTTCTGCACCTCCTCCATCGTGCACCTGTGCGCCATCAGCCTGGACCGTTACCTGTCAGTGTCACGGGCCATCAAGTACAATGCCCAGCGCACCCCCGCTCGCATCAAGGCGGCCATTCTGGTGGTGTGGCTCATTTCGGCTGTCATCTCCTTCCCCCCCCTACTCTCCATGAATAAGAGGCAGGAGAGTCAGCAAGGCCCGCAGTGTCAGCTCAATAACGAGCGCTGGTACATCCTCTACTCCACCGTCGGATCCTTCTTCGCTCCCTGCCTCATCATGATCCTGGTCTATGTGCGCATCTACCAGATCGCCAAGCGGCACACGCGCTGCCCGCCCGGGGAGGCCAGGAAGGAGGCTGCCACTCCTGCCTTGGAGATCAAGGCTGAGGGGCAGCTGAACGGCAACGGCGACACGGGTGGTTTGGATACCGCTCGAGAGAGGAGCCTGCAAAGGCCCCCTGACCTTGCCGTCCCGGGGTTGGGCAACGCGGCACAGGCCGAGCAGCCTGCCAGCCCCCATGGCAAACGCCCGCTCCCCTCACCAACTCCGACTCCCAGTCCAGCGACGCCCTCTCCAGTCATCGTCCCCAGACCCTCTCCATCTACCGCCACCTCGGTCAGGCTGCCTGAGCACGTCTTCAGACGTCAGGAGGGGAAGGGCACTGTGAGGCAAAGTGCTGACAACAGCAACCGCCAGAGCTCCAGCTCAGGCTCAGACGTAGAGAGGGGGGCTATCGGGTGCTCCAGCTTGGCAGGGTCTCCAGGCGGCGGCCTCCTCACCCCGGGCTCCGCACGGCGCCGTAGAGACACTGTCGCCACGTCGGAGGGAACGGTGTTGGCTGAGAGAAAGGCCAGGCTAGAGAGCACGCCCAACACCGCCCGGCGAAAAGCCCTCGTCAACCGCGAGAAACGGCTGACCTTCGTGCTGGCCGTGGTCATCGGGGTCTTCGTGGTCTGCTGGTTCCCCTTCTTCTTCTCCTACAGCCTGCAGGCCATCTGCCCGGAGTCCTGCAGCCTCCCGCTGCCCCTCTTTAAGTTCTTCTTCTGGATCGGCTACTGCAACAGCTCCCTCAACCCTCTGATCTACACCATCTTCAACAAGGACTTCCGCAAGGCCTTCAAGAAGATCCTCGACCGAAGCAGAAAGGAGACGCTCTTCTAGAAGCTCGCTGCTTCGGGGATGTCCGCAGTGCTGAGGGGGTGTGCGATTTCTTGAATGCGTGGGGATGTTTGTCGGACGTTAGTCTCCTGTAAAAAAGACTCGATGACCTTCTAAAAGAGCTGATTTGAGAGAAGAAGAAGAAGAAAAAAAACATTTTTGAAAACATTTGGAGAAATTGCTTGCCAGAATTTATGTATTTTGTTGTGGAACCTAAACAAACATTTATGTATCTGTAAATATCTTTCTATTATATATTTAGCTGAACATAAAGAATTCACAGGACTATTGTAAATTTGGAGAAAGATGAACCATATCAAAGTTATGGTATTAAAACAGGTTTTTAAAGTATTCAGTTAAAAATACACAACATTTTAAAAGGGGCTTCTAACTGAAAAATAATAATTTTAACAGATTTAAATTGCCATCACATCTTACCCCCGGCACAAGAAAGTTTGGAAAGATAAAAATGTACTTCAGACATGTATGGTAAAGCAGGAACTGAATGATGCACTTTTGGGGTGGGGGGGGTGTGTTTTTAAAGGTTTTTTAATGTATGTATTTTTTGTCCTTGTATCCCCCCCCCTTCCCCAACATGCCTTTTAAATAGCAGAATGTTGTATTATGAATATCACAAGCTGGCCAATACATTTCCCGGTGTCTTTTACTTTGACTCTATAAGGCATTAAACCAAGGGCTGCTCCTTCCATTGTAGCTGAAGAAAGTGTTAATTGTGGGCCTAACCATTCTCCCCCCGCTACGAGCAAACAAGTACGGATTCGCTAAAATATAATCTAAACAAAAATCAGAAGCTGGATTCTGTGTGTAATTGTTTGTGTGGGGAAAAGCTTCTTGGCATTGCGAGCGCCTCTGTGTGATTGTTCTGCTTCCGGCGCGCAGCAGCCCCGCCCGCATCTGTAGTTAAAAAAGGCCCGTTTGCGCGTGTCCATTCGAGCAGCGACGGGGACACAGGCGTCACTCCTGAACGACACTCAGAGCCTGTCTCACTCTTTGGTTGGCAGTGAGGGTTCCGCTGACCTGTGATGGTTACACTCGTCTGCAGTGCAGTGTGGACGTTTTACGGGGGAATCACATAACATGCAGTCAGTTAAAGCTGGTGGGACACTCAGCGTGTCCAAGAATCCCCCCCCACTCCGGAAAATGTTTATAATGAGCATGTGTTTTATTACATGTCCCCTCTTCATCCCCTTATTTTGTTATTTTCATCAGCTTGTTTGCTTGTGATCACCGTTATTCTCTGGCTAATGAATTGATGGTAATTAAGCTGGAAAACAGTATTTTGTTTATATGGGAAAAAAAGATATAAAAGACCTTATATTGTGTATGGGGGGTGTGAGCAGTGCTGTCAGCGTCGGGGAAATTGTGTTACTGCTGTTTCGTTTTGTTTGAATTTTTTTTTTGTTTTTAAAAAAAACTTGCAATACTGCCGGCTCTTTCAGATTGTACTGTTGGTGTGATTTATATTCCACTGCGCACGAATAAAGACAATTAAAGAAACGCAGCTTACAGTTTTGTTCTCATTCGCGATATGAGACGGTTCCGGGTGGGATCTCGACGGCCGGGGTCGTTAGCACTGGGGACAGGGTTGCACAGCTAAGATCTCAAACGGGAATAGCTGCCCCTGAACTGACATGCGCAGCTTTTTTCTTTCCTCCCAATGCTTACGTGCCTGCAAGCAGAATCACTGGATCCATCCATTTCTGGGCCAAAAGTTGCCCCTCTTTCAGGCGTAGTCCTGGGCGCTGTGCGAATTGTGTCAGAGGTCTTGGGGGGTCCCCTGGTGGGCAGTCTGAGCGTGAAATTAAAGTGCAACACAGAGAGGGACCACAGGCTGCCGTTAGAATATACAGAGTTGTGGATTCTGCAGACCCGGCTCTGGGCTGTGGTGACACCAGACGGACTGGACTGGGTGCCCCTTACAGCAGATGACACGTGTCAAAGTGTGGGATTATGCACATCAGCATGATATTTCCAGTTCTTTCTCTGCATCTTGATTAGATATGCGACAGTTTTCATGAATGGCTTTAAAAAGCAGAGAAATTTAGCATTCTTGTTATTCTTTGCAACATATGCTTTTCACCGATACGTTTATTATTTATACAGTAAAACACATGTCCTGCATACAACATGTCACATGGTATTGAATACCTAGAATTTTGTCAGTGGTCAACAGGAATCGGAAGACTAGGGTTTCTTATTTAGGGAGATGGATTTCTTGGGCTTATTGATCATGAGGTTTGAGTGAATTTCATTAAATTGTTGGCTATTGCAGAAGGGAAACTAATTTAGCCAGGTCAATGCATAAAGTGACCCAATATCACTCATTCTCTGTGTGAATTGGTATTGTATTCTTTTTGCAAAACAAAATAAAGATTGAGGAAAGTGCAAAGTGGTTTGTTTGTATATCTTTTAAGACACTTTATTTCAATGGAACACATGTCAAACATATAGGTAGCGTGTAACACTAAGCTGACTGGCTCTCAGTTCAGTGACTCTGGTTTGGCAGCAGTATTGAGTTGGGATGTGCAAACACTATATCTGCAATAACAAGATAATTAATTATAAAGTAAAAAAAAAAAAAAAAAAAAAAAAAAAAATTTGACAACGTGATACATTTCTATGGTTTTTACTATTGAAAATGAAGATACTGAGGCCATTTTTCAAAAATATACAGATGCGTAAAAGTTAATAAAGACGCTTAGCAAATGAATGAAGCAAACATAGGTAGTTTGACAGACAGAAGACGGACAGGACATCCCCAGTCCCACATTAATAGCAAATTAAAAAGTAAAACGGAAAGCGATCTTGTTTTCCGAAGGCCACTGATTCAGTGTGGCCCGTTGGGAATTGAGCGATGAGGCTTTTCCACATGAGTAAACCAGAATGAAAGCGGCACTGGGAAAAGGAGAAAAAGGATGGACATCCTGACAGAGAACGTTCCCATCCAGTTAATAAAAAAGAGAATGTTTCATTGGGAATTTCCGGAAACGATGAGTTGCGGGGCACATTAAATGATAAGACAGACATACATGTATATCGCTGTTCTACACACATACACAACCAAAAGAGGTAAAATTAGATGCCACAATTAGGTTACTTTAAGGAATGTGTTCATGAGCCAGCCTTCCTGTTTTACTGAATCAATTTGTCTGTTTTCACATGACAAATATTAAAGATTTATATGCATCTGAGTAGATAAGTCGACGTGACTTTCATTATTCACATACAGCCATCGGTTGTGGGGGGGGGGGGGGTGCTCTGTCCATGGGTATAATGTGGGGCATCATTAATAATGCAGAAACAATCACCAACACATACTTAATGTTAACTGGTTTAAAAGGCCTTAATTATATCCACATTTTTAAAAAAACAAGGCAATGATATTGGTTACTCACTAAACATTGTGATTTTATACTTTCCAATCATCTGTACAGGAGAACAGGTAGGTCCAGCCATAAGAGAGAGAGACTTTCTGGGGTCAGTGGTTTATCCTCCCGAGACCCAAGGAAAAAGTCTCCTTCAATTGTAGGTTATTTGTCTTTGGAGGAAATAAGACGTCTTACAATTTAGATTTTTTCAAATTTATTTTTATTTTTAATTTCACAGCATGTCCTCTTTAGTGCACCACAGGAATAAATATGTTTCCTAACATTAGTGAATGGAATAAAAGTTAAATGTCCACTACAATGGACATAAATGAATGGGTGGGGTCTCAGGAGTGATGGGCTGATGTCAGCATATTGCCCATGTCTAATGGCAAGTTGAGCAGGCTTAGACAATTTAAGAAAAAAGGCATAAAGGTTATATCTGAATTTTTCAAAAGCAAACAGACATGGTGCATGTATACAGCTGTCAGTCATCCATTTGATTCCTTAGGAAAATAACAGTTCTGTTAGGATTTTGACTCTGGAAACGCAGTGACAGGCTCAGGACCTGGCAGGTAATCAACTTCAATTAGGTCAAGTTAAAATAAGGAATTAATCCATTATTGGGTGTCACTTTGCTCAGGGGGGCCGCTCTCCTGCTCTGACCAAACTGCTCAAGGTTCGACTCGACCCCTTCAGCTATGCAATACGTGGGCAGCATCTATGAGGCGGATGGGGGAGAATGCAGCCTCAAAGTCAGAAAACATCGAATGGTGTTTGGACATTTATGGTGGAAAGTGAGAAATTTCCGTTGCATGTACAGTACAGAAAAAATGTTTATATCTTCAGAACGAATGAATATGCAGCCCTGGGTATTCTAGTTCTTTTGTATCGCTTGCATAATTCATAAAATTGCATTTAAAATCTATACAGATAACTTTTGTTTGTTTCTCGTCGTTTGTTATGCTTGCATAGCCAGTCATCCTGCTGGGAGCCAGAGAGCAGAGTTATCGTGGGCGACAGGGACACCAGTGGACCAACAACACTTTGAAGCAATGTACGTATACATCCACTGTCATAACCCAGGACTGGTCCTGGCTACCACTGCTGTGGGTGAAGCCAAACTTTGATCCAACTAAGCTGTTTGTGAGCCAAAATGGATTTTAACCGTTTTCTAGAACTGAAAGTCCTGAACAGTAACAAATGTGAAATACATACCATATAAGCTAGCAGATGGATTGTTGTGGAGAATGTTAATAAATTGTGATTTAAAAAAAATAATAAAAACAGCTTATATGGTACCATGGAGGACGAAAGAATCATTTGTAAGCCAAAATTATACAGTGTATAATTTAATAACGATTGTAAATTTAGGGCAGCAAGAAGAAATTGTTATTCAGTATGGTAGCAGCCTGAAGGTCAGTACCCTGCACTCCAGGAGAACTCGCTGATGTACCCTTGAGTGGCTCCAGTGAGATATTCTGTTGTGTACATGGGTAAAATTTTTATACACTTTGTGCAAAATTAAATACTGATAGCACATCGGTAACAAAAGGGCTTCTGATTAGCTGATTACATCTTGTTTTTAGCAGATTATCTGGGAGGGAATCATCCCTCATCCATAACAAAAAAAGCTTAGCTAAGTTCTGATATGTCAAATCAAGTCGTTTTTTTATAGAGCACTTTTGGAACTACAATAGTTGAACCCAAAGTGCTGTACTGATAATATACCAATAAAAACAACTCAAATGACAAAAAGTAACAATCGGAATTTAAATGACAATAAAAGAAACGACTGAATGACCTCAACAATAAGAGCCTTAAACGGTGACGACTGGTAATCAAACAACTCTCAGTGAAATAAAAGCTAAGGAATAATAGTGTGTTTTTAGATGAGATTTGAAAATGGGCATTTAAAGTGCCATTTAGATATCACTCTCCTTGGGTGCTTCAAGATCAATTTGATGTACATTATTTCATTTCCAGGAAATGTTCTGCTGTTGTACCACTGAGGAAAGTAATTAATCCACGTAGTTCCAGAGATATTAAGATGTTTAAGTGAGTGCTATCGCTCTTGGGAAAAAAGTATCTGCTAAGCACCAAAATGATTCGTAACATATTCATTTCAGTTGATATACATTAGTAATAGAGTAAGAATTCCTACGAAGGTGATCCTTCCCCCAAGATAAATTGTAGATTGTTACGACCACATAAAACAGTGGACCAAATCGCTGGACCAAGGCAACCTTATAATGGAATTTTATATTAAAAGCTATCCCTGATTTACCGTGTTCATTACATACTGCGTAAGCGTGTGTTGCAGATGATCTGGCAGCCATGTTGTTGGCTGATTCTCATACCTCAGCACGTCGAGTCTGTCTCTCATTTTGTTTGAAAAAGATAAAGATCCACTCTGCCGACGATCACTCAGGCAAATTTCCTTGGCGATTTAAAGCGTAAAACGCCCGGCCCGTTTTTGTCAAGAGTGTGCTTTTCAGGAAAGACTGAAAGAGCTAGGTTGATCCAAGGATGTGTTCCTGTAATAAGGCTCTTCAGTGCCCCTAACCCTCATTACCCTGTGAAACTCTTGTATTACACCCTGCAAAGGTGTGTAATTGCTCTCAGTTGTTGTTGTTTTTTTTTGCAATAGCAGGTTTCTATTCTGGATTGCATTTCTAGATTAAACTCATGTCCCTTAAGCCAGTGACAATGTGATATGACAGAATTTTAACATATGTATTTAGGACATCGGTGTCCCAAAACATCCTAGTAAGTCTGGATCATATCTGATGTCTATTAAGCACCTAAATCATATGCCTATCTAGGGAAATTTCAACCCTGAGAGATCAGTAAGGTATTATTTTACAAGCATTTTTCTCAATCAAGGAAGGAGACTCGTGCAATTCCCCCACAGAGATAAATGCTACAGTTCTTATATTTTTTCTAGGTTGATATCTAAGGTATTATCTGTAAGTTGTTGTCTCTTCTGTCCGCATATAATTAGATCGCCTCCTTCTTTCTGGTTTGTAAAAGTAGGAACATGCGGAATGTCGAGATCTTTGTATGATTAGATATTGTGCTGTTGGGTTTTCTACGTCAGCTTTGCAGAACACTAGAGCACTTGTAGTCGATCATTTTAACACATCTTCCTGTATCGTCCTGTTTAGACGTGAGAAGTAAATATGAGATATTAAAAACATATATTCACCTAATTCAATCAGGATCCACGGAAACAGGAGCAGTGAAAGCTGTGTCTCCCTCTGGCAACAATTCTTAAAAACAAGTATCCATCAATCCCCATTCACATTTGATATGATTTGATTTGGGTTCACATTTGATATGATTTGGATTCACATTTGATTTTAATTCATATCATGCAGGTGTATCTTCTTACATGTATAATTACATCTGCAGAATAAACCCTAAAGCATCAGCACACTTATAATGTTTTGGGTGAAGGATTCATTTATAAGGTGATATATAGTCAGATTTCCAGTCATGGGTTAAATGGTGATTTTTAATAATAAATGCTGACTTAACTGCTCAGCCAGGCAAGTATCAAACGAAAGAGACAAAAATACCAGTGTGAGATCACAGAGCCTGACAGTCATCCCTTATCTGCTATTAATTGCGGTTCATATCGGTTGTTCTGTGTACACACAGCTAACCGTGCTTCTGTCAGGCTTCCTGCTTTATTCCCCTCGTGCTTTATGTGCTGAGATCACCCCGAGCACTTTTCACACGGCTGTGGTACTCAGACATACCAAATGTACACAGAGGTAATGACAGTGCGCCTTGTAAGGCTGGGTGGGATGGAGAACAGACCTACAGGCAGTGGGGGTGGGGGGGTAGAGGGGTGTAAAAGCATTTCAGTGGCAAGAGGAAAACACAAGGAACCAAATGAGGTATCAGATTGTGAACAGAGCTAAATGTGCAAAAAGGCATTGTTTTCATATTAGTCATGGAGGGACTTTATCTCATTATTATTTTTCTTTAGAAACTTGGGGTAGCCAACTTCACCATCAATATTTAATTGCCACTCTTGTACACAGTCGCAGTCTTGTTAAGGAGCTGCTAAAGCTGCAAAGCCATTCATTAGTGATCGCACTGATAAGGAAACTCCCCTCCTCGATTCTTTCTTCTTTGATGATACCAATCTGACAGTGTTTTTTTTATCGGAAAGACAGGAAAAATTAATATTTTTTTCTTCTGTAGGATGCTGGCAATCAATTGGAAAACCACAGACTACAATCTGAAATGAACTTTGTTCATGAAGCAAATGCTTGTTATTGCTGTGTTCTGCAGCGATGAGCTAAAACATTATCGCCAGCATCACGTGAAGCGAATAATATTGACAGTCGTGTCAAGGTCTGGAATGTATTAGATGGCCACCTAACATTTGGTTGGATGCAGGAGCAATGGGCAGGGATGAAGATTTGAGTGACTTTGACAAGGGCCAAACCGCTACGGTCAGATGACTGAGTCAGAGATTCTCCAAAACAGCAAGGCTTGTGGAGTGCTGAGGGTCAGCCATGGTGAGGACTTCCTGAAAGTACTCCAAGGAGGGAAAAATCAAAAGCCACCGACAGGGTGGTGGGTAGCCAAGTCTCATTGGTGCGGGATGTGAATGGAGTTTATCCCATGTGGTACAACAGGAGGGCTGCTGTGGCTGAAATGATACTCTTGATAATGGTCACAGGAATAATGTGTCATGACACAGGGCCTTGAGCCTTGATCTTTATCCACGGCCATTTCTTCTGCATTCAACATATTGACTACAAGTACTGAATGTTGGGTTCCTATCTAATATACCACCTGGCCAAAAAATAATAATAAACTCATAATAATAAAAAATAATAATAAAATAAGTCACACATTTGACTATTTAGTTGAACCGACTTTAGCTTTGATTATGGTGCACATTCATCACTGCATTATTTCCACGTGCTTATGCAACTTATCAACATTTTTTCCTTGTTCAGATTTGCTTTCATTTCTCGATAAGATTCTGTATTGATGATATGTGAGTTGAACTATTCCATAAAGTCTTCTTCAGCACATCTCAAAGGCTTTCGGTAGGGTTAAGGTCAAGATGCTGTGGTGGCCAATTCATGTGTGAAAATGATTCCTCATCCTCCCTGAATCACTCTTTAACTATTTGAGCCCGATGAATCTTGCCATTGTCGTCCTGGAATATGCCCACGCCAACAGGGAAGGAAAAAATCCATTGATGAGATTACTTGGTCAATCAGTAAATTTGGGTGCTCAGCTGACTTCAATTTATTGCTGCATAATGTTGCTGAGCTGTAATAATGATCCAATCATCGGTTCTTAAGTACTTGCTGATTTAAATCCAAACGGTGACTCCTTTTCAGCCAGACAGTGTATATCCCAGACATGTGCTGATTTTAGTTAGTCAGCCTTATTCACATCAAGTAACCGTGGTCAGAATGTTCTGACACATCGATGTAAATCCCATTTTTATCTCCCTGTTAGTGCAGAAACCTCTTTCATACATTTGCCATCCATCCATCAACAATTAGTTTGTCTCACCAGGGTTGTAGGCAGTAGAAAGGCACTCAGGCTTCACACGGCTTATTCACGCATGTCCCTGCGTCAACAGAGGAGGCTTGCATTTCACGTCTTTAACCGATCACAGTCTTCATTGTGACATCACCACATTAATTAAAACCAGTTATTTTTTTTGTTAGGTCGCAAGGGGCAGAGATTTGTTAAGTACCCATTTTATTGTGTAAGCCTTTTGTTAAAGGACATGTCATAGACACAAAACACTGGGACATGTGTATCTGCAAAGGCTGTGTCTGTATTTCATAATGATTATAAGCCAGGGATTAAGGACGTTGGCCAAGGGCCTGCAAACAGATGATTATACTTCCAAAGCCAGGCTCAAACCAGTGACTTTCCAAGCACAGGCACCGAGGATTAGCCTGCTGTGCAACATACCAGCCCTGGTTTGATTGCTGGAAGCCTTGACTCAAAAAAAGCAGACCAGTGTCAAACAATGAGGACTGTGACTGGAAGACCAGAAGATGTTTCTGAATTGTGGTAAGGAACCAAAACACATAGAAGATGGACATCCAGAGGGGAAACACTGCCACTCTATGCCGTGTGTGCTCTATGTGTTTAACTCTTACATGCCCCTACAATAAATATGTTAATATGAGAAGCCACCTGACACGGGCCTTTGGGGTCAATTTAACCCCAGGGTAGGCATGAGATAAAGTGTCTGGTATTTCTACGCTTTCCATAGAATATGCGAACATGTGACTTCATCTGTTACATACACTTAAATCAGAGTAGATGAAGGGAAGAAGGCAGATTATGGAAGGATGTCTGATGCTGTAGACAACTGACATATGGACTGTATGTGGGTCACAGGAAAAAGATTTAAGTCCCTTTGAACAGGTTATGAGAGTCGGTGCCAGGTGACCTACTTGAGAGGGTTGAGAATTGCATTTGGGTTGTTCCTCCACATTCAGTGGTGTCCTGTGTTTGCTTAGCAAGCTCCGCCACCATAAGTACATTCAGCCAGTTCAAGTGTAGGGGCTTTAGATAGAACAGGGGCAGAATCCCCTGTGGACACCGGGGTAAGTCCATGCCACCTGGAACTGAGCTGGTTCTGAGGGCCACAGTATCCGGAAGCAGTCCCAGATGTTTCATACATGTGAGGTAATACCTCTGTTGTAAAACATACCACTGGAAAGTTCTTTATGGGAGCAACTGGGACTCAAAAGTTCATCCTCCAGGTTGCTGAGGGCCTTGAAATGGCAGATGCTGGTGTGTATTCACTGGAGGTGTGATCATCATTTGTTTGGCTCCAGCTCTAATCAGAATCAATATGCATGGAGTCATAATTGGCAATCACTTGAAAACAAAGGAACTGCCTGATTATGAATATTCAGCAGCGCGTGGCAGAGAGCAGAACGGCTGAGTGGAACCCGGAGCTGCCTGGACTGCTGGAGTGTGATGCTACTGTAGGGCCACAGTAAACAAATTAGGGCTCCTCTAGACGCCGCCCGAGAGGCTCCCCCCGGACCACAGCACAGGATCTTAACGTGCTCCAAACAAACGGCCACTTTAAGCTGAAACCCCAGTGTCAAGATCACCACTGTGGCTCGACTTGAAATTCCAGGCAGGTGAGCCCCAGCCTCTATGATTTCTGCATAATCAAATGGGTTTGTCACAATGAAATAACACCATATTCAATCAGGAGGTAATTACCGTAATTAAGCTAGTAACCACAACAATATGCTTTATGCACAAAACAAAGTCTCTACAGTCTTTTTCAAGATGTAAAAATTTTAAAAATAATTATAGAGCAATGTCCTATCAGACTCTGCTATTATTCTAACAATGACTTATCTACCTTACAAAAGCCTGGCTGCCAAAGTATTTCACAGTGAGGTACTTTTAATGTACTAGAGTTAGATTCATTGTGGAAAAAAATCTCAAGCCCACTTCAGGTTGGTGTTACTGTGTGCCCATCTGCTATCTCCTCCCCGGGGCACCCAAGGCTCAGTGCCTCTGAGGGACAGCTCTAACTAGACGGTTCCTTGGCTCTGCAAAGAAGCCCCTGCTTACCCTGGTAAAACAGAGTGCTTGTTTTCCTCCACACAGATGCTCCACAGCTGCTTCCTCCCGGGCCAGTACTGCTGATGCCTCCCCGTCCCCGGATTGCGGATGGGCACCAGGTCACTGCGAAATCTCAGGTACACCAGGAAATGTAAATGATCAGCCCCGGAGTTGGTCGGCAGTAAGAACATGCATTTTTTAAAATCAAAATTAAACCTTGTCAGCTTCCATAGCTTCCAGATAAATGTTTTTATGCGATAACTGAAAAGTAAAAAAGGAGTCTCAGTTTGACTCCCCCACATCAACATGGGGGGTTATGCTTGCAGTTTAGTTCTGGGCTGGACAACCTACTGATATTAATCTTTGGCACCATGACAGCACACGTCAGCCGCCCACCCCCTAGCCCACCCACCATGCTCAGCGCCAGTAGTGCCAGCCTGGTCTGCTTTGGCTCTCAGAGCTGCTCGGATGACTTTGGGGGAGTGCGGCTGTTCCAGGATCCTCCCTGGAGGCTTGTCCCACACCCGTCCCCGATTCCCTGAAAACGCAATGCCACTCAAAATGCCACGTTGCCCTCTTAGGGGAACTTCCAGTGAAATCGTTTTTTTTTTTTTTTTTTTTGATTTAGCAGTTTTCTGATATTCCAAAATCGTCATTGTTTAAAAAAAATATTATGTGGAGATTTTGTATATCTCATCAGAAAAACGTACCTGCTGTTTTTTGTGTTCATGGAATAAATTATAACCATAAACTCTACTGCAGACAGTGCCAGTGAAACCTGCAATAATTCTTTTTAATATCATCATAATATAATAATTTTCTTTGGATTATACATGGTGCCTATTTTATCTCGGGATAATTAGCTTGCCATCAGTTGACTGTTTCTTTACCTACATTATATATTCCAGTAGAAAAAGTTAATTTAAAGTATTACATAAACTTGAATCAGGAGCTTGTGTGCGACTTAGTGGCTTAAAGGGATGGATTTTATGAGTCATACTGATATAAATTATCATCAAAAGTTTAATATTCAAAGAGATTTACCAAGATGATTATTCCTTGTACATTTAACATTTAGAAGTTAAAGTATACCTGCCTGAAACTATAACTGTCCATGTATTAAAGTAATGGAGAGCACTTCTGTATTAACAGGAGTGAAAGTTAGCTTATAGACTGATGAGTGTAAGTGTGAATTATCAGGGCCAGGGATCCATAAGGGCTGGAGAGGTAGAAGGCATGCGTTCCGCAGGCGTGGTCTCCACCATCAGCTTCTGGGCTGGGGAATCTTTATCGAACCCATGGCAGTTTCACACACAGCGTCTCTCCATTATTTTACAAGACGTCGATCGAAAACACAATTGTCTAACTCGTCTTGATTTCTGAAATCTGCAGCAAATCGCCACAGCTTTGTGAAATTGAGTTGTGTTGTGATGTTTGCACAGATGACGAGGTCCTGATTCGGTCAGGACTGTTTCCCTGGGCTCACAGGAGTGCTATCAGCTGGCTGGGTTTAACAAGCTCATGTAGGAAGGTGTTTAATATTTGCATTTTGCCATCTGTAAACATCTCCAACAGCACTGGGACACAGATGCCACCACTGGCCTTGGCCAACCCTCCTGATTTCTGGGTTCTTGCCAATTGAATCAGTGGTTTGTGGGAAATGGAACATTGTCCTGCAATGTCTACAGACTCGGCTGCATGGGGAAGGAATGAGTCACAAGGGTGGTATGTGTTCCCTGCGTCTGAGGTGAAAAAACATGTTTTCTTTGCAAGACACGTACAAAATGAATGACTCATTTAATCTCAAGGTATCTCTTCCAAGCAGAATGACCCCTCAAAGCAACGTGAGTTGAATCCCGTGTGGTGCCCAGTGCATAAGTGCCCTGCCTGAAAACATAGACACCACTTTCCATTGGACAGCTTTCCCTCACATTCCGGCTAGAGATTCATCGATCAGAATGCTTTTCAGAATGCTTGGTTGGGACCGGAGACCGACCAGGCAGCAGGCAGTCTCAGCTATTTCCCATACTGAAATGACCATTTTATTCATGCACGTCATACGCACAGCAGCACAGGCAATAACCTCGCAGCGGCACAGGCAATAACCTCTCAGCGGCACAGGCAATAACCTCGCAGCGGCACAGGCAATAACCTCGCAGCGGCACAGGCAATAACCTCATAGCGGCGTGCACACTTGCAGTCACATACTAACATGTCTTCGGCGTGGAATTTCTCCACTGTGAGTGAAGGCAACACCAAGCTTGCAATTTGTAATAGATGTAAAACCAAAGTAAACCATGGGGGAAGCACCACAAAAACGTGGTGAAACATCGGAGGTAAACTTTACACTGATTATTAAACACATACTAGATAATCATGCAAAGGAATAATAAGGTTTTTTCCTGTCAGAGTAGAAATGTTATCAGAAATGACTGTTATCAGATTACTGGTGGAGTGAGGAACATTAACAAAGCTGACTTCAAGGCCACTTAATTGTACTCAAGGTGCATGATCAGCAGTGTGTTGGACATTACACAATTTAACTAATATTGAACCCAACTTCCGCTTCCGTTGTTTCCTGCGTGAACGTGAGCGAAACTGGTTGCTACCGCGCAAACTTTAAAACTATAGATATCGCCTAAATAATAATTAAATTAAGCTACTGGAAAATATCTTCGCAAACTTAATAGTCTTCTGACAATTTAAAAATACTTGGAAATGACATCAGTAACTGACATCCTGTTGTGATCGCGGGTGCACAGAACGACGAGAGAGGGAGTTCCAGGCAAGTGATCGGGAAACAGGGTTTATTCGCACACCACAACGACATAACCAACGTCAATGCCGCGTCTGCCGGAAGAGACGCAGACGCAGACCTAAATACACGAGACAAAGCACAGGACTGGCGTGCGGCGACGCCACACAGGTGGAAACACTGGGTGATCACAGGAGGTAACGAGGTGGGCGTGGCACACACGAGGAGCGGACGGAGCGGACGTCGCAGGACGTAACACATCCATTCCTGGACCACTTAATACCAACCGGGGCCACAGCAGAGCCCCCGACAGATACCCACATGGACAGCATACACACCCCCCACAGAAAGACAAGGGGACCAAACCCATGGCTTTCTCGCTGTGAGGCGGCAGCACAAACCCCTACACCACCATGCTGCCCTCATTTCCTTTTGTATTGTTATTTAAATCTGTTGCACCTGCTCTTGTTTAGTAAAGTAAAATATGCCAGATACAGTCGTGTGTTCCAGTCACAGAGCTCTTTATTTTGGGGTTGTTTAAGCGAGAGAAGATCCTGTAACTTAGTGCCGTTTGGGGGAAATTGTAAAGTTTAACAATTTCTTTTATTATGAAAATAAAATTTTGCATTGGAGAAGAGATGGTTTTTGTTTGTATATGCTGTCGATTATAGTACTTAGAAAGAAAATCGGAATTGGCTGATCACAGTAGCAAAAACATTGGAAATGGGAATCAGCCAAGGAGATTGCAGTCGGAGCATCTCTCATTCTGGCTTTTCTGAAGGCCTTTCCCTGCTCCTGGCAGACGCTCCATTGAGACAGGGAGTCAGTGAGCTCATGCTGTCGCAGCCCTGCACAACATGCATTTGTTTGTGGGCTGAGTGAGCAAATAATAAGCCCCTACCGACTCCAGGAGTCGGGGATAATGCAATATCAGTAATCATCATCTGCGATAATCCATTAAGGCACAGCCAACATATCGGTGACAGTCCCATGTTGCATAATTTGTAAGATATGAGCTCTTAATGTGACACTGACTCAAACTGACCCATTACTGTTTGTTTTTTTTTTTTGGATGGATGGATGGATGGATGGATGGATTGATAGATTGACAACAGGGAAGGAGGGCAGATGGGAGGGAAAGATAGATGAGACTGAGAAGACCCAAGTGTGTTTGTGTTACAGGGAAGGCATGATGCTGATAAGGGGAGAAAAGACAGGAAGAGAGGTGAGAGAAGTGGGGGTGGAGAGTGAAGTGGATGTTTAAGACGAGAAGGTGACGTGTGGGGAGTTTGGCCAAATCCTCCCTCTGCCAAATAGAAGTGTTTCTATTCCAAACTCTTTTTAGAATCCTGAATTTTTCAAGATCATCGCACACTAGCACAAAGACGTCAGCGATATTTTAACTGAACACTTGCACAAAAGTTTTGGTGTCTGTCACCAGGTAATGCTAATAAACTGATCACGGGGTAAAACAGATATTCTAGAAGTTTCACAAGTAAAATCGAAAATGAAATCCGTCAGCACCCATGGGACAGTAAATAGATGTATTTACATACAATTCAAAGAAATCTGTTGTCCACAGAAAGGGTAAATACCTCACAATCCGTATGTGTTCAGCCAGTGGGCTTTGTAGCTGGTCTAACAGCTACATGGTTACATTAGAATGCGAGAGGGGCAGTGTGAAAATGGCTGAATAACTTCTTGAAATGAATGCTGATTGTGCTTTTCTGTTTCCTGGCATCTGTACCCGTATGCATGCCGAACATAAACTTCACAGCACACAAGCTAAAGACTGCCAGCTCTGAACTTTAATTAAAAACCTAACCCCAGTAGCAGGGAATTAAGTGTGCAGTAGCCCATCACTGCAGCGTCTCACTGTAAGTTAACACCACCGACCTATATTGCTCTGTATTGGGTTTTTATCTTGCCATTATATTGACAATATGAACAATAAGTTCATCTCCTCTAAGTTTTGTTATTCTGAGTTTAGATTGGAAAATCAATTATGACTATATCAGCTGAATCTGCTAATAATAAGAGGTACAGGGGGGTAATGTACAAAAATCAAATGGTGGTGGTTTCCTTAAGCACAATTTATGCACTTCAGGTCAAAAGGGGCCTACATGCGACGTGTGTCTTGATTAACTGTAAAGCATCTGTCAATGAGGCTTTAAAAACATTTCTTTTCAAAATCTGCCCCAAGAGAGAAGAAAAAAATAAATATCTCTGGAAAATATGGCTACATTTGAGGAGCCTTGGTCTGCAGCACATTGAAGCTTTAGTGCTGAATCTCCCTTGTAGGATAGCAACCGGGGCAATGGATGAGTTAGCAGTGACGTTAACTTCTGGTCAAACATCCTTAATTCAATTCGGTCATAATGGTGTTTGCTCTTAAGTGTTCCTTTTCTGTTAGGTTACGCTGCATTTTCTTTCGTCTCAGTGCCGGAGACGCCTATCGTGTCAGGTTAGCGCCAGTGAAAAGGCCACAGCTGTTTTTCCGTCGCACCGGGAGTGAAGGTCGGACTGGGCCCAGTGAACTCAGGCCTGACGGAACCGGCTTTCACCATGAATTTTTCTCAGACAGAAAGAAAAGTTTTCAGACACTCGGGGGGAGGAATAAGGATGATCATTTTATGACAAACCATCAAAGATAAATTTTAGGTAGCTGCACATTTTCAGGGACGAAATTGAACTCGCTTCGCATTGAAGGAGACAAATGCTGTCCCCTTGTCCCAAGACATATACCTACGCAGACGAAAATACATTTTAACATCTGCTGATAGAGTTGTATGTCTTCAATGACGTTCATTTATTAGTGATGAGGGATGTAAAGTTTCTAAACATTTGACTGGATTTTCATGCTCTATCTAAAATCAATCTTTTCAAAAACAGGAAAGAGTAGAAAACTAAGGGAAATGGATTAAACTGGGACAATGAATCACGCTACTGCAGTCTCAATCTATAGCAAGTCTCATTCCTTCCAGTATTTCTGGTGAATGTGACTGTGGGTTGGGCCTCTATGCCTATGTTCAGGTCACATCCCTGCTGGGCCAGAGTGGTCACATCCCTGCAGGGCCAGAGTGGTCACATCCCTGTTGGGCCAGAGTGGTCACATCCCTGCTGGGCCAGACCCTTAATCCCAAAAACCTCCCCAAAGGTGCTGATCCTCCACTCTGGCCCCAAGCTTCACTCTCACCCGTATCTGTTGCATCGGAAAGCGAGACGAAATATATGAAGATTCAGTGGTAAAACATAACCTGACGCACAAATAATATATTATTATACTCTTAATGATCCATGAACCAGCTTTTATTTAATGTATTATTTAACCGCATCGGAAAGCGAGACGAAATATATGAAGATTCAGTGGTAAAACATAACCTGACGCGCAAATAATGTATTATTATACTCTTAATGATCCATGAACCAGCTTTTATTTAATGTATTATTTAACCGCATCGGAAAGTGAGACGAAATATATGAAGATTCAGTGGTAAAACATAACCTGACGCGCAAATAATATATTATTATACTCTTAATGATCCATGAACCAGCTTTTATTAAATGTATTATTTAACCACAAACTAAGTCTTAGCTACAACCAAATTATAAAGCACATACCTAGCAGTAAGTCATTGAGCCCATTGTTCACATTAAATTTAGACCATTAATATATAGAGTTACATAATCACATAATCATTACCTACCTACTAGATACTGGTAATTACAGTTCTAATGAACCAATGAGTATTTACTCAAGTGAAAAGGGGACATGGGAGTAATTTATTGGTTCTAATAATTAATGTACTTATCTAGAGAGTGGGACCCCAGATGTTTCAGGCCACGACCCCATTTTGCTGGGCAGACGGGGGTGCGGGTGGGGGGGGGGGGGGGG
>JABFEA020000119.1:29947416-29958311 GCA_019775915.2 Cyphomyrus plagiostoma | reverse complement strand
CCCCCTGAGCAGCCCAGACCCTATGGGCGTAGATGACCTGGTGGCTCCGCCCCCTGAGCAGCCCAGACCCTATGGGCATAGATGACCTGGTGGCTCCGCCCCCTGAGCAGCCCAGACCCTATGGGCGTAGATGACCTGGTGGCTCCGCCCCCTGAGCAGCCCAGACCCTATGGGCGTAGATAATCTGGTGGCCCCACCCCCTGAGCAGCCCAGACCCTATGGGCGTAGATGACCTGCTGGCCCCGCCCCCTGAGCAGGCCAGGCTTATGTCATACAGACAAAAACGATGCTGCTTTTGCTTGGTTGGGGTTTTCTTTGCCCAAGCTTAATTCCTTTTGTTCTTATTAGTTAGAGTATGGAATAGTCTGCCTGTTAGTGTAGCACAAGCTAAATCCCTGGGTTCCTTTAAATCAGAGCTAGATGAGATTTTAACAACTCTGAGCTATTAGTTAAGTTCTCCCCTCTCGTTTGTAAATTTCTTATATTCTTATGTTCATGCTGATTCTGTTAGACCCACTTCACCTCTCCTCTGTTCCTTCTCGCTGACTCCAGGCCGTTCGACTGGCTTGCTGCCCTGTCCGGTGATGCATCTCACAGCATTGTTCTGAAAAAGTTATTTCTACATGAGCTCCCATTCAGACTCTGTCGTTCGCCCATCTGCCCTCCTTTTCACGTCCTGTCTCTCTCTCCTATACTGTCTCTCATAGGTCTGCATGTCATTCCATCATTTGTTCATTTCTTGTGTCTTCCTCTCCATCTGCCTCCTTGCAGATTAATTGCATCCTTGGCACTAGCAACAGTTTCCATAGCGACCAGCCCCCCAGCCCTGTTCCACCCGTTTAAGGTACACCGCTGGCATTCCTCTGCTTGATTCCCATCGGAAATGTACTGCTTAGAAGCGAAGTAATTAAGTTGTGTCTAAAGAAAATGGATTCCGTTCATATCGATGGAAGCATCTCGACCACTTTAACTTCACTGAACAAATATTTTTATTCGCTGCATAATTCCACAATTACTGCCTTTGACCTCAAATGGTATTTATGGGTGTTTCTGTTTACTCGGAAATGCATGGCCGGTATCTGCGTTTCTTGGATCTTTAAATAAAACTACATAAGAAACTGACATCTACATTGCACTGTACCTCACTGGAGAATGATAACCAGGACTGTAGACTTATCTGTTATATAATTATAGTGGTTGTTATGGCGTGTACAATATTCTCACTTTGGTTTAGCTCAGAACTGAGCCGACTCGGTGTGAAGAGGCCCTAAACGGATGGGAGACATTTATCATCATAACATCCTGCGGGCCAAAAAGTGACGATTTTTGTTACACCTAATATGATTCATGTCGTCCTGCAAAGAAAACCTGATTCCAGTTCAACCTCACCATCCTTCCCGAATATGAATGAGAGCTTGGCAGAGATTCCTGTAGAGGCGGCTGTCCTGATATGGAAGGACAAGAAGGTAGACTGTGCCCTCCGTCCACCACGAAACATGAGGTGGGGGCAGCAGCAGCTTCCTGTGTGATTGGGAGTCGAGGTGTGTGACTGACGTTTGGCACTGACTTGCTGGACGACTATATGAGGGTGATGAATGGGTCAGTAAGAATGACGTCCAAATCCTGGGTTCACTCTGCTAAAGGACTGGGTCGTTGGGGTGACACTCCCAGCACAGATCCAGACCATGGGCATCGTAAGGTGGTCGACCACTAGGGGCTGTAGCCTGGAGCATTAACACTGAGTATTTTAACCCCTAGTATTTTAATCCTGAGTATTTTAGCCCCAATCACAGCAGTCTTCCTTCAAAAAAGAACTCAAGCCCCAGATAAGCTTGACTTAGCCCCTAGTATTTTCACCAGTTAGAAACACCCTGATCCAGACCATAGTCTACGAAGGTATTTGTACTTCAGTGAACGTGTATGAAAGACAGGACGGAATAGCTGAATAATTTGGCTGATCTAATAAACCAGTAACCAATGAAATGGTATTACAGCTAAGTGGGACTTCGTTTTTGGATTTGCTAAAAAGGTTATTTCGCCATGGTTGCCTACATCAAGCAAAACCTTGCGAAAGATTTAGAAGAATTAAATAGGTTATTAATAACTTCCCATTTGAATAAATCTTCAACATGCGACCACAAGCATCAGCTGAACCATGTGCCGAGCAGGTTTATGATAAATCACAGAAAAGATCACCTCTTGAGGCATTTATGCGATTTCTAAAGGGACCCAGCTGTTGGCTTTATATAGCTGTTGCGACTTAAGCTGCAGACTCCTAAGACCCGGTAACCGAGTTTACAAAACCACGCGACTTTGATACATTGATAAACAGCGTTTCCCTACGTGTTCGCTGTCATCTCTCCGTCCATTATTTGCTGTATTGTTGTTGTATTAATGTTGCATAAAATGTATTCTCGATATGATGAAAAAATCCAAATTGTTTCTACGTTTGGAAAATGAAAGAAATACATGCATTTATTAGTCACGTAAAGAAATGAAGTTAAGAAGAATACGGTTTGGTGTAATTCAGACATTGACTGACTATCCGGTCACTGGCATTGTTCAGGTCGTCAATAACCTAATCTTCATATAATGTGAAGAGACATTTTCATTATATAAATATCTTGCTGCGATCGAAGGCAGGAAGGGCATCACGTCCGCACACCCTCCCGCAATTCTCTCCGCGTCTCTATCTCTCTGTTTTGCCCTTTCCTCGCTCACTCTCTCTCTCCCTCCAGTCGCAAGTGGGCCGGAGCGTCTCGCTTCTCTCATACAGACAGTGAAACGCGGGCGCCGGACGCACAAACGGGACTTTTCCGCGCAGGGGCTCAGCGAAGCGGATCATGCAGGTAACTGTAATGCCTTTCGATTCTTGTATTTTTCCAGTTTCTCCCGTTATATCCAGAACGAATGATTCGGCTCAAACGTAATGCTCATTTGCTTAGAACAAACTATGTTTCTTTCTCCGTCTATTTGTTGAATCCTCATAATTGAAACATTAATGTCCTTAGCGTGAAAGTTAAACAATCGGTTCTTATGATACGAGACTCAAAAGTATTATAATATTTCGCGTTGATCAGTATTTTTCTGAGTGGGGTTTTGTATGTTCAGGACAGCAGATGTTGAACCCATGCAGTGTCTCATGTGAAAGTTGTGCTCACTTAACTCATAAGATCTTTTCATTGTCTCTTCTAACATCTGAAATTATTTTTAAAAGTACTTAAATAGTGTAAGTACTTGGTTTTTGTGTATATTCATGTATCTAAGCAGGGTTCCCCAGTTTTGGAACTGGGGGGGGGGGGGGCAGATTCCAATACAGTGTGCAGATTTCCCTGCTTAAACATATTTTAATCAGCTAATTACCAAGTGGGAAATCTGAAAGCTTTGGAATCTGGCCCCCCAGGATCGGAATTGGGAAGCCCCGATCTAAGTGGTGCATATTTCACAACATTTCCAGCTTCTTCCTCTGAGCCGTATACAGTGTCCAACAGTACGCAGCATCCAACGGTATACAGTGTTGCAGTGTTCAATGGTACACAGTGTCCAACGGTATACAGTGTCACAGCGTCCAACGGTATACAGTGTCACAATGTTCAACGGTACGCGGCATCCAACGGTATACAGTGTCACAATGTTCAACGGTACTCAGCATCCAACGGTATACAGTGTTGCAGTGTTCAATGGTACACAGTGTCCAACAGTATACAGTGTCACAGCGTCCAACAGTATACAGTGTCCAATGGTATACAGTTTCACAGCGTCCAACGGTACACAGCATCCAATGGTACACAGCGTCCAACGGTATACAGCATCCAATAGTACAGTGTCACAGTGTTCAACGGTACACAGCGTCCAACGGTAAACAGTGTCCAACGGTATACAGTGTCTAACGGTATAGATTCAAATGTAGTGACTTCAAGGAGCAATAACTGAAAATGATTTAATGACTGAACTCAGTAGTATAACACCTAAGGCAGGGCTATTCAACTCACGGTCCTCAAGGGCCGAATCCTGCTTATTTTCCAGCTTTCCTTCACCTGTGAGCCAGGTGTGAAGCCTCTGACCAATCAGAATCAGTGATTATTAAACTAACTATCTGGGAGAACTGAAAACATGGCCTGGATTTGGAATTGAGGGCCTGAATTGAATAGCCCTGATCTAAGGGAATGAAGACAGTGACACAAGCATTGCTACCTAACAGATGGGTTTGCACCAGTATGGCCCCCTATCACCAGCACGCCCATGGAGTTAGGATTAACATGGAGGTACACAGCTGTCCTGTTAGGTTTCCTCACACGTAGTGTGTAGGTCTCTGCATTGAGAATATATATCTCATTCTGCTTTTCATCCATGTTGGTAAATACATCAAGATGTCATTTGGCGGCTGTGTAGTTAAGTGCAGCCACACAAGCTGGGATAAAGATAAAGGAATTGGGAGAAAAATAGTTTCTGTGCAACCAGAGAATTGGAAATAGCAGCCTGCGGACTGCAAATATGTATAAATTTGAAGTCTTAGTGATGCAGAGCAGCAGTAATGTGTCTCCACCAACGCAAGGCATGCGATGCGTCCTGACACTCGCAGTCTCGCTCAGGGAGATAAACAGTCAGTGTGCAGAAATCAAAGAAATCAAGCTGCTGTACACAGGCAGTGGGTGCGGATTCCAGTGATGAGTGTTTGTCTGAAGCCTTCAGAAGCTGCTTTTAATCAGCATATGGAGGACTTATGATACGAGCTCAGGACAGCTGCCAAGGAGATATTCACAAACAAGACCCTGAGAAAGAGATGGACACATTGATGTTACCCAAAGCCAACATCAGCCAAGCACAGGTCAAACCCTTACCCAGAGTCAGTGAAGTCCAACATCAGCCAAGCACAGAGTGAACCCTTACCCAGAGCCAGTGAAGTCCAACATCAGCCAAGCACAGAGTGAACCCTTACCCAGAGCCACTGAATTCCAATATCAGCCAAGCACAGGGCGAACCCTTACCCAGAGCCAGTGAAGTCCAACATCAGCCAAGCACAGGGCGAACCCTTACCCAGAGCCAGCGAGGTCCAACTTCAGCCCAGCACAGGGCGAACCCTTACACAGAGCCAGTGAAGTCCAACATCAGCCAAGCACAGGGCGAACCCTTACCCAGAGCCAGTGAAGTCCAACATCAGCTAAGCACAGGGTGAACCCTTACCCAGAGCCAGTGAAGTCCAACATCAGCCCAGCACAGGGCGAACCCTTACCCAGAACCATGGTGAAAAAGCCCTCCTGGGTCCACCATAGACATTTATAACGGTAATAACCGTAACTGTTGCATGAATATGTGTGACACGACAGGCCTTTCCTGGTTGCACAGGGTACAAGGCAGGCATGTACCCTGAACAGCAGGGCGAGTTTGGCGTGATGTGACAATTTTGAAAAGCTGAAATCAAACTGTAAAATCGAACCTGTTCTGGTTTGTCTCTCAGGACAGCTGTTTGGTTTCATATGCTATAATCGTAGCTCACTGAATATCAAAAAGAATCGCTAAACGTGGTGTTTGCATCAGATGTGATGATCTGGCTCGAACAAGAAAGTACCGTATCTCCCTTTACTGTTTGGTGTAAAGCAGCATCCGTCAAGCATGTGTGTTTACATCGCAGTCGCAGGCGTCTCCATGAGCTGGCTGTGGCTTGTGCTCTTTACTGTCACAGATATGCATCTGGGACTACTGGGCCAGGTTTTGCCTGCATCGCGCCCTCTGTTGGTAACATCGTGCATTACATGGCTCCTCATGTTAAGCTTATGTTGATGGAGTAGGAAGTTGGTGAAAGATTGCCGCTGTCTCTCTTCCTCCTTTCCTTGTCAGATTACAATAGTCATGAACTCATACCTTCAAGGTCGCCAGTTGAAGTACCAGGGGGAGCCAAGTTGTTGTACCTTTGAAATAAGGGAAACATTTTACGCTTCAGTTGTCCAGTAAACTGTCGTGCTTATGAAAGGGTAGAAGAGTAAATATCCCTTCTCATTTTTACTGACTGACTGATCTTTATTTGCTTTCTTGTCCCCAATTGGAAATCCTGGAATCTATTTCCTGTCTTTTTTTCCAATTATTGAAATTCCTTTAGGTTTAAATTTTCTCAGTCCTTTGTTTCCCTTCCGTAACGGGGGACAGCCCCTGCTACGGACTCACTCAGTACTGTTAAGCCGGAACATCACCTCCATTTTGCCATTAAAAGCACTCTGCTGTCATTCTCCCCAACTCTCTCACTGTAACAGGCATTTTATTGATTACTTTTTCAAAAACAGCACTTTTTGCCCGGATTTGCTGTCAGCTGGGTGTTCTGTTGGGAACAATAGTTGCTGTGATCATACTGTTTTCTGGCAGGGATGAGTGATGCTTTGTATTTATTCTCTTTTATTATGTTTGAAATATGGGGGGATGCCATCCAGACATGTGGGGGGGGGGGGGGTTCAGATATCCAACATATTTTGTTGCCAATTTGTAATGAGTGTATTCTAAATTAGCCAGCAGAAAGAATGACAAACCGCGTACAAATTATATAGAAATATGCAAACAGACATGGATGAAAGAAAGTCTTCATTTATCTGCTGGTCAGTGTTCTGAAGTTGCTACCAGGGGTGGGAATAGCGTAAAATCAGTTGGTTTGGCCCTGTGTTACATTTTGCCTCTGTTTCTGTTTGGCCATCATGTGCTGAGCTGTTGCCCGACCAAACCATACCGTAAAACCTATAGTATGACGGCACTATAGCTCAGGACATGGAGAAAAGCTGGAACGATAGAGAGGGAGAGGGAAGAAGAGCGAGTTTGGATGAGAAGAAGAGAACTGGGGGAGTTGTGAAGGTCAAAGAGAGGGAAGAAAAGATGGAGAAGCGAGTAAATGTGCCATGTCGAGAAGACAAGAAGGGGCAGGTTCCTCTGTCTGGGTGGGAAAGATGATGAGGTGAGAGGAGAGGTCAGGGCCTCAGCAGGCAGGGTCCGTGTCGGGCAGGAGGTGGAGGCTGTGGGACAGGAGGACTGGGGGGGGCTTTGAGCATGCACACATCCACTAGTGACGTTAGGCAGATCTTCAGCCAGCCCAGAATGTGGGACCTTAATCATGCATGATGCAGTGCAGTACCTGAGGCAGGGCTTTTACTAATAGATAGAACACGACAGAGGATAATGCTTTCACCACTTCCCTTTCCAGAATGTGAGGAAAAGCAAAGTAAAACTCCAGATACAGAAATTTACATTTTGAGATGACCAGAAAACAAAATGGATTCTTGAGGATTTATTTCACAAGCACAAGTGATGCAGTCATATGCTGTATAATAAACTGCAGTCCAGCTAATATTAGGCAGCAGCTATTTGTTATATATTTCACTCCAAACCCAATTTGCACATTGATCATCAATTATTTCAATAAAGAGCCCAGTGACAAAAAGCTATTTAACCAGACAGGAAGACTGACCTGTTACTGTTGTCCTGTGGTTGATCACTAAGGTAAAATTAACAGAGAGGATCCCCCCCCCCCCCTTCTCTGGTCACAGTTGTGATTTGGTAACTCTCTCAACAGAATGAGGGTGGCAGGGAACGGTGGGGATAATTAAAGTTAAACATGACTGCCATTCAGGATGGGTGGACCCCATATTCTGCACCAATTGATTCAGAAATTGTATTTATTAGCAGTTTCAAAGATGGATTTATGATATCTGAGCCTGGACACCGCTTTAGCTTCCATTGGCGGCTCTCTGATTTGGTGACTTTTGCGAGGTTCCGGACAGGGAGTCAGCAGAATCCAGTGTGCTGTTACTGCGGCCCGACTCCTCAGATGAAATGTCTGGGTCGGATCGCTAACCACTATGGCATTGGAGAAATTTGAGAGAGCCTGGCTGACCTTGTGAGATGACAGTGCCGGGTGGGTCTTCGAAGGCTAAGAAGTGTGGGAACTCGGCCAGTCAGTGGCCATGATGCTTAGCTCTGTCCTCTCCATTATCCTGCTTTGCTGTGTTTGAAATGAGATGCTCCTGATGAGTGGAATTTCTCTGGGATCTCTGGGACCTGCTGTCCTTCACACCCATGACTGACACTGGGACTGACCTGCTGTCCATCTTACCTTCTTCTGACCCTATTCATACGTCTGCATCCTCATTTATATTGTAGCAATTAATCAATTAGCGAATGGTATTACCCAGAATCATGTGCCCAGCTTTGAACTTTACAGAAATTAGAAAGTTGATGTGTTTAGTGCTTTTCCCCTTGGGATTTTGGTGACATGTCTTGTTTCTTAACAATTACCATCCCACACAAAGGCTTTAGAATCTATGATTAATTTTTTAAAACAACATAAAAAAACTTCTCACATCTTGATTGTATATAAACATTACTTACTTAATCAGGACTGTCATTGGCCAGAGTCCCATATGACAACACTGCATCATGACACAGAGGGTATAAATAGGTTAGGGCAGGTGTGGGCAATGTTATGCAGGTTTTTCGGATAACCTGCAGGTCAGCTGTTCAAACCCAGGTGTGAGGACTCTTCAGCCAATCAGTCCTCTAATTAGTGACCTAATTTGGTAGTTTCAGTGAAAACCTGCTACACACCGGCCCTTTGCGGATAAGACTGGCCACCCCTGGGTTAGGACTTGTCTCAGTTGATGGCCACATCAAGTGGCTTTGTTGTCCGGTTGGGTGGCTACATCTTACTGGTTCCCAGACATGGGGGATTTGTCAGTCCACATCTTATCACCGTGCTCTACCTTATGAGACTGTTTAGGAGACAGGTAAGAAGTGCACTTGTCAGCTATTATCTGCTTATCTGTCAACCATGAAACCATTGCTGTTCAGCACTGAACTGGAAATAGCTAGCACTGGTTGATAGACCTCACAGGAAGGAGGTTTAGGGTGACATTTAGACCCAAAAATTTTACCCTAAGTTAGCCCATTGGATCAAAGCAATGACCCCTCTGATCCGTCTTTATGTCCATTGATCAGAGGTCCGACACACATTCCTACGCTGGAGGCAAAAAGTAACACGGCCAAAATATGTAAATTAAGTGAAAGGTCCACTATTTAAGTAGCATGGAAGACATTAAAATCCTCTGTGGAGTAATTTCGGTTTGGGTGAGTTTCATTCTGAGGTTCAGTTCCTTTAATCCAAAAAAAATAAGCAATCCAAATGCTTTCAGAGAGACTATTTCTTCCGATGCAAAAACTTGGAAAGGAAGTGAAACAGGAAGACATATCGATGGCGAGAGGCCACTGTCTGACCTGATGCGTTGTGACAGAATGGGGGGGGGGGGTTTAATCATGCCGTTAAAGCACAGTGAGTCTCTGGGCGTCCTGCCATTAATGCCAGCTTGATGTAATGGGACAGTTACGCTTGGAATTATTTTGGTTCGGTTTCACTGTCTTTTGAGTGTTTATTTTAACCTGCCGGGCATGAAAAATAAATTTCAGAAGGTAACAGGGGGAAGATAAGCGGGGAGGGAAGAAGGATGAGTGAGCGACAAAGGAGTGAGAGTAGGATTTGGTGTTCTGGGGGTATCGGGCATGTCAGCCACAGTGGGACGTACTGTGATGGTTTAATGAAGGCTGTGCATTGGTAATAGGACACACGGCGAGAATGAACATCACCAGTGAGGGAGGTAGATCTGTGTGACCTTGTTGGGGGGGGGTCGTTTATGGCGATAAGATACGATTCAGTGCGTTACCAAGATGCCAGCTGGCAGACAGTGCCGCCACCTCCCAAGGGTTCCGTAGGGAGCAGCCTTAAGGCGTAGCGGGGGCTTGGGTGGGTGTGGGGGGGTGCATCTCAGCCTGGATGGGTGGGAGCCCCTGATATGTGTGTGTGCGGCGCCAGCGTGTGGATCCGGAAAAGCGGGGCTCTGGAGAAGCTCGAGACTCAGGAGCGACACACTCAGGGTCACCAGGATCCTCAAGAACAGTGAGGCTCTTGGTCCAGTTACACGTCCGGCACGGAACTCGGATGACGGGATGAGAGACATGCTGCTGTCCGGCACCAGAGATCCAGGGCCCCCATGTAGCTGTTTGATCATGGCTCAATGCCCTTAAACCCTCTGCCCCCAGCCCACCTCACCCCAGGCCGAGGGTCTCGCTTTTCATCATTTTCTTCTGAGGTTTCCTCTCTCGACATGCTCAGAAATAGTTATGCCCGTCGATATATTAGGCTGATCCGGAAATATCTCCATGGTATCCTCTGTGCCTTTCTCATTGCTGCCGCGTGCCCTGTAATGACCAGATATTTGGGTTCTGATCGGCCAGACATGCCTTTTTCAAACTTTTTATTGCTTTCAAAGCCCCCATCTTTTGCACCGGAGCTGAAAGCTGTCAGCAGGGCTGCACAGAGTGCTGCGTAACACAGTGCTGCGTAACACAGTGCTGCGTAACACAGTGCTGCGTAACACAGTGCTGCCCAGTTATGCAAGTTAAACTGATTGCCTTATAATTTGCTGGATTACTTCTATCCCCATTTTAAAATATGGGTGCTATATTAGCATGCTTCCAATAAGAAGGTTCCACACAGGTAGATAAGGATTTCTGAAATAGTATTGTTAAAGATTGGCTAATAATATCCCTCATCTCTTTTAAAACTATAGGTAAGATGCCATCAGAGCCCTGAGATTTAGTTATTTTGAGTTTAGCTAGGCTTTGTACCACATCAGCTTCAGTTATACATACAGTGGTACCTCGGTTCTTGAACTCTGTAGAACTCGAATTTCTTGAAAGTTGAACAAACCAGTTTGACCTACAACTCGATCTGAACATCAGAAGTCAAACCGTGAACGCTGACCTAATATAAATTGTACGAGCCAAGAAATCAGTCATACTACAATGCAATTCTTACTTGAATGTCTTCTTCACAGACTGGACGATTAACCAAATAAAGCAGCGCAACA
>JABFEA020000119.1:29902513-29918015 GCA_019775915.2 Cyphomyrus plagiostoma | reverse complement strand
TGTCCCTCGCTCATCCGCCTCATCGGGCCCCTGTCCCTCGCTCATCCGCCTCATCGGGCCCCTGTCCCTCGCTCATCCGCCTCATCGGGCCCCTGTCCCTCGCTCATCCGCCTCATCGGGCCCCTGTCCCTCGCTCATCCGCCTCATCGGGCCCCTGTCCCTCGCTCATCCGCCTCATCGGGCCCCTGTCCCTCGCTCATCCGCCTCATCGGGCCCCTGTCCCTCGCTCATCTGCCTCATGCAGTTCCTACAATCTGTGATTTTGTCTGTAGGCAGTGAAACGTTTCTGTTCTTTGTAGAGTTTTAAGTGATTTGACATGTAAATGATCTAAGTGTTAATTATAAGGTTACCCAAAGTACTGGGGCATCACAGCCGTTCTCAGGCTGAAGGGGGCCAGTTGCAGTCAGTGTGAGTAAAATGCTGTTCCAGCTGCAGCCCAGACCTACACGCTGTTCACACAGCTGGCCGACCTCTTTGTTTTTTCTTAGTTCTGTGTGCCCAACAGAACATGCGCCTTAGCTCTGGTATCCACGGTTACATGGCGGTCTAGCGCCCCCCTGCTGCAGGAGCTAATTGAACAAATACTTCCCTGAATTAGCAGCAGTGAGGAATGCGGGCTCCCCAGGGTGGGGATTTATGGCTTGACAGCAGTACCAGTGCTCAGGGTTCAGTGTCCCCCGCCTCGGCTGGTTGTCCAGGTCCCCCCCCATCTAGCGCTTCCACACCACAGTGACAGATCCACACCACCCCTGCAAATGGGGTAACTGGCACACAGGTTGTTTATATCCTATCACTTGTTTATGGTGGTCACCACCACGCCAGAATAAACTCAGCTGGTCAGATTTGTGCCAAACTGGATATGTCTCCAACAAGGAAAAATCACTTTCTAGTTCTGTCAGACTACAGTTTCTCTGTTTATCAGCTGTTAAGAGCAATAAAGTTATTCTTTTTGTAATAGTTTAAAAAAAAAAAAATGCTTCCAGATTCCGATATTTCTTTGTAGAAAGAATGAGGGTCTGAAGCCCTTTGGTTATGGGGGGCTTATTGTTTTCTGTCAGTTTATGTGTAACTCTGCTCGCTTTAGTTAAATCTGTTTGGCATATAGTAATCCCACCCATACATGCTCATTCACCAAAAACACATTTTAACACAGTAGTCATGAATTGCGTGCTGAGGCACCGCTGGCTTCCTCTGACCCGGACTGAGTTGGGGATGTCGAGAGGTTAACTACAAATAATTAATCTCTGTAACATTTTCATATATACAGTGGGTACGGAAAGTACCCACTGTATAGTACGGAAATGCGGTGGATATTTCAGTTTTTCTTGTTTAATAAATCTGCAACAATTTCAAAAAATAATTTTTTTGTCTGTCAATATGGGGTGCTGTGTGTACATTAATGAGGAAAAAAAATAATTTTAAATGATTTTACCAAATGGCTGCAATATAACAAAGAGTGAAAAATTGAAGGGGGTGTGAATACTTTCCGTACCCACTGTATATATGATACTGAACATTCTGAGGGTTGCTTGCTTCCCGAGAGGGTAAACCAAACATAATTAGAAGTTTGGGGGATTTGCGTTCATCAGGTGACAAGCATGACACAGGAGCTGATGAGATGTACAGCAGGGAAAACCTGTTCTTAAATTGGAGGAAGTTGGGTGAAGTACAATATGTCTTGTATGAGTGCATGTGTGCCCGTGTGTGTGTGTGCCCGCGTGTGTGTGTGCCCACACGCACGCGCGTGTGTTTGTTTGCCCGTGCGCACGCACGTGTGTCTGTTTGCCCGTGCGCGCCCGTGTGTGTGTGCGCCCATGTGTGTGTGCGTGCTGTCTCACTCCTTCCAGGAGATGTGCCAACACCTTTTCTGGAAAAGATTTAATGCCAAAACTGAAGACGCTCAAAGTAACATCCAAAGTGCTGCAGGTTAGGAGCTAAAACAAAGGCCTGTGTCAGGAAGAGAACTGCTGCAGTCAAACCTAATTGCCAATCAGCTGCAGGTCTAGTTAAACTAGTAATGCTGGTGATTTAGGTGGAGTTCTGGTAAATGTTGTTTGTTTAAGTTACCTTGAATCTTCCTTGATCTTCTCATAACATCCCACTTTTTGCTACATAAGGGTACAACATGTATATAAAAAAAACAGAACTTTAAAAATGTAATAATGGTACAGAATGGATCCCAATATGCCCCATAAAGCTCATTTTCAGTATAAATTGGCCCAGTCTTGGCAGAAATGAACCCGCTACTATGCAGACCTTCGGGAAATGAAAAACAGAACATTTTCGCATGCCGTTCCGTGCTGATCTGAGGTGATGCCACCTGGGCCGAGTCCTGTGGGGAGATTCTAACAGAGACGGACAGTTTGTAGGTGTTAATGCGGGTAACTTTTCTTCCCCCACGAGTGATAATTTGTGGTAGTGAAGGGGAGCCGCTGTCAGAGTTCACAGGGGCCGGTGTGTCCGTAGGTCACGCCAGAGGGCCGCACTCAGAGCATGTGACTCAGCTGGAGGACGTGCAGTGAGGACACATCTGAAAAGGAGCCTCTGGAATGGGTGTGGGCAAGAACGTCACCTCCAAGGCTGTGGATTCCATCGGGGAGGGAGCCACCTGTGAAGACGAGGTTAAGAACGACCAAGGTTTCTACCCCATTCCCGTGAGTAGCTGGCTTCCCTGTCCTCAGAGTGGCTGCTCTTCTTCCCTCCCAGCATTGTGTGTAGTGTCTGGTCTTCTCCTAGGATCCCGCCCCTGTTGCTCTGTGCTAATCGCTAATTGTGCTTGAGCTCGTAGGTGCCCCCTTCGTCGTGGGCATGCAGGAGAGGGAGTGCCACTTTGCTCCGGTGCTGTTCTCACCGGGATTGGGGAGGGGCAGCTCTGTGTACGAACCACAGCACAGTCAGGCCCGTGGAGTCTGAGGTGTTTGGTTCTGCCTGCAGGGCGCCAAGTTGGGAGCCATGACGGTTCCATATGCACTGCGGCAACCAGGGCGACCAAAAACACGAGCCTGTGCAGGCCTAGACCGGTTTGTCAGGACGGGCTGATTGAAGGGACTTTTAATTAAAGCACGGTGGTAAATTTCCCTGATAAAAGACTTCTTCAGCCACAACTCAGCCAATCCTGTTTAATATACTTTTTCCCCAGCTGTAACTTATTAAATATTGTAGCGCTGTGTTTTCCTGGCATTTTCCTGGCATTATATCCATGCTGACTAGGCCCCGCCCTCTTCTGCCGTGCACAGCCCCCGCCCCTTTCCACTATGCACAGCCCCGCCCCCTTCCACTATGCGCAGGCCCCGTCCCTTTTGCCACAACTCTTCGTCCCACCTTTATGACGTGCTAACCGGCTTAAAAGATGAATGTGGGACAAAAACACTGCATGAGGAACACGATGTAATTCTCACTGAAAGTGTCCTTGCTTGCCTTCCTGTTTTTTATGTCCAGTCGTACCATGTTAGATCTCCCAGGGGGGGGGGCGTTTTTTCTCTTTGATTACTGTTTACTCAGGATCTTCTAAGGATAACAAAGTAAAAGCCGGTTCGAAGCTTGTTCCGGCTCATCGCTCTTCTTTAGCCGTGTTCCTCCCATGTGGCTTTCAGGAAATGCCTTTGTGGGAGCTTCAAGTAGGGCGTGACTTATTTCCTTTGTTCATTTGTATTGTTTTTTGTCCTTTTCCCCTTATTTTCTGGGTTTTTTTACTAGATTTTATCGTTCCGTTTGTGTGTGTGTGTGTGTGTGTGTGTGTGTGTGTGTGTGTGCAATTTTCATACTTCACAAACAGGATGTCCCACTGAGTGTGTCAAAGACTGACCACCCCCCACTTTGTTCCTGACAGGTGGTGGTTAACCGAGTAGGCCCGCCCCCTGCAGACCAGGATGGAGAAGACACTGAGCTCATGGCCATTTTTTCCAAGGGGGGTCCAGGCGAGGACAAGGTACGGGAGCCACTGTTAGTCTATCATCAGCATTTTTCTTTTTGCTTTTCTTTTTTTTTATTCACCGTATAACAGAGGCAGCACAGTCTGCTGAGAATGAGCACAATGATGTAATCAGACGGGGGGGAGTTTTTTTAATACACAGAGAGGCTAATTCATGACAGTCCCAGGTCTGCTCCACTTTTGCCTGCAGGACAGTTTTAAGGGCAGATGAGTTGTGTGCTTAGAGAGGCCTTTCCGCACAGCACTGTTGTACTAAGCTGCCATTTTTGTGATGTGACTCTTAGCTCTGACAAGTCTGGCCATTCTCCTCTGACCTCGCTCATTTATCAGGTTCTTACACTCTCAGAACTGCGCCAGACTGCGTGATTTTTCTTTCTTGTCCTCTGGAGCGTGGTGGTTTACGAGACGCTGGAGCCTCCTCTTCTGGCACGACAATAACGTCGCATGTAAAATCACGCAGATGGTACATCAGAGCCTGTCCAAGGCTTAGGCATGCAGGAACCAGGCCCCGTAATTCAGTCTGCATGCTGCATGTATGCAGCTAAAGCCACTGTTTGTAGCAGGAAGCTGCTTGTGTTAACGAGGAAATTAATACGCTGACCGTAAAATAAAAGAAGGAACAGTGACGGGTATGTGGATGCTGATAAAGAATGAAGAGAATGCAGTCTGACTGAACTGGAGTGACAGTTGAGCCAAGGAGAAACCCCAACCCCCCCACCCCAGTTAAAGACGATTCTGGGCTATTTGCTAATCTCAGATAGTGCCATGATACAGCACATTCTCAGTTAGAAAAGCAGAAATGTGTATTACCACAATATGTAATACATGTGTGCTAAACACCTGAACCAGCCTGCACGCTTCTGGATAAAATACGAGTCTCAATTTCCATATGTGATTCTTCAGCAAAATATTTCTTTCTTTATTATTATCATTATTATTTTGCATTACATATTGCCCTTATGAAGATGGAATAAGCAGCATGTAGACATGCACGGTATATCAGTTAACACACCGAAAACCTCCTGTGTCTTAATCTTCATCAGCATTCAAAATTAGGGGAATAACGCTGCTATTGAAATAGTGGAGAAGATTGCATTGGCCAGTCTGCCATTTCCCATAGTGGAGGACGAGGGATTTCGTCGTCTTAGAGGAGGTCTCAAAGTACCGGCCTGCAATATGTTCACAACCTATAAATCTGTCTTTCATTTTCCACACAATATGCTGGCGATATTGTCATTTTGCTAACCTGCGCTGGCAGTTTCACTGCTTTTTCTGAATAAAAAGAAAATGTGAGCTGTACGTTTTGTGCTACACTGTAACTTGTAGTACTGTATTCTAAGCTGTCTATATTGTATTGTATTCAGATCTGTATTAGTACATTCAGAATGATAGATTACTGTTTGTAAGATGAATAGTTTTGAATGTGCAGTACTTTTACATAAATTATTAAAATTTAAAAAACTTGAGTATTTGAGTCAGGCCCTGACCTTTGTGCTGGGCTGGCAGTGTTTGGGTTGGCAGGTCAGGCCCTGACCTTTGTGCTGGGCTGGCAGTGTTTGGGTTGGCAGGTCAGGCTCTGACCTTTGTGCTGGGCTGGCAGTGTTTGGGTTGGCAGGTCAGGCCCTGACCTCTGTGCTGGGCTGGCAGTGTTTGGGTTGGCAGGTCAGGCAACGTCCCACATTTCACAGAAGGTACCTCAATTACAGGGGTCCTCTTGCATGTCACAACTTACTGGAGTGAAATTGGAGCTGAAATCTAACTGGCAGAATACAACGTAACTGTTATAAATAAGTAAATTAGGGTTTGTATTCAGATAAACACTAGTAACACTATTTATTGCTCTCTGTCTGGCAGGACACTGCAGGCTTGTGTTGATAGATGGCTGTGGGACAGACAAATCTGCTCATGGCTTTGTTCGGTGACATTGCTTTAAGTTGGTACCAAAAAAATGGGTCATACTCTGGATTCCACCCAAGACCCCTGTTATGCACCCGTACCTTAAAAGTCAGCTGCACCCAAGACAGGCAAGAAATCAGCAGCCTCATATGTGTTACTCATTTTCACGGCAAAACCGAGCCTTTTAACAGTCTGGCTGGACTCCTGGCTTTGGAGGACAAGCTGGCGTCCTGACCTCGATTCAGCTTGTCTAAACCTGCTTGTCTAAACCTGTGTCGCTGTCATCACATCCCCTAACATACCATCCCCTTATCTACACATTTATTCTGAATTGTACTTAGCAATGAGCCATGCAAAGTGATTTTGAAGCGTTTACTGTGACGTAGAGACAAGCAGCAGTTATTGTGAGAGGCATGCTTTGCTTGGGCAGTTTCCTGGCCTCAGGCTCCCAAATTGCGTGTTAATCCAGCCTGTCTGCCCCCTGCCTTAACGAGGCATATTTTTAAAATGTAGTTTTAAGCATAAATAGGAAGAGGTGAGACGCTTAAAATAAGAAGTGAATCAGTGGTATTTGTTGACACCTATTAATTCTAATAAGATTATAAATTTCCATTTTTTTAAATTGCAGAATCTATTTTACTAAAGGATAATATGTCTTATCTAGTGTAGCCATAATTTTTGGTAAACTCAGAAGATATTTGAGAATGAAATTGGCTAGTGTGAAGTCCGCTTATATTGACTCACATATGATGTTTCAATGCATTATTAAAAGCCCTATTTGAAAAAAACATCAGGACAGCTCTCTGCTTTATATTCCCAGAATCAATGCATGACTTAAATAATAAATACTATATAATGACCTTGACAGTCAGTGAAGTCATTTAATATTTACGGTCAGTGTATTTTTGTTTGTTCATTTCCATCCATTCAATATACAGCTCTGGACAAAAATTAGACCATTTAAGTTTTTTTTTCTTTCCTTAAAAAATGTGCATTGTTAAGCCCAGGCTTAATCCTGGTACCGCTGGCAGGGTGCTAGGGTGCCTCCAGGCTTCAAGTTTCTAAGCCAGCAGTATACAAAACAAGATGAAGCAGGAGACACTGGGAATGACCCGAAACCAGCTCTCTAACGCCAGAGATGGCTGTCAACTTATCTAACCATGGCTCTTAAATCGGAGGATGACCTTAAGTGACCTTCAAAGAGAATGGGAAACATTAAGTGGTGTGAGGTGTCGTTCATGTCAGGCTCCTAGAAGCAGGACTGAAGACCCATAAAGCAGAATGAAGCTCTTTATCAATGAGAAGCAGAGTTGAGGCAGGCGGCAGCTGGCGAAAAACTGTATATTATTATACAGGCGCATGCTAATGAATTGAGAAATAAGTGAAAATAGAAAATTAGCTGTGATCTCTCAGTTTTCGCCGGAGCTGTATGTGTGTTAGAGTTAAGTGTCATAAGTCAGAGAAGCATTTTCCGGGATTATTATTGATGTTTTTCTTAAATGACGTGCAGATGTCAGTCTTCCTGTCTCTCTGTCTGCATGCAGAGCTTCGTGTCAGAGGCAGTGGAGAGCACAGACAGCGCGGATGCCAGGCGACTGGACATGATCTACACCATCGAAGACACGCCGCCCTGGTATCTGTGTGTGTTTCTGGGTCTCCAGGTGAGCAGGATGTCAGCGTCTCGGGCAGTAACAGAGCGCCATGACGCCCGGCAGGGTATTCAACTGCAGTCACTCCAGTGAAACACCCAGGTGCAGCCAAACTAATGTAAGCTACTTCTGTGCTGTACGATAGGGGCTCCCTGACCGAGGAACTGCGGTTAATGGCCACTCTCAGTTGCCTAATGGTTGGATTGCCCTGCCGACCACGGGATTTGAACTTGCAACCTTCTGAGTCCCAAACCACAGAACTGCCCCTCTGCCAACAAATGCATTTTTTGTCTAATATATTGCTCAGTGCATAATTAGATATGATATTTCATAGTTTTGATGTCTTTCTAATTTTAATTATTCTCGAATATGTTGAATAGTACAAATAAAGCTTTTTATGGGTATGTTAGTCCAAACTTTGGTCTGGTGCTGTGTACACACACATAATCTTTTTTTTTTTTAAAAAGATTTTTTTGTTGAGGATTTCCCCACATTCCACAGCAAAAAAACCCCACAAAAAGTTCCCTCCAAAAAAAAGGCCATATGTACAATCACACCTGCATGTCCTGACTGCCCCCCCTTCCCCCCCCCCCCACAGCACTACCTGACCTGCTTCAGTGGCACCATCGCTGTGCCCTTCCTCCTGGCAGAAGCCATGTGCGTCGGCTACGACCAGTGGGCCACCAGCCAGCTCATTGGCACCATCTTCTTCTGTGTGGGCATCACCACCCTGCTGCAGACCACGCTGGGCTGCCGGTAACACTGCGGGACCCTCCATCTGTCTGCCTGGCACTCTTCCGTTCATGTTCCACCTCAGCCACCGTTTCAGGCTTAAAACTGAACAGTGGGGTATTAGGGACAAAGCAGGTTTACTCACTTTGATTGATCTCACCAGCTGAAAAAGAGCATTAGCTTCCTCGTGAAAGGGAAAGGTTTTCACTGAAGCTCCCAGATTTCGTGAGTAAGGGAAAAGGCCTCGAAATGTCCCCGTGTAGAAACGGGCACCATCCACAATCAGCAGTTTTTCTGCTGTGTCAAAGTGACTCTCCAACCAGCTGCTACTGCTGATTAAGTTCATTCTTGACTTGTCAGCTTTTGGAGGACGGAACACGACCACGTAGAGCAGTCTGCATGACGGTGAGACTTTGTGTCTGGGAGGCCGCTGTTCCCCCCCGGGCCGGTCCTGGCAGACAGCGGCTTTGTTTAAGCACAAAAGCAACTGAATCACCCACAGTGAAAATTAAGCTAATTTAGGAGTGATTAAGAGAATTAAGGCCAGTAAAGGCATGATGAGCATATGTGCTCCGGGTGATGATTTTATTTCATTTTGTTTGACGTCATAGGTGAAAGCCATCGGCATTTTTTTCACTTTTTATGCAGAAGTACAAAGCCTGCATTGGCCCTGTGAACTCGTGTGATTTTTCATATTAATCTCAGTGTCATGACTAGGGGTCCCCTGTAAACCCCCTGTGGTACCAACTGTAGATGCACAGATGTTAGCTGCACCTCACTTCCTCAAATCCCTCCTAAAGACGAGCTGTAGATGTTCAGATGTAAATAGCCCCCCAGTCCTCCTCCTTCCTCTTTCGTCTTAAGCAGCTGGAACAATGTAAACCCCTGTGGGCCATAACGATGAGCTCCAGCGGCTGTAGTTAATAAATGAGGCCGTATTTAACTGGGGTCGTGCTCACGTTGAGATGCTAAAGGCTTTTTCAGTGTATAAACTGGCTCATGTGAGTGTGGTATCCTGCATGGAAGCCACATGCAGAGTCCTGACCCAGGACAACCCTCGCTCTCTAATTTGTCATTTTTAAAAGGCGGGGCTTTCCTATACTCACACGTCCCAACTACTAGCTGAAAATATCTGCTTTTTGCCCCCCACCCCCCATGGATTTGATGGAAATAGACTGCAGGTGAAACTGTTCCAACCACATGACGCTGAAAAGTTTTGAGTGTTTTTTTGTTTTTTTTTTAATTGTTTTTCCCCCATCCAGCCTGATGAAACCCGTACGATATTTCTGGAAATCCTGATAGAAAGAGAAGTGGATTTATCTTTCAGACTGCTTTGTTGTTTGTAAAAGTCCACTTTCGTCTGTGAGATTACAAGGCCACGAACACACTTCTCTAAACATAGTTCTCTGGAGGAGGTCTCAAAACTGCGTTTTACATGCTGAGCTTACCAGTGTTTCTGCGTATCTTAAAGTGTCATATTGGCCTGGGGATGATATCACATTGTGGAATTTACAGAATTGGACATCATGGTTTGAATTTTTTTCTCTGTATACATTTTAATAGAATTTTTAAATATACAGTGGTACCTCATAACTCAAACTTAATCCATTCAGAACTCCAGATCAAATCCTAAAAAGTTTGAGTTCTGATCAAATATTCCCCATAAGAAATGGAAATGGAAAATGGAAAACCAATTAATTGTTTCCCGGCCCCAAAAAATGACACCGAAATATGTGCATTTAACCACAAAATGAACCAGGTAAAATAAGAAGAGCATATACTGTACTAAACACATCTAAGCACATCTAAGAATTCTTTATTATCTATATGTATTTTTACTGTCTAAATATATGTATTCAGCTAGTGTAAATATGCATGATGCTATCACAGCGAATACGAGGCTGAGATTGAAGCGTTACCCTTTGTTTCCGCTGAGAGACGTGCCGCGTAACTCATTTCCCCGCGCATACAAATTATCTTAGGTCTGCGTTCACGGATTGACTTCTGAGATTCAGAATGACTTCTAAGTAATTGTTTTTTGACCTGGTTGGTTCGACTTTTAAGAAATTCGAGTTATAATGAGTTTGTGAACTGAGGTACCACTGTAATTTATAAATGCATATATGTAGACTATGATACTCAAAGGTACCACATTTTGGATAAAATGTAACCTGTTTAATCTGAACACAGTTTAAGCCTTTTTTGTATTTATGTTGTTGGGGGACAGTGCGCATTTAGGGAAGTCTCTCTTTCAAAGATTGTTGAGTGTACACTTTTGCTGGTTTGCGTGGAACTCGTGAATAATGTTAGTCAGGAGATTCTCACTTTCTCGAGGAGAGATGAGGAAGACACAGGAAGTGGCTGACTGTCACATGAGCTGTCAAGATGAGTCAGACCATAGCTTGTACCCCTGCCTCTTCTACACGTGCAATTTTGATCTTTAATTATTAATGAACTGAAACACTAATTAGGGGGTGCTGATAAAAATGGTGTCTTGATCAAGTCAGTTAAATAAAGTAAATATGTTTTTATCTGGTGGAATTATTAGAGAGACCTGCCGCATTCCTCATGATTATTTGCTACCTTTCATTCCCAAGGCCTTAGTGACTTTAATAGTGACATCTAGTTGTTTAATGATTATATTTCACTGGAAATAAACTTCAAAGAAATCATTCTTCTTTTGTCTGCTTTGTCTTTCTCAGCCTCCCCCTCTTCCAGGCCAGTGCGTTCGCCTTCCTGGCTCCTGCCCGTGCCATCCTGTCCCTCGACAAATGGAAGTGTAACGGCACAGGTGAGGTCACATGACAGGCAGAGCCAATCTGAGGAAGGGATTCGGAGGCCAGCTGGAATCCTCAGTACAGGGCTGTATTCTGGCTGCATGCGTAGCTTTTTACATAAACTGAAAGTCACACGACCTCATATGGGAAATCTCACCCAGGATTAGAACATCTGCGGATTGCGAGTAAGATGTGAACATCGTGAGTGAAAGCATAATTCTTCCTTTTTCCCCTCCTCCGTCTCCTCCTCCCTTTCTCTCTTTCACCTTTCACTTAGTCGCTCCTATGATAAATGACACCACGCTCCTCAATACAGAGCACATCTGGCACCCACGGATCCGAGAGGTAACGGGGGGAATCTTCGTTTGTTACAAAATTGATAGCATGAAGATGTTGTGTCTCTTTCTGCAAGTCTGAGTGGGGAGGGGCTGGAGTCTCACTGCCCCCCCCTTTCCACACCCCCACAGATCCAGGGCGCCATCATTGTGTCTTCCCTCATTGAGGTGTTCATCGGCGCCTTGGGCCTGCCTGGATTTTTGCTGAAGTACATCGGCCCCCTGACCATCACCCCCACGGTGGCTCTCATTGGCCTGTCGGGCTTCCAGGCCGCTGGGGAGCGGGCAGGCAAACACTGGGGTGTCGCCATGCTGTGAGTGTCTGATAAAAGCAGGCTGTGTGCCCATAGTGTGCATATACAGTGTGAACCGGACATCCTTCCCAGAATGGTCCTCTGCGGTTGCTGCAAGCCTAATCACCTGCGAATTTAATGTTAGCTTAATGGAAAAGAGGCTGTATCTCATGATTAGGGCATTTCCCCTGCAGAACGATCTTCCTGGTGCTGCTGTTCTCCCAGTACGCCCGCAACGTTCAGCTGCCCCTCCCCATCTACAAATCCAAGAAGGGCTGGACCTCTTACCGTCTGCAGCTCTTCAAGATGTTCCCAGTGAGTGTGCCTCTAGCACCCCCTGCAGGCCGTCTGTGGTTTAGCACGCACCCTTGGTAAAACCAGGGGGTGTTTCCAAATTCAATGTACCAAGGGGTAGGGAGGCAGGAAGTATCACAGGGGTTTGTTTTACGATGTTTTCCTAACTTCATCTTTTTAAATACCCCTCCCCCAACTGGGGGATAAATATTTCAGATTTGAAGTTTAAATGATATGTTTTGCATTGCTATTATAGTACAGGGCACAAACTAAAAGGTTAGTAGCTTACTGTAAGGAAAAATGGAAATGGAATAATTTGAGTCAAATAACCAAAATTAACACAGTAATTATAAGGCTGAAAGTGTCTCTCGTTTCATAATGAATACATTTAATGATATGTTAGCAGCCATTAGCATGTGGCTGTTAATCATTATCAGTTATTATCAGTGTCTCTCTCTCACTCTTCCTGCCCCATCAGATCATTATGGCCATCTTGGTTTCTTGGTTCCTGTGTTTCATCTTCACCATAACGGATATCTTCCCCCCACGGAAGAATGAGTACGGGTTCTACGCCCGCACTGATGCCCGCCAGGGAGTCCTCGCCGCTGCCCCCTGGTTCAAGATCCCCTACCCCCGTGAGTGTCATGGTCATGGTGTTGACCCCTGGTAGCAGGAATGTGGGTCGAATCCCACAGTTATCCAAGGACCCAAGATCTAATTTGGTTTAACTGGTCTGAGTCGGTCATCAGGATTGATAACAGCCAGTCAAGTATTACTTTACTCCACAGTTGGTCCTCTGGTGCTGTGTGTTATAACTAGTGTGGTCTACACCAGTGACTGCTGTAGACTTTGCCACAATGGATTAGGACTCTGGGTGCTTGGGAGCAGGTGGTTTCCAGAGAACCAGTTGGCATTGGAGAAAAGGCTATTTCCTACATAGATGAGTATGTTGTATAACTTCCATCACATAAAATGTATGCAAAGCCTAACTGGGCAGAGAGCAGCCCCCCCTTTACTGAATCAAGGTCTGCGAGTGGTGGGGAGCTACAGGAAGCGAGGGTGTCGCTGATGTCGGCCTCGATGGTCCTACCTACTTTCCCATAGTGCAGTGGGGCATGCCCACCGTATCCGTGGCAGGGGTGATCGGCATGATGAGCGCGGTGGTGTCCAGCATCATCGAGTCCATCGGCGATTACTACGCCTGCGCTCGGCTCTCCTGCGCCCCTCCTCCACCCATCCACGCAATCAACAGGTATCCCGCTGGTCTCACTTCCTCCCCCTATAGAGTTAATATGCAAATGATTGTCATAGGAATGTGGTGTGACGGACTCACCTGCACCCTCACGTTTTCTCAGAGGAATCATGATGGAGGGGCTGTCCTGTGTCCTGGACGGCCTCTTCGGGACGGGCAATGGCTCCACCTCGTCCAGCCCCAACATCGGAGTGTTGGGCATCACCAAGGTAACCCCTGACCCACAGTGGCCTGACAGAGTCTTTGCTCCTGGTTGCCAGTAGAGAGGGAGATCTGGCATGTGCGAGAGGCTATGTTCAGCTCTCCAGTAATGACACGGGTGTTGATGGCTTGAGTAAGGGCAACTTATTTGAGGAAAAGGATTTATGGAAGGTGAGCAGGAAGGTGAATCATGTCCTTGGTGAGTTATTCCCTGAGATTTTGGATGTAGTTCTTTGCTTGCTGTAATTTGTGTTTCAGGATCTTTTACTCACTATTTATTGCAGTGAATTTGGTTTCCTTGTTCTTTATTTTATTACCTCTCTGCTTGTAGGTGGTTGTGTGACAGCTTCCTTTTCTTCTCTGTGCTGTTTTGTTATGGCAGTAATGCTCGTTCTGAGCACATTTCAGCTCTGCAAGCTTGATGCTGAAGCCCATTAACCTTGCTGCCTGCTTTGAATGTGGCGAATGAAATGTGTTCAAGGGCTCAGGCAGTTTGCAGGGGAAGTTATACAATATATCAAGCACTGCACTGATGCTTCAAACCTACAGAGTAATGCAGTACTGGCACAAAATGCTGTGATGCATTTTTCCTTTTAAAATAGTACAGCTTCCTTTTTACAGCCTATTTCCACATGGAACTGGTGATATTGGAGTAGGTAGCATTGAAGAAGCATCGGATTAGTATTTTTTTTAGAATGGGTGGCAGGAAGATATTTAAAACCGAATATTTTCAGAGGCATGAGAAAAAATATTCTGAACACAGTTGTGCCCCTCTGTGTAGAGCATCTTCAAATTTTAAGTAAGTAAAATTTATTCATAAAGCACTTTTTACAGACACAAGTCACAAAGTGCTGTATAAAAAAATATAGCATTAAAAATAAGAATAGCAAGAGTAATAAAGACATTTGAAAAATATATTGGAGAAGAAAGCCTGAGCAGCATTAAATCGGCTATATTCAAAGGCCTTTTTAAACAAGGAAGTCTTAAGATGTGTTTTAAAGGAGTCAACGGACTCAGCAGAGCACAAAGCTAGAGGAAGAGCGTTCCAGAGTGTAGGTGCAGCTGATTGCTCGATCCCCACGTGTCTTAAGTCATTTGCGGGGGACGACTAGAAGGTCTTGTTGAATAGCCCTAAGAAGCCGGCTGTCTGTGTGGCGTTGGAGAACACTCGCAATACTTAGGAGCTGGACCATGCAGCACTCTAGGAGTGAGAAGCATGATTTTAAAATGAACTCTAAAAAGAACTGGCAGCCAATACAGAGAATACAAGAGCGGAGTAATATGTGCTCTCTGGTCAGACTGGGTTAAAAGCCTAGCAGCAGCGTTTTGTATTAACTGTAGCTGAGAAAGGAGAGATTTTTTCTGACCTGAATACAGAACGTTACAATAATCTAGACGTGAAGAGATAAAAGCATGAACTAGCATATCCAATTCAGATTTTGAAACCACTGACCTCGGAAAGATTTCTCAAATGATAAAAAGAAGAGCGGCTGACAGACTTTATGGATCTAGGCTAAACAACTGGTCAGAAACAGTCCCCAAGTTACTTAAGCTTGATTTTGCAACTGGGGAGACAGAGGCCATCTTGAGACTCATCTCAGGATGGAGGGTAGGGGGAGCAACAATTAGAACCTCTGTCTTACCAGAATACACCTGCAAGTGATTATCGCAGAGCCAATTTTTAATGTCTAACGGGCAGTCAACCAAAATAGACCACTTATTAATTTGATTGGGTTTAAATGAGAAATACAACTGAAGGTCATCTGCATAAAGGTGATATGAGATGTACTTGAAGGAGTTAATAACCTGAGACAGCGGAAGGATGTACAAAGAAAACAGCACTGGTACCAGAATTGAGCCTTGAGGCACACCGCAGGTCAAAGGAGCAGTAGTAGATGTAAAATCTAAAACACTAACTGAGAAACTCCTATCTGATAGATAAGATGAGAACCAGTTTAGGTTCCTTGGTCCCCATAAGGCAGAGGTGTCAAAGTCAAGGCCCGCAGGCCGGATGAATGAATTATCTATGGCCCCCGGGATGATATTTGATTAGTATTAGAACCAGGCCCACAGGCCACAGCCGCCTGCTGCTGTTTTGCACGCACCAATACTCCATTCCCCACAATGCAACGGTAGCCCGC
>JABFEA020000119.1:29824700-29834972 GCA_019775915.2 Cyphomyrus plagiostoma | reverse complement strand
GCCAGGTCTTCTGGGATGTTCCTGGTGAGCAGTGGTCAGTACCTGCCAGGTCTTCTGGGATGTTCCAGGGGTGCAGTCTCTGCCAAAAGTGGTGCAGGAAGGCCAGTCTGAGAAATGGCGCCACAATCATGGATGCCCAAGGCACACCGTTGTGCGTGGGGAGTAATTCTAGCTCGTTTGGTCTGATCCCACTGGAGATTTGCTGGAAATTGCGTAGCCACAGACCCGTCAGAATGCCAGTGCTCATCGCTGTCCAAAGAAGTATGAGCCTACATTGGACACGTCAGTATCAGAACTGGACCATTAAGCAATGGAAGAAGTTGGCCTGGTTTGATGAGTCACATTTTCTGTTATGTCTTGAAGCAGCTGGGTGCCTGAACGTTGTTTACCCAGGGAAGAGAGGCACCAGGGTGCACCTTGGGAAGGAGACAAGCCGAAAGATGCAGTACGATGCTCTGAGCGATGTTCTTGAGTCCTGGCATCTATGTGGATGGTACTTTGACAGGGACCATCTACCTCACAGGTGTCAAACTCCAGTCCTGGGGGGCCGGAGTCCTGCACATTTTTGGGTTTCCCCTCGTTTAACACACCTGATGCAACTCCTTGTGCTAATTACCACCCAGCTCTTGAGCTGAATCATTTGTGGTGGAACAGGGAAAGAACTAAGCTACACAGGGCTCCGGCCCCCCAGGACTGATGTCTGACACTCCTGATCTACCTAATCACTGTTGCGGACCCAGCACACCCCTTCAAGGCAGAGGTATTCTCCGATGCCAGTGGTTTCCTTCAGCAGGATAAAGTCCCCTGCCAGACTGCAAAAATTGATCACAAATGGTTTGAGAGTTTAAGTGTTGACTTGGCCTCCAAATTCCCCAGATCTCAATCCAATCAACCGTCTGTGGGATGTGCTGGACAAAGAAGATGGATCCATGGAGATCCCCAACTCACTAGGTACAGGACTTGGGATCTGCTGCTAATGTCTTGTCTTGCTGTCAGATACCAGAGGACAGGAGGGACACCTACACAACATCAGGCAGATGCCTTTAATGTTGGCTGATCAGTGTGTCTCCTTGTACAGAGGAAATATATGGGCCGGGGTTGCTGTCTTTTTTTGCTCTGTTTCTCAAGGTTTGAAGAGAGAATTTCTAGGGGGTGTTTCTGCACATCACGCCGGTTTGATTACTGTAGCCGAGCGATAAGCTGAGAGTCGGGCCTTGCAGGAAAGCTGCTCGCGGTGCGTGATGGAGGAAAGCTGACGTCACGCATGATGTCACTGAGCATATCTGAGATCCTCTGCATTCTCCTGACAAACTACTTTTTTGTCAGTTTTTTCTCCACCTGAGATGAATTTGGTTTAAAATACTCGCCCCAAAAATGAAGTTAAGACACATTATCTGTCTGGCAATAATTCTAGCATTATAACCAAACAGAAAATGTATGATATCTTTTTTTTGGGATGCAACCACTTATCTTTTGGTGTTTATAAAATTGGGTGGCATATATTTAAAATAAATTTCAACTGAAAATGCTTTGGTAGATTTATGGGACAGAATTATATATTTTTTTGGGGGGGTGGGGTTTGCTGAACTACAATGTATTAGTGCTTCTCTTTAATCTTACTTTCAGTTTAATTTGAAACAGCCAATCATATCCCGGAATAATTCACTCATGGTCAATAAGCTTGTAATTATTTTTCTTATCTGGAAACATTCCTAGCCAATCATATCCCAGATAGCATCCATACTGAGAAGATGTTCAGCTGCAGTTTTCTAACCTTCTTCCAATGTAACTTCACATTTTAGTGGTCATTGTTGACCTCTGTTATTCACAGCTGCAATTTTCTAACATCATGCGTAATGCTAATACTCATTTAATACCTTAAACCTTTCATTAAGGCAACACATTTCCAATAGGCTAAATTTACCTTGTGCGCTGCATGGTTGTTCATGTCTCCAGTGTTGTGGGTTCAGATCCCTGTACTCCGTGTGGATTTTGCATGTTCTCCCTGTGGAATTCCTTTGGGGACTCCCTCCTGCAGACCAAGGACATGCAGATTGGTGTCTCAAAGAGCGTACTCACACTAGGGCCAGTTGCCTTGTACCATGCCCAAGCATGATTGCCCCCCCAAGCCCTCCCCCCTCCCCGTTCCAGTTAACACAGAGTGTTCCAGTCCTGAGCATGCTTTCATATTAACCATTTGATTATTTCTGCTGAAGAAAATATACAAATAAAAGTGTTATCTCACAGGACAATGCAGTTCAGGATTGATGTCATTATTTTGTGGCTTATTTGGAGTTGTTTTGGGTGCTGTTCTGCTGGACAGCGCGCGGAGCGCAGAAAAGGCGCAGGAAGCTAGGAGTTAGGGCAAACACGGAGTTTAATAGACGCAGTAACGCAAGGAGCAAGCAACACACGGGCTGACATAACAATGACCGGACTGGGGAAACACATGGAAACACGGACTAAATACAGTGGACTAATGACAACGATCAGGAACAGCTGGTAAACATGGGGAATCCACATGGGGTTAATGAGGGGGCGTGACACACGAGAAGAGCGGACGATCGGGGCAGGACAAGTGCAATGACACATGTGCAATGATACCTATTATAGATTTATTGAGTTCACAATGCAATGATTTGATTTATATTTATCTGCACATATAAAGATAGTCCTAAATTTCACCCAGATATTTGGAGATCTGTACAGCCTACTCGATCCGTGCAGCCTACCCAATCTGCACAGTCTACCCGATCAGTACAGCCTACCTGATCCATACAGCCTACCCGATCAGTACAGCCTACCCAATCTGCACACCCTACCAGATCCGTACAGCCTGCCTGATCTGCACAGCCTACCAGATCCGTACAGCCTACCCGATCTGCACAGCCTACCTGATCCGTACAGCCTACCCAATTTGCATAGCCTACCCGATCCGTACAGCCTACCTAATCTGCACAGCCTACCTGATCCCTACAGCCTACCCAATTTGCATAGCCTACCCGATCCGTACAGCCTACCTAATCTGCACAACCTACGTGATCCGTGCAGCCTACCCGATCTGCACACCCTACCAGATCCGTACAGCCTGCCTGATCTGCACAGCCTACCTGATCCGTGCAGCCTACCCGATCTGCACAGCCTACCAGATCCGTACAGCCTACCCGATCTGCACAGCCTACCTGATCCGTGCAGCCTACCCGATCTGCACAGCCTACCAGATCCGTGCAGCCTACCCGATCTGCACAGCCTACCGGGTCATTATAATGTACATGTGTGTGTAACTTCTGTGTTCCATGCTTGAGCACAATGGATGGGTACAGTGCTGGAGTCCAACTGAGCCATGCAAGGGCCAACCTCTTCTAGCAGGCCCGGGCATGGTTAAGTGTTTTCTGCTTGGACACGATAGGGAACAATCACACTACACACTAGTACAACAAACTAGACTTTGGAGGTCAAACTTACTGGAGTGTGGTATGGATTGCCTAGTGTGAGCAGACCCATTGATATGAGATTCTTTATTGATCCCAGGGGGAGTCTTTACTTATCATTATATAGAGTGTATAGAGACGTTTACTTAACAAAACTTGCCTCTAATGTAAAATGCACTTTATAAAACAAGCCGCTTTGATGGTTGGTGAACACTTATGTACATGTTGCATTAAGAACTATATAAGATAAAAGGCAGACCTGCCACAAGCTTCTCAGCAGTGGGTTTGGCTTGGATGGCGAACCCCTACCCTTCAGTGGACCCCCCCCAACAAAAACTGTATGTTCATGTCCCCACCAACCAAAAAACACAACCGTTGGCACTAACTCTACTTTTTATTAAGGCATTTGGAACAAAAAAAATATAATATAATAAATTTTAAACAATATAAATATAGAAAGATATAGAAAAATGAGATTTCTAAATATTCAAAAGAAGTAATAAAGATAAATAAAAACAAATTGTAGTATATAAATCAATCCATCCATCCATCCTATGAAACTATATATTCCCAGCATTATGAATCAATTGTGGTTTATTTGGTAGCATTTTGTAATGTGGCTGATTTTATTAATCGTACTTCGCCAAGTTAGAGGAGCAGTATTTGATATATTACCCTGCTCCCCCTACCTCGGGCTTCCAGTGGGGTGACCTGAGGTCAAGCCAGCCCCGCCCCCTCCCCATCTTTATTTCTGATTGGTAGTCTGTCTAGCTTGCAAACTAGAATCAGGGTGGTCACTCCGACAACTGACCCACAAGTTGACATGATACCATTGATGTGATGTGCAGATTAGTGAAGGGTAACCAGGGGCACCAATCTCTCCATTCCAGTTTGTTTCTTCATGCTGCCCCCCCGTGCCGCCCCAGGCAAGATGTTAAGCGGCTGCCCATGTTACACATACCAATATCCGCCAGTGGCTTTTCTCAGTGTCCCAGCCCAGGGCAGCTGGCTCACAGATGGGTCTCACCGTCAAGAGTGGATAGAAGTAGGCAAGAAGCTGTAACGCCGGCGGAGCGATGGATGGGAGTCACCGAAGCAGAGAGATAAACACGCGGTAGCTGTGTGCTGAGCGTGGAAGCCAGGTCGTTCTTCTAAAACCAGTAGTTTGTGCTTAGAAAACAGCTTCTGGTTGTATATGAGTCAGTATGCCAGTGGACAGTCCCAAAAAGTGACCTCATCACAGTGAACGATGCAAGAGGCCAACAGACATTTCAATCCTCACAAAATAATGAAGGCAGAAACAAAAAAATGATGCACAAAGCCAGCCTTGGATATGTAGGCCATCTGTGAATGTTCACATCGCCTCAAATAAATTCCTATACACGATTGACTGCACACAATTAAGAAATATAACATTTGCGTTACAGTCTAATAGTCATGACGACCACCCATTATCTATACTGCTGTATCCATCTGGGCTGGGGGGAAGCTGGAGCCAAACACAGCATCATCAGGTGAGAGGCGGACCAAACCCAGGACCGTCCTGCTGTGAGGTGACAGCACTAACCACTGCACCACCATGGCCACTCCGGTCCCTCCGCCAACTCCGACGATGGCCAATGTTGTGTAATTAAGGAAACTTCATGTTTTGCCAAGTTCACAGTTTACTATTAAGCCATTTATATCCATTTCATAGTCCAGTTTGATACAGTGTGTAGGAGGACCAAATGTCCTTATGACCAATGCATTGTGTATTGATTCACTTACATGTTCAGCATAAGCAAATGAATGCATGGGTGGGGGAAACTGCAGCTGCTGTTTAACATGAAACAAATGGCATGTGTTCTTTTACTTGTTCATGTAAACCGGGCACACCCTGCACACACCCCTGTGTGTTTGCATAAGCGATTCCTGAAGCCCTGTAGGTGTTTCCTTGGGAATACTGTCAGAAAAAGGCTTTCTGTACATATCAGAGGATGCTTATTTGGATTTGGGGAGCTAATGCTGAGCTGTGGTGACATCATTGATACACAGTGCGTAACCCTGAAATGGCTCCCCTGCATTTAACCCTTATTTGACACCGTAACATCAATGATACACAGTGCGTAACACTGATATGGCTCCCCTGCATTTAACCCTTATTTGACACTATGACATCAATGATACACAGTGCGTAACACTGATATGGCTCCCCTGCATTTAACCCATATGTGACACCATAACATCATTGATACACAGCGCGTAACACTGAAATGGCTCCCCTGCATTTAACCCATATGTAACACCATAACATAGCAGGGGGTGGCTAATTCAGCATCTGGGAGGCAGTACCTTGCTCAGGGTATCTCAGGGGTACCTTACAGGCCAGGGACTTGAGCCACCAACCTTCTACTCCCAAGTGCACTTCCCAATAGGCCACCACTGCAATTCTGCATGTAGCAAATTGTGAAAAATGTTGATTGTAGCAAAATCCCTCACCTACCGTCTTACTTCGTAAGTACTACCTGCAATACTACCCATATATAACCTCCTGAGACCCCACCCATTCATTTATATCCATTGCAGTGGACATATTATTTTTGCATTTATCTCTCCACTGATGTTAGGAAACATATTTATTCCCGTTGTACACTAAAGAGGACATGTGTGAAATTAAAAATAAAAATAAATTTGAAAAATCTAAATTGTAAGATGTCTTATTTCCTCCAAAGACAAATAACCTACAATTGAAGGACACTCCTTTTCCTTGGGTCTCAGGAGGATATATATACGACACACACACACACACACACACACGCGCACACACACACCTACACACAGGCATACACACACACATACGCACACACACACACATACATACACACACGCGCACACACACACATACCCACACACACACACACGCGCACACACACATACACACACACATACACACACACACGCGTGCACACACACACACACATACACAAATACACACACACACACACAAATATAGGTAACCTATATTACACAGGTTAAGACAGAACACAGTACAAACAAATGAATGAAACTACTACCACCAATACTATTGGTACTACTACAACAACTATTACTACTACTAATAATAATAGAAATTATTGCCATGTAGAAGAATGAGAAGCATGAAGAAAGAGAAGTGAATAAATGACTAAGGCCTGTTTTAAAAACGAGGGAAAACAAAACTGCTCTAGCTGCTCACCAAACAATTGGATGTAGGTAAACTTTACCCAGCACGTGTATCCTGTCTGTCTTTCACAGGCTGGTCGTGTTTGCTGTCCTCTTTGCATTAATTAAGAAATGTGTGGCAGCCCTAATGTCTTCAGCTGTTTGGGAGCCTGTGTAGTTTGGTTGGTTGGGTAAAACATACACGGGTGATACTTCTAAGACAAGAGAAATATAAGAGTTTCTGAAAGATTTAACAGAAATAAATGTAAATATAGGTGTTTTTCTTGCCACTGCTGAATATTGCCCTGCATAAATAGAACAATCGACTGCAGCAGTCATGGAAAGGAAGCCCTGTGTCTTGAAGGGTCCTTCTTCCTTGTAGACGTTAATAAGCATTGTTCATATTCAGCATAATTAATTCTGCTGTCTGATGTGTAAAATAACACGTGTCTGTTTGTTTTGAGTGGCGCGGGGGATGGGTTTAGTCTACAGACTGTGCTTTCTGTTTGATCAGCTACCGCAGGACACACACACATGGTTATCTCTGGGCTGCTTGTAACTTCCTTGTAAATAAGTGGCCCTGGCAGCGGCCAGCCTCTGAATGTGACACTTCTTTCAGAGGATCATAGAAAGGTAGCATGTCAACCCCAGACTTCCTGTGTGAGGCGCCTCCGGCCCCCGGCCCTGTGTTTCTTGCGGATGGTTCTGAGCCGGATGTGGGTGACGCTGCATGGGTAAGGTTCTGCGTGACCCGGTTGGATGTAGAGAGCTTGGTGTCCCTACCTGATGCTGTTTGTTAAGGGGTGATTAACCCTCGTCTTACTGGAAAGCTACTTCTCTCCATCTGTTGCATGATCTGATGCTCATACATTGTGCTAGAACACAAGCTTGAATTCTAACTACATGTACATTTTTGGTCGCTAAAGGGAATCTAAGGTGATTTTTTAATGTATTTACCTACTTACACAAACTTAGACAAACAAGCGATTGATGTGAAGCATTTTGCAAAAGGGGACCCTCAGCACATTTTTTCAAAGTGCAAACTCTAGGTGAACAAACCACATCCGTAACCTCCGTATCATCACCCTGCTGGTTTGTTAATGACAAATGTAGCTGCTTGAATCTGGCCTGAAAATGTAAATGCTACTTTGTAAATATCATTTGTGCTTTTTATATGAAATTATATCGCCAACTGATGCAGTGTTAAAGCCTACAGCTAGTCTAAAATATGCAGATGTGAATTTCTTAAAATTATATAGCTGAATTTTATTTATGCATTTTAGAATATTTGTGCGACACACCTTTAATGCATTACATAATTTTCTAAATAGTTAGATAATTAAATACATGGCTGTACATATATAAAAGCAGCCAATTAACATGCCTGGATAATAAAATACATGAAAACAACATCCATAGATACATAGATAAGATAACACTTTGTGGGTTAAAACGCATGATAATGGGATTTGTGTGTTTAACCCAGTATTGATGCTTAACTGGATATTTTTCCAAAGCCATTGTAAGTGATCCAAATGTTAATGTTCGCTTTGTTTGAGGAAGAGGAGCGATGAATGATGACAGATGACTGTTTTGGGGAGCTGGGGCCTGTTTGGGCTTTTGAAGAGCGGCTGTCTCTGTGTGCACTGTGCCAGGATTCACAGGGCTCAATGGAGAGAGAGATAAAGTATCCCAGCCCTGACTAAACGGAGGATCTGCCTTTTTCTATATGGTGATGTAATTTATTTTTAGTGGTCTACTTTAAATTCAGTTCTGTTTTGTCTTGAACACAGTTTCGTGGTCATTCGATGCTTGTTTTTTCCTGAAACTCGTAATGACAGAGCACCTTTCTTCATGTAGAACGCACCTCCATCACTAAGCCATTACTCCTCAGTGACCCTGTGATTTCACCTACAAAGTTACAAAGGATTATCATACGTCTGGGATTCTCTAGATACGTCCTCTTTTTGGGCCGCTGTCTGGGCGGTTTGTCTGGGTTTAGTGCTGCAGCCCGCATGACCCAGTTGACAGTGGAGTAACAAGTGAAGGAAATGGACCCGATTTTTAGTACATAGCAGCCGCTCAGCATCATCACGCCGCATTCACACGGCTCCAGCACACGATTACTCTAAAAGCGAACAGATATGCACGACCCTCACGCTGCTCACGAGTGACGTCAAGCTCTGGGAACCTTTGGCACTTTCCCACTTTATTTTCGTTTTCACCTGAACCGTGCGTCGCGCCGCTTCCTTGAAACTTCAGCATTGTGGTTTTTGACGTTGGATGTATTTGTATGCGCATATGCGGTGCCCATAGTATGTAGATTGGAAAACGAGAGTTAACTGCAAGGTTACCATACGTGCGCGTTTCTCTGGACATGAGCTTCCGTCTTACTGGGTGGTTAGGGGAAACTAATTAATATTCATAGGAGAAGTGCTACCTGATTGGCCAGTGAATGCAGAAGCTCATTACTATTTATAAGAGAAGAGGTACCTGATTGGCCAGTGAATGTGAAAACTCATTAAGTTTTCATTCCCCAGACATACAGTACAGGCCAAAAGTTTGGACACACCTTCTCATTCAATGTGTTTTCTTTATTTTCTTGACCATTGGTAGATTCTCACTGAAGGCATCAAAATGTTCTACCAATGGTCATGAAAATAAAGAAGACTCATTGAATGAGGTGTGTCCAAACTTTTGGCCTGTACTGTATTTTTCGGCTCACCACATATGGTAACCCTACCCACCACTGCCTTCCTCTGCCCCCTCACTTTAGGTCCTTGGACTTCATTTATTTTCTATGCATATCACTATCTACTTTACCCCACCCACACAGTCCCTTTGGCCCCACCCTCCACCCTTTGGGCCCTTTGACCTCCTTCCCCTTCTCTGTGTTGCTGGTCTAACGTTCCTTCCGTTTTCTATTGGCCATTGATGGTCAGACCACATTAGGCTTTTGTAACACCAATCAGTTGCCTAATCCTTCCGCGGTTCTTCTGCTCCTCTCAGCTGCTTATCTGTTGCTATAGTGAAGATCAGAGGCAGCCCCGTCGCCGCTTTTAATAAACAATCCCTCCCACTGCCCCACAACTCATGAGGTCAATGTAAGTAAATTCATATGCAAATCCGCAGAGGAAATATGTTAGATATAAGCCCAGGAGTGTGTAGCGCTATATAAAGCTGATTTGTTTTTGATGCTTTTTTTCAATATTCAATTACTACTGAAAATGTGCTGCATGGTAGAGGGATCTGATAAGGTTTTATTTATGGAGTCTGAATCAGCTATGAAGGAGGAAATCCTTTTCTAAATATACCTTCGGTGAGACCGCCTGCACCAACGGGGGTGGAGATCTCATCGAACCGGCTCAATAATAGCAGCTACCTATCTTTCCCGCCTGAAACGGGCAGTTTCACTGGGCACTGAGGGGGTTTAGTGGGAGTTACAGCACATTTGGACACGGGCCCTTGTCACTGGTGTGTAACTCAAAGACAATCTGCATTGTAACTCAGATGCATTCTTATCCACCTATTCTTTTTTCTATGACTATCTATCCAGAACAGGGTCACTGTATTGTGAGCCTGGAACCTACACTGGAAAAAATGGCCCTCCAAAAACAAGGGGAAAAAACTTATTTCAAGCAAAAATATCTTGTATTAAGTG
>JABFEA020000119.1:29795800-29812480 GCA_019775915.2 Cyphomyrus plagiostoma | reverse complement strand
GGTCCTAAAATTGAACCCTGCGGTACCCCACTATGAACACAGGCCCACTGTGACATTGTACCTCTTATAACTACTCGTTGTTTCCTATCTGTTAACCAGTTGTCAATTCAGGTCGCTATAGTTCCTAAAATACCTGTCGCTTTGAGTTTAAGTAGGAGCCTGGATTAATAGTGAAAAATTATGCGAAAAATAATAATAAAAAAACAATCAAATGTACGTAATGTGACAGCAGGTAGTGTAATAATTTGTTACTAAAAGACTTTCTGACCAAACAGACACTAGTGGTAGATGTGTAAGTGAATTGCATGTGTGCAAAGTAATGAAGTACAAATACTCTTGTTACTGTAACTAAAGTTTGAAAAGCCAAAGTGCTTTCAGAATTTGCCCTTTTTTGAGTAATATTTTTTGAGTCCTGTAACAATACTGTTACTCTTTGATTTAACCCTAAGTGCACTGCTACTTCCTTAGCTTAATGATTTTACTTATTCATGATTTACCATTGTTTTGGTTCCATTTGAACAATGATTGGACCATTTATATTCCGTAGCCAGTCATATCAAAGCACGTTTAAATTTGGTAGTTCAGCGCGAGGCAGGAGATGCCTTCACTGCAGACCTTGCAAAGGCTTTTCTAAGGCAGAACCATCCATCCCCCTGTCCGTCCATCCGTCCATTTGTTTTCTGTACCTGTTTATCCTATTCAGGGTTGCTGGGGGTCTGGATCCTATCCCAGAGAACCAATGGCGGGGAAGCAATCAGGACGGGGAGCCAACCCATCACATGACATATCATTCACTAACGCATGCACACCTTCAAACAATTTGGTAACTCCAAATCACCATTACCACATTTTGGACTGGGGTGGGAGAGGAGTGCCCGGAAGAAGCCCCACACAGGGACAGCAGCACAGGGAGAACTCCACACACGGAGCCATGGCAGAAACTCCAACCAAATTGTAAGACAATAGTGCTAATCAGTGCGCCAGCACACTGTCCCTAGGCAAGACCAAGAAGGGTAATAATACCATCATGCTATGCCAACTTCCTGTGCCTGTTATTTGCATTCAAGAATTTAGACTAAATTTTACTTTTTAACTATTGGCTTTATTACATGATTTCAACCTGGCTAGCTGGCATTAGTCAATCAGCAAAGTTGTCAGTCTGTAATAACATTTATCATTTTATGATTATAGTTTTTATGTATCAACACTTAACTAGATTAGCTTTAGTAAAATATTTCCGAGCTTCACCAGCAAATCTTGCCACCCCAGACAGTTTTTATTCCAAACTGAACACAGCCTTGCCTGTCTCTGCAGCCTGTGAACTCCTTTGCTTTCCCTCACAAATGGTTTTACGATTACGAAGGATAACAAAAGAACCGTGAGTGAACGTGAAAGTTTTGCGAAGAAACGCAAAATTGTTTTAATATAACATTCACCGACCCTGTCCTTCTTTGGGCTCCATGTTATTCTGTGTTGGTGGACATCTGCTGGATTAATTACCTCCTTCTGAAACTAAACACCAAATTCAAGTAGACCGAATGTTTTTGGGCTGTGGAGCAAAGTCGCTGGAAGCCCACAGTAACGTAAATGAACATGTACCAGATTTTTTTGGTCCCATTTTTAGGTTATTTACATGTTGGTGCACGTTGCCCCAGGGATACTGTCTGACCTTCATCTCTCAAATGTAGGTCAGGTTGGACAAAGCGTCTGAGGGAGCACATTTAAAAAAATACTTAGTACTTTTACGACTTTTTAAGCAAGCTACTCTTTTACTCTATGTCTACACAGTGTCCAGTTTCTCTTAGCTCTTCGCTGTGGTTTGAAGGGTGGGCTGTGGATAAGGGCATCATAACACATCGTCTCTATCACTCGTTTGGATGGCATAGTCAAATTATTGTCTTTGACACAGATAACGTTGCTAACCTTACACAATGCAGTAGTATAATTAGACTGATCAATAAGTAGACTTGAAATTTACCTTATTGTTAATCCAAGTCTCTGACTGGACAAACTTGCAGATAGATCTCTGCTTATGTAGATCTTTGCGGGTTAACAGTTTAAATTGTTTGGGTAATACCTATTTTTTAATTTAAATGGTAGAGAGTGAAGAAACAATCTCTCAGAAAAAGCTGGTGGCTTTTTGTCACGTTTTTTGCTAAAGCAAGAAGGAATCCTGTTATATTACTCTTCTGGCTGTGTTAGTTCTTACAGAAGGTATTCTGTATGACTGTTTTAGGAGATCTACTGTAAAGCTAATAATTCAAAGCAGTCTGCATGGTTTCTGCTGCACATGGTTTTTACTGCTATGTCTCCTTTTATTGAGATGTTTTCATTTAAAGGATATCTCAGTGGATGACTTGTGGAGAACTGTTGTATAATAAGAGGACGTCCTTTCTTAGGAACAGAGACTGAAGATCTAACCTGCATTATTACAGCTAGCATGACTTAATCAAGATTAATCAAGCAATTAGACTGATAAGCTAAGGGCACAACTCCAGCTTCGGGACACGGTGTTCTTCACTAGGGCTGCACGATTATTGCAAAAATCATAATCACGATTATTTTGGTCAATATCCAAATCACGATTATTTAACACAATTACTCATTGACTCATTGGAAATATCATGCATTTAAGCTTTTAAATAAACATGATTCCTAAATGAAGTGCTCAGTTATGTCAATTATTTTGTTTAGTGACCATTGTTGGGAATAAAAATCGTAATTGAGATTAAAATTTGATTGTCTAGATTTATTATAACGATCAGTGAGTGTAACATGGATATGGGCAGGTGAAGATGACCTCTTACTCTTTCAGGGGCATTAGCTGGATGAGGCACAGCACACAGGGTTAGCTCTTAGGGCATGCACTTGTTTTGGAGCTTCTGTGTCAGACTTCCAGTCTGTTAATGTGATGGGAAGGCATTTCAGTCAGGGATGATCACCAATGGATCACTGTCCTTCTATCTGGCAGTTCACCTCATGCGATTTTCTCCTTGCATACTTTTTCATGTCGAATGGCTTTGCCCCCAATTCACCTTCTCAATAAAACGCATCGGTTTCATTTGTCAAGCAGCTCACCAAGGAAGCACTTCCTGCTTCCAGGTCTGAAGACCCAAGGGCTGTTCCTAAGGAAAAGCAAAGCCTGGGACGCCGATGTCAGCGTTAGACACAGGTGGCGTGGGAAATTCTCGTACTGGCGGATGGATTTTCTCCCGCTATGGCGGCGAGGAAGGAGGGCGATTCGTGATTGGAGTGGGATGGTCCATGTGACTAAATGCTTATTCCTTTAGTTATATGGGCAACATGACAATACATGCTGAGTCATCTGTTATTTTGCTGCTTAAACTTATAACTCAATACTTGAGTTGTGATGCATTCTAAATAAGCAGAGATATAAACAACAAGTAATTGAAGTAACTGTAATTTCATAAGACTTGTTTCGGTCCAGATTGAGTAGTTTCCACCACATATCCACGTTGGTGTCTTTCCCTCCCTACTTCCGAAACGCTCACTCTGCCATCTGTATTACTACATAAACACTTCATAATTTGTGCGGCTTGTACTGCCTGGGGATATTTATTATGTTTCCAGTTTTCCCATCACAGCAAACAAATCTGTAAGGCACGAGGGTCGGAGGGGTTAATCGGCCAAGGTTATCGGCTTATGTCGGGAAAGCGAGGCAAGCAACATATAAAACACTTTTAAATGTAAAAAATGTACATCGTCTCGTAGGGGTGGAAATTGTAAGGGAACTCCTGAATCAATATTATATCGATATGTTTTCGCAGATTCTGTATGTATCACATCTTTTTAATCATTTCTATTGAAGAGAGCAGCTCTGGTCTACATTTAAGGACAAGGGCCGTGATGATACACACTCATTGAGTGCTGTTCTGTTACATAATTTTCATTTCAGTGAAATGACTGAATACATTTTATTTTCATACGAGTGAAGTTTAAATTCACAAGTAGATGTTCAACATAGAAAACATTGTGTGATTGTGGCTGTGAGTTATGTACTGTATAGTGCTACAGGGCTGAAGGGACCTCCCATGTCACTTAAATCACTAGTTTGGGAATATTTTGGTTTCCCAATAAATTACACGAACACCAGAGAGAGAGATGGTCGTTATGTTAGCTTCATAATGCCAAAGTAGCAGTAAATGTTACTTGAAACTCATTCGAGAGTGTGTGTGTGTGTGTGTGTGTGTGTGTGTGTGTGTGTGTGTGTGTGTGTGTTCCCGATTCCCGATTCCCGGAGCGAGGCAGAAGGCAGAGTCAGCCTCTGCAAGTTAGTGCCTCCCTGTGATATTTAAGACTTTTTGCCAGGAAATGCAATCTAGGCTAAAAAAAATAAATAACTAAGGTTACAGGGGTGTTTATCTCTACTGATATGTGACTAATCGGTAGTAGAGAACATGGGATTTAGTTCCTTATGATTGTTATGATGCAGTCTTATTTTTTAACTTTTATTTGTACTGTATAAATGAGCGTCTCTTATATTGTGTTTGCAGTTCAAACATGTTTGTTTGCAGTTCAAAACAAATTCTGTTTCCCTGCTGTACTGAAATTGCACCCAATCATGAAACAAAGAAGCTACCTGTATTTATGTCTTATTAGTTTATATTGCAAAGTTTGAGATAAAGTCTCATTCATGCTAATTCATACTCTCTCTTGTTCGCGATGGCATCATGCCAGATGTGTGTATCTCAGTCCCTTTAAATCTGGCTGTGTGCAACTGGGCCATTTCTCTTTAAAACATTACCAAAGGTTAACAATATTGTTTGTTGTATTTTATTGAAGGCTAATAGAAAGTTAAGATTTTTCTAGATATTAAGTGTACTTTCAATGGTTGTCAGGTTTTTGAACCTTGTGCCCAATAAGTTTTACATTTAGACGTTTCGTTCCTAAACATTCACCAGTTTTGAGGGCAATGTCATAAACTGAAAAAAAGCATCTGTTGGTGGACATAGTGGAGTGAAATGCAACTCGGATGTAAGCATCGTTTATTTTTCTCTTCATTTTGTGGCTTCTGTTTGGAATAGGCATAAACTGAATATAGACATGTTTGCAAACAGGGGAGGAAAACCTTTATTTGTGTTTTGTTTTCACCAAACTTTGTTTTAATAAAAGTGTTTGTGACAGTTCACATGTGGTTTTGAACATTTATTCCACTTCATAAAAAAAACTGAGATACATGTCATGTACTGCTATCCTGTCTAAAAATGCTGAGATATGATTTCTGGGTCCATATCGTTCAGCCCTACTGGGTATCCAAGTATAGTATTGATCTCCTTTGTCAGACACGCTTCCTTGTTATTGCACGGGGGTAGAACGAGAAATGCCAGAGTAAGGGGAGTAAAGGCTTCCCCCCGGATGGCTTAGGGCCTCCCTCAAGTGGCAGCACTGCGGGGGCCCCGGGGGGACTCTGTCACGGCAGGTGAGCCTGAGGTTGACCCCGCGTCTGATGGATAAGGGCCCCTGGCTGAGATGACAGAACTGAACTGCTGAGGGTTGATGAAGGGCAGACAGGAAGTGATGCATGAAGAAGTATACTGTATACCAGCTGAAGGGATACAGAGAGCGAACTGGCTGAGAGTCTGTATTCCGTGCCTCTTGGTTTTAGGAAGTATGTGTGTATGTAGTTGGTTCAGAGGCAGAGACAGTCTTTGAATTTGTTCAATATGTAAGTCATCTAGTGTTACCGCATACACTAAGTACAAGGTAAATATGAAGACCATAGTTTATTGTAAAGCAATCTGATTCATTAATTCATGTATAGTTTTGATAAAATGGTAAATACTTTCTATGTAGTTTACTAATGTAACTCCATCCATCTTCCAACTGCTTGTCCTGGTCAGGGTCCAGGGACTAATGTAACTGATTTACATTATTTATACTCTTGCAAATGTTCTTGAATTATTTACACACATCTTATGTCAACTGACCCTTTTGGTCAACCTAGGTTAGGTGATTAATTATAGATGACTAGGTAAGAAAAACCTATGGCAATGCATCTTCTGTACAGCATGGTGATGATCAGCTTTTTATTTAAGAGATTCTGCCTTGTTTCAGTCATTAGCAGGCAGATTGTTTGGTTCATAATATCACTCATACTGAGCCATCATCCGGTGACGGAATATTTCAGGGTATCCAAAGGAAAGTGCAGGGTGGTTTTATAAAGGCAGTTATGCTGTACACCTGTTGAACACTGAACACAGGCAGAAACTAGATATGATGTTGTTGGAACAACACAAACGCATTCCCCGGACAAGACTGCCACCTCTTCTCCCATCTAATCCCTACTCCCCCCACACTCAAAATCTCTACAATTTCCCATAACATAACAGTTAAAACTGTAACATATATACTAAACTAAGTAACTACCACGCAATGTCATACAGATATCAACAGACTCCATCATGATTTTCTTCTGGGATCAAATGTTACTGCTCCCTATATTGATTTTGACTGCATGCACACAAGCTCCAGTTTGCTGGCAATAAACTGCCACCAAGGGCTGCACGTGCAAAGGGGTGCAGGTGTAAAGGGCTGCGTGTGCAACGGGGTGCAGGTGTAAAGGGCTGCGTGTGCAACGGGGTGCAGGTGTAAAGGCGTGCACGTGTAAAGGGGTGCACGTGCAACGGGGTGCAGGTGTAAAGGGGTGCACGTGTAAAGGGGTGCACGTGCAACGGGGTGCACGTGTAAAGGGGTGCACGTGTAAAGGGGTGCAGGTGTAAAGGGGTGCACGTGCAAAGGGGTGCACGTATAAAGGGGTGCACGTGCAAAGGGGTGCAGGTGTAAAGGACTGCACGTGTAAAGGGGTGCACATGTAATCTGTATAATGTACCAAATGCCAAATTGTGAATATAGCACTAAACACTGACAAATAAGCAAAAAGTTATATTAGCATTTTAAATTTGCAAATAAACTTGTATATTTATTGAGTCGGTAGACTAGCTTAGAGCATGCGTACAAATGGCAAAGAAGCTTACAAAGACTGACACCAGTGTGTTCCTGGATGGTGCCCCTCTTCCCTCATCCCCAACCTCCATAATCTAACCTCGCTACAGTTGGCTTGGGCTGTAGTCAATTTTTCATATCCTGAAACTGTCCATATAGGGGTATTTCAGCGAACAAAATATTCACAGTCAACCGAAAATAAGAAGTCCAGCTTTGCAGGACTTATTGTAATGTGATCGGGTCCGCTAGATTTGGCCTGTTCTTTCATGTGCGACCATTGCCCACCAGAGGCCCTCAACTTCACTTCAAGGTCAGATTGCATGGATAGAATCTAATCCTGCAGCGCAGAGGAGTTCAGGTGATACAGTGATCAGATTTCAGAAGCCAGTGAATCAACTTCAGTGTCATCTCCAAATGGAAATGACCAGAAAGTGACAATCGGCTCAAGTACGTTTTTGCCAGTGTCTGACCTGACATTTTGAGTTGGCTGTATGTTGTACTCACAGTCACGTTCTATACAGTACTTTACTTACTTTTCAAGTTCAGATACAATATGTAGACAATTCACCAATTTTTGCTACAGTTCAGAGAAGAACTCATTTGGTTTTCACCTGAAAGCGTTAACTGAGCTGATTGTGTTGGCCGCAGTTTGTTCTTTACCCTCCAGCTATAAATTCAGCTCATTTAACATGTTTATCAGATCAGAGACCATATCTAAGAGTCACTCAAGTTATTTGTACTCTGCATTTTCTGTTTTAAGGGGAGACTCTCTACCCCGGGCAGCAGCCCTCTAAATATTCACAAAACTTGCTCCTACTCAACCACTGAATGTCAGTTTTTAGTAATAGATCTGTGTGTTCTGAGTTAACTTCCTCCATAAAGACCCGGAACTGTCGTCTGTTGAGATTGTGCCTGAGTGGAGCATTGGGATCTTCACCAAAATGTCCATGCCCTCTTTCATTTCTGCACATATAGTTTGCTGGTGAATTGCAGTGTTAATTCAAAAAGTGGCGGAATATGTCCTCCTTGCATTTAGCTATGAATCCGTTGCCACGGCTCGCCATTCCTGGTGCCCCCCACTGCTGATTGACACGTAGACATTGGCAGCTGTGTTTTTTCAACTAAGTCCTTAAAGGTGTGAAAAATGTCCCCTCCTCACTCCTGTTCTGCCGTCGAGTCTTTAAACACCACCCTAATAAAGACGCATAAGTGTGCTGCATCGGTTAGGTCTGTTGACTCATCTAGCTGGAGTGAGAAACACCCACAGCCTGTTATGTCCCTTCAGAGCCTCAAATCGGCAGCCCTCACAACGCTGCGGATGGATTTAATGTGAACGCTAGTTTAGGTTTGTTCCTAAAATTCTAAAATTGTGAGCTTTGACAAATGCCTCTTTTTTATGTTTAACTAGCCGACAATAGAACTGACCTGGAGTTCTGCTTCAGTGGCTGCCTTTGCTTTTGAGTTTAACTGCGAAACGTGACTGTTCACCGATCAGCTGAGATTTCAGTACCTTCACCTTTTTTCTTCTAATCTCACTTTTTGGAGGGTAATCGGCGCTGTAAATTTTGTGAAGCATTTTTTTCTTTCGGAATAGCGATGCTCCTTCAGCTGATCAAAGAGACATATTTAGAGTAAGACAAAGTGGGGGAAAAAAATCTTCCTCCTGCTCAGTATGGAAGTGGTAAGTTTTCAGTGTCTTACTTGGTTCTGCAGTCATTTTAATCTGTTATTTAATGTGTGTGAAATCGTTTGTAGCAAAGCTAGCAGTGATGAGACTGACGCAATGCCTACTATTCAACAAATGTTAGCTTATAGTTTAGTTTTCTTCACTTACCAAAAACACATAGTGACACTCATGCTTTTAGACTCTTAGGCTCATTCAAGAAATCTTACAGCAAATCTATATTATTCCATTATAAAATTAAAAATTAGCTAAATCAAGAGTGTTGGAATAGTTTGTAACATATATACTGCTGGGTAAACCCAGTTTATGTATCTATGTTAGTATATGATTAACTTACACCTGCCACAAAGTTACGTCAAGCCAACTAACTGAGAAATCCTGCTTCACAAAACAGCCCCCAGGATTTCTTCATTGACCAGATTTCTTAAGCCAAATGAAAGGATTATCCCAGAGGAAATGAATGAAATAAATGTATTAATGAGCAGAGAATGTTTTAATGGAGGAAGAGTCGCACACTCAGTGGCACACTCACCGATAAAAGTATGGGGACGGCTGTAGGGAGTGACGCTTTAGTAATACGCAGTGGAGTCACCTCAAGAGCGCAGATTGCAGCCTAGCATGTAGCACATGTGGGTGGGGGGAAGTCCAGGGCCAGAGCTTCTTCCTGATCCGATACCAGATGTTCCATGTGGCCAACTTCATTATCTAAGGGCCCGTCTATTGGTGGAAGCTGGTAGCCCAGGTGTCTCCTCGGCTGTGAGCCTTGGAGGCGGGCTGCCCTCTACCTTCTTAGTGTTTCTGGCCTCAGGTCATGTGTGAGGGTTCCCTCTTAGGCACACATCAGGGACCGGGGTGCACACAGCTTAAGAAGGACCTTCTGATGTATCCATGAAAATGTGAATATTACTCTTCGGTGAGGCTGTGTTTAGCCATAATCGAGATTATATATTTTACACAAATAACCTTTATAAAATGAAGTCAAAGTCAAGGATTTTTGATTGTTTACACTTAGACAACTTAATCCAAGCCTGGAATAATGTCCCACTTTAATAGTACTCTGGTTTGTGTCAGTTATTTTTGGGGTAGCATCTGGGATACTGGTTATGGGTGGAGGGCTGGAAGGTTAACAGCTCCTGAGAAGGAACAGGAGCTACCTTGAGCTATTTCAGTAAAAATATTCAGCTGAATAAGGGAGACAAATGTCAAGGCAGGTGCCACTAAAACTATACAAACGTTGGGAATGTTACAACATGGCATGGCAACAAGAACAGAGAGATGACTCCTGGAGCACCACACAACAGACAGATGACTTCATTACACCCAAAATGAACACGAAGGGGGAACCAGAAAAGAAAGGGACCACGAGGGGTCAAAAACAAAACAGGGAAGATAAGAAGTAACTAAAGTAATCAAAGAAAGTGAAGACTAAGAGATGCAAGAAAGAACAAAATCAGGGAACAGTGCAAAACTGGGAGCAAGACTGGGAATCAAATCAGTGAGTGACTAAGGAGCAGGAAAAAGTCAGGCACATAAATACACTGATAATAAGGGTAACAAAGGCAGATGGGGCCTGTAAGGAACAGGGGCAGTGAGGAGCGGTTATGAGATAATAAAGTTACAAAAAAAACAATCCAAACGCCCAGGAAATTACAACAAGGAAAACCAAACAGACAGGGAACATGTTGCAAAAACTGACGAACTAAGTTAAATAAACACCTGCTGAACTAAGATAACATAAAAGTCAAATAACTACCCACAACAAGAAGGAAGTAGGGATGGTAGTTAACCTCTTAGGCTGTTAGGTCACGGAAGGAGGGGAACACACTAAATGCTAAATGAGATGGCCTGCAAGAACTGGCCAAAACGGAGAGAGGACACATGGGACAGGGCCAGACAGGCACCCATCCTCACAGGGAGAGCCAAGAAAACATCTTCCCTGGGATGGAAAAGAAAAAGGACAAAATGTGCTTGACAAAATGTCTGTTAGGAAGTCCATGATCCAGAACACTGTAGAGACACCAACTTACATCTCCTAAATCATGTTACTCGTAAACGTTTTTTTAGAAGTGGAGTTAATCACAATATGTCTGTGATGGCACAGCATAATGCAGACAGGAAAGAAGGGTGATGACCTACTATGCAATTCTGAAACAACAGGAGTTTAATGAGCAAACAGAACACATGGAGGAAAAACACCTAAACAAAAAGACAGTGAGGGGTCAAAACAAACAGGAAACCAATCAGACTAAACTGAAGACATAACGTATAGAACCATAAATAGACCTCAGATGTAACCGAGCAACAGAATTAGAGAGAGAAAGAAGGAAAGTATAACATATTCACAAACACACTGCAACAGCTACAATGATGGACTACAGAACAGAGTGTGGCATGCGTTACACAGGTAACCGGGCTAACAAGGAAGCAGGAGTGGAACATAACCAACACAACCAATCAACTGAGACATGGGGCAACAAGCATCAGGAGTTAACTATAACACTAACAAGCGCTCAACTAAGGAACTAAACGGACACCCAAACTAGAAAACATAAACTGCACACTAGGGATGCAATGCAAGGATAATTAAAGCAGAACCAGAACAGAACATAAGCAGGGCAAACCTAGGACAAGAAAACTAAAATAGAAAATAAACACTGGGGAACAAAACTCCAATAATTACAAATAAACAGATGAAGCTGGTCTCCAGTCAGCTTCACTCCCACGACCAGTGCTGCTTTTACACTCTCTGAGCTGCACACTTAACCCCTGGGGCTATGCAGCAGTCCAGGGGGCAGTGGTGTCACACTAGAGCTAAAAGACAGTGTGGGGAAATGCAGGTTGGCCAGCGATGCTTGATGACCAAATGGGGGGCCAGGTGGGGCAACACAACCCCGACAATATCGACATGGTTAAAGACCTATTTTTATAACCTGAAGGTTAAAGGTTTAAGTTCCAACAAAATTACTCACCAGATTGCTTGAGGGTAACATCCATCCATCCATCCATCCATCCATCCATCCATCATCTTCCATCGGCTTATATAGTACAGATTTGCATTTGGAACCCATCCAGGAAGTACAGGACACTAGGCAGGCAATGCCCTGAATTAAATGCCCATCTATTGTAGGGCACACGTACACCATGTGCAATTTACATACATCTCATGCCAACTGACTCTTTTGGTCAGCCTGCTTTAGGTGGTTCCTTATGAAGTCATTTATAATTAATTCTCAAGAAAACGCATCTGTTGTACAGAACGGTGATCAATACTTTTTAGAGGTTCTGGTGTGTTTCTGTAATTAGCAAGCAGATGGTTTGGTGAATTTCACGGAACCCACTTTGCATAACTGTGGGAGGAACACAGTCATCACATCACAGTAGCTGGGGCATCACACACGGAGAGCAGAGACAACACTGGCAACCCTACTTGGTGTCAGGGACAGGACTGGCAACCCCGCTAGGTGAGCAGGAGAGGATTGGCAACCCCACTCGGGGAGGTGGGACAGGACTGGCAACCTCACTCAGAGAGCAGGGACAGGACTGGCAACCTCACTCAGAGAGCAGGGACAGGACTGGCAACCCCACTCGGAGAGCAGGGACAACACTGGCAACCCTACTCGGGGAGGTGGGACGGGACTGGCAACCTCACTCAGAGAGCAGGGAGAGGACTGGCAACCTCACTCGGGGGCAAGGACAGGACAGGCAACCCCACTCGGGGGCAAGGACAGGACTGGCAACCCTACTCAGGGAGCAGGGACAGGATTGACAACCCCAGTGATGGAGGTGCTATTCACTCATCCAGCTAGTAGCTAGTAGGCTATTCATCTGTATTCAGTGATGTGTCAAAATATAATAAAGCTACAACTGGCTGCTTTTTCATATCTAGCTCAATTTTGCTTAGTTAATGACTCTCCCTGCTATGAAATTGAATCTCCTCCTTTAGACAGCAAACCCCAATAGAGATAAAATGTAGCGCATGAAGAAATGCAGTGTTCCACTTTGAACGCTGCCTTCTGCTCAGTCTTCTGTCTTTCTTGATGACTTTGTGGCAATGTCTGTTCCCACACACACACACACACACACACACGCACGCACACACACACATGCACTTCACACGCTTGGAGTTATAGGTGTTTTACTATTGCTTTTGCTGTATTGCAAATTATTCCTCTTCTGTTGAAATGGCAGTGTTACATCAAAATCTAGCTGCTGGGTAAATCACTCGTGTGACTCAAGAGATATATATCGCTTTATGTGAGGGTCCTTTTTATACTAAAGGGTGTAGGACAAAATACAGAAGCTCAATGAAATAAAAGGGAACACAGAGACATCAAGGGACATTTAAAGTGTTTATTCGGTAGGAGGGATTACCCAGCGGGGCCGTGTGACTCACCCGCTGTCTGCTCTGCCCGCAGGGTGCTGAGGCCATCAGGCCCAGTAATGCTGAGCTTCCCCTCACCAATCCAGGCATGTACCAGCTGGACGTCGTGCTGAAGAGTGGGAGCAAGCTCGCTGTGAGGGACAGAGGGGGTAAGCGACCTGGGGAGGCGGGGCCACGGTTCGCTCTCTGCGGTGAAAACCATGGCGCATTTTATGGGGTGAGGACGCCAACAGCAGCGGCCTGGGCTGGCAGCGCGGCTAACAGAGCCAGATCCCTGCCGCTGAAGATCTGGGTAGGGCTTGGTCCTGAAGCACCCTGAAGCTAATCGCAGGCATCCTGAAGCTAATCGCAGGCATCCTGAAGCTAATCGTAGGCATCCTGAAGCTAATCGCAGGCATCCTGAAGCTAATCGCAAGCATCCTGAAGCTAATCGCAAGCATCCTGAAGCTAATCGTAGGCATCCTGAAGCTAATCGCAAGCATCCTGAAGCTAATCGTAGGCATCCTGAAGCTAATCGCAGGCATCCTGAAGCTAATCGTAGGCATCCTGAAGCTAATCACAGGCACCCTGAAGCTAATCGCAGGCATCCTGAAGCTAATCGCAGGCATCCTGAAGCTAATCGCAAGCATCCTGAAGCTAATCGCAGGCATCCTGAAGCTAATCGCAGGCATCCTGAAGCTAATCACGGGCGTCCTTCCTATTGGGTAGATAATGCGCACAATGTGTCAAAGGCTGGATATAATGTGCTATATCATATTTTGTGCATTAAGAAATGCTGTATGTTTTATATAATATAATACAATTTTCAGTCAGTTAGTTGCCCGAGACAGACCCTTTTTATGTTGATTGCCAGCCTTACAAGGTGGAGTCTCTGTCCCGTTTCAGAGAACTTTATTTATATATATTATTTCTAGAGGATTTATACATGTTATTTATTAGGGATTTCCTTGGCTAAGAAGTTTCTGTCCAATCAGAATTAGCTTATGTCCCCAGCTAGTTACCAGCAGAGCAGAGGATCATTCCTCATATCAGATCCTCAGATCATGCCCCATATTTTCAGGAGAGTGAGGAGTGAAAGTGAGTTAGGGGGAAGCAGGGAGCAGAGCTTCTCTACTGAGCTGCAATCGGTGAAGGATCACTAATGATCTACAGCAGTGCACCCCAGCCGGCCACTCGGGGGCTCCCAGATACTCCCAGCAACCTGCCACCGTCCACATTTCCCTGAGGACCAGTTTGGGAAACACAAATATACAGCAGCAGAGTGGTGAGAGAGATTGACCTGGAGATAGAGGATAAGAGGGCGCCTCACAGTGGCTGGCTGCCATATTTGCTCTTTACCTTTCCCGTCCGTTGGTCCCTTCTTGGAAGCTGTCTGGCGTGTTCTAATAAACTCAATCTCTCATCAGTCTCCTTCTGCCAGTCCCGTTATCACAGGAACATGCTTCCCGATCGTGCATTTCATGCGGACGTCAAGCTTCAGCTTCTGTTGAACCAGGCCGGATTTCTCTGAGTAGGTATAAAAATTCATGCTAGGTGATAAATTCATCTGATGGATGGATTGAACTTTGTTCTCGTTGGTTGAACGAGGAATGGCAGCTGTCCAGCGGGTCGGCAAAGAGATCCGGGAACGAGCAGGGGAGGGCGACACGGGGACAGGGGGGCAAGCAGCATGAGCGCCAGCAAACGCCTGGCACTGCCAAGCTGTGGGCAATGCCAAGCTGTAGGCACTGCCAAGCTGTGGGCACTGCCAGCAGGAGCAGGGTGGCTGGGGCGAGTCACAGTGATCTATGGTGTGGTGATAACTCAGGATTATATGTTTTACACCCCTAACCACATAAATATCCTCTTACATTATGATCTTGAAGGAATCTCTTAAAAATGACCTATGCATTATCCATGAGTAACTTACAGCAGATAATAAAAATGAATTAAATATCCTGTCAGAGCTGGTTATTGACAGTGCTGAAAAACATTCATTTCAGTCTCCCACTGGTGTTAGATGGTGTACATTTGGTCACACTTTACTTGAGGGGACGCTGATAACTTACTCAATTACTCAGTTACTACTCAATAACAAATCATGGACTAATATAGTTCCTACATGAAATACATGAACAATCTTGCTTGATTAATGATGAACAAACATGATATCAGTATATAACTTACACCTAGTTACTGGTTAATTAAGTAAGTGTGCATTACTACTTTCTTTGTGCCTCCTCGAGTTAAATGTTACTGTGTACTTTATGTGTTTTGACAAAATATTGGTGTATTTTTATTGTCTTCCTGATATTTCTGCATTTCTGGGGTTCCAGTTACCATTTGTGCTTCTCTGTCACTCGCTGGGCCCCGGCTGCCATGGAAACGCTGCCCGCTGTCACACACGCCCCATAACACAGGGCCCGCACTCCGGGCTCCTCCGCGCAGCTGCCAGCGTGCTTGAAACGCGCTGGCGCACTATGCGTGCTGGCCGAGCAGTGCCACTGCCACATACATCCTCACCATCCAACAACTGGCACACGTTAAATTTATGGTAATCCGGCAGATTGTATTTTGCATTTCATGTGCTGTGTCATATAATAATATTTATGCCAAACCACAAATAGCAATCCATCAGGGCGAAATACAGCTTTTACAAAACTGCTGTTTAAAAATGTGAAGATTCATGAATTCAGCAGAATTTTAAACCACTATTTACATTCACCTTCCATAATTGCTGATCCATTACATCGTCATGGTGAGCCTGGAACATACCAAGGAAGCATGGGGATGTCGTGGATGGGCTGCCAGTCCATCACAGGACACACACTGACAGCGAGGGCAAGCTAGAGACAACAGCCATATACCAGACACTTTCTATACTCGCTTTTCTAATGTGGGTTGGTGGTTTTCTTCAACCCATCCCAGTAGCTACAGGCACAAGGCAGGGAATAACCCAGGATGAGGCGCCAATCCCTCCCAGTCTACAAACATTCATTCACTTAAAATTGATTTTTTTGGACTGTGGGAGGAGCTGACACAGACACACACACACACACAGACACAAACACACACACAGACACACACACACACACAGACACACACACACACACACAGACACACACACACAGACACGCACACAGACACACACAGACACAGACACACACACACAGACACACACACACAGACACAGACACACACAGACACACACACACAGACACACGCACAGACACAGACACACACACACACACAGACACACACACACACACACACACACACACACAGACACACACAGACACACGCGCACACACACACACACACACAAGGAAACCTACAACCCTGAAGGTGTGAGATGTGTTGCCATGCTGCCCTTCAGCAAATATTCGATGCAGATGCATATATGAAGTAAAGCCATTTAAAACGCTGATGTGGCACGGAAATGCAAACTATATATTTTTCAGCCTCTGTAGCGTTGGACCTTTTACATTGTTTTCATAAACATGCCAATATACATCAGGCCACTTAACATACTGGGTTCCGGTTTCAGTTAGGTACATACACCTGAGCCCTGCAGTGTACTCTGGAGGGTGGAATCGTCAGTTAGGTACATACACCTGAGCCCTGCAGTGTACTCTGGAGGGTGGAATCGTCAGTTAGGTACATACACCTGAGC
>JABFEA020000119.1:29766354-29777620 GCA_019775915.2 Cyphomyrus plagiostoma | reverse complement strand
GCATGGGGAACCCATTACCGCCAAACAGGGGCATAAGGAACCTATTACTGCCAAATAGGGGCATGGGGAACCCGTTACTGCCAAATAGGGGCATGGGGGACCCGTTACTGCCAAATAGGGGCATGGGGAACCTGTTACTGCCAAATAGGCGCATGGGGAATCCGTTACTGCCAAACAGGGGCATGGAGAACCTGTTACCGCCAAACAGGGGCATAAGGAACCTATTACTGCCAAATAGGGGCATGGGGAACCCATTACTGCCAAATAGGGGCATGGGGAACCCGTTACTGCCAAATAGGGGCATGGGGAACCTGTTACCGCCAAACAGGGGCATGGGAACCCGTTACTGCCAAATAGGGGCATGGGGGACCCGTTACTGCCAAATAGGGGCATGGGGAATCCGTTACTGCCACATAGGGGCATGGGGAATCCGTTACTGCCAAATAGGGGCATGGGGAATTCGTTACTGCCACATAGGGGCATGGGGAATCCGTTACTGCCAAATAGGGGCATGGGGAATTTGTTACTGCCACATAGGGGCATGGGGAACCCCTTACTGCCAGCACTGCAGCAACAGAGCAGGTCACCCAAAATCAATGCCTTGATTCCCAGCCAGTGCTATGATCCTAACATGGGATGACTGCTGTCTCCCTAGGTTCTATTCATCAACCTGTTTAACTATGTCAGGCTCTAGCAAGTTAACCCACTTCCCTTTACTCCATGAGTGATGGCTGCTTTGTTGTCTTAATGAATCACCTGCATCTTTAGACACCCCAGTTGTGAAAATGCTTTATAAGGTTTAAATCCGACCACATGTCCAGTGTCTGTGATTGCAGCTGCTTCCTGCTGGGCCGACCATCCCCTTTTCTTCCTGCTCGGTCACAGGCTGGGTTAAATGCATACTGCACTTTTTTTTTCAAAAAAAATCACACGACACTAACACCCCCCCCCCCCCCCAAACTCCCCGAAAATGCTATTGTGAAACTTAATAATATGAAAAGAATAGAACCACCACTACTGCATGTTATCACATCATTTATATAAGTTGGGGAGAATATAAATAAATCGATTTATTTAGAATTCTGTGGGTAATGGTGCCACCTACAGTTCATATGAGGCAATTTCTTTGTCATTTTGAAAGTTATTAATAGGGGGTTCTATTATCCATTTCCTTTATTGATTTTTATCTTATCGTGTTGCTTATTTTATTGGTGTTTGAACTTGGAGGGATATTTGTCATCGTTATACCAAGACCCAAAGTCTTGATATTACCTTATTAAACAATTCATGGATAAACAGAAGTTTAAGTAGGTAGAATATTCTTGCACAGAAGAAGCACACAGTCTGTGGCAGTTTCAGAATAAGAGCAGCAGAGAAACTCCCAGTTCATGGATGTGACTGATAGGGAATCATCTGCAAATTTACTGTTCTAGCAGACAGGCATTAGCTGCCATTTCACTTATGTAACAAATAGGCATAAAAAACTAGTGTTTTACTAACATAACAAACAGTCAGTAAATAGTTGCTACTTGTATCATTGTAAATAACAGGCATTAATTAACTTCCAAAGTACTACTATTGCAACAAATGCAAAGCAACTGCATTTTTATTAATGGCCTCGCTCAAGGGCCCAGAGGTGACCTCGCTTAAGGGCCCGGAGGTGGCCCCGCTTAGGGGCCCGGAGGTGACCCCGCTTAAGGGCCCGGAGGTGACCTCGTTCTGCTGGCTAGTGGATTTCAGCGGGTGACCCTCCTATCAGGCGCAGTTATAAGACTCAGAGCCACTACCAGCCTTAATAACTGTTGTTTTCTGAATGTAGCTTGCAAAGCGTGACGTTCCTTTATGTTCTGCAGGTCTTCGACTACGACTTTGGCCTTCAGGATGACTTCATGGGCTCTGCGCTCCTCTATCTCGAATCTCTGGAGCTCAGCAGGTCAGCCTGCCATGACTCACACCTCTTTTTCCTCGGCCTCTGCCCTCTTCCACTTCAATCTTATTTTCCTGCATTTTTTCTACTCAGCTAGTCATCATTATTCTTATTTTTTCTTGCAGGCACAATTCTGCCTGTGTAGGCTGTTCTATAATGTCATAAAAGGATTAGTTTTCTTCACTGTTTCTGAATTATCCGATTACACTACAGGTTTTCCATTTGGGAAATGTACTTTTATTTGCAAAGAATGGAAGAAAAACAACAGCACACAGTATTTTTTTTTTATCAAACATGCTTTGCAGTATGCATTTCATTGGTTAAAATTAAGCATGCCAACCCTGTAATGTAGACAAATTATAATCCATCTTTCCATCCATATTGACTTTTTCATTTTTTGTTCCATTTTTCTGGTTGAGGGCTGATATAAATTGTTGGGGATGTAGTTGCTCATCTCCGTAGCCTAGCTGTAAATCGCACAGCTCAGAGCTCAGCTATAAAATATGCACGTCATTAATCAGAACCAAATATCCCCAGGCATGATTTTCAAACATTCTTGCAGAATATTTGTTTACCTGTAATTATTTCTGTACATGAAAGTTCTTCTGTTTCAGTATTCAGTATAATTTTACTGTATTGTTAGCTAGTCAGCAAGTTTGTTATTTATTTATTTTTTTTGAAAATGCTTATATATACAGCAGTGTCTGACGGTGGGTAATATAATGGAAAAGAACACTGAGTGTGAATGAGCAGTCGGACACAGGGCAGACATAAAGGTCTGTGAATGATTGTGACATATATGACATATTAATAATGAACTATTGCACCTCTAGGGGTGGAAATGGGGGGGGTCACTGTGCTCCACTGTTGCTACTGCAGGACGCTGGATGTGAGCCTGGATCTGAAGGACCCCCAGCACCCTGGACACAATTTGGGGAGCCTCCAGATGGCTGTCACCCTGTCACCCAAGGAGGGGGACTTCCGAGAAGCCGTAAGTGTACCCCCCCACCCCGGCTTCAAAAGGGCATTAAAGGTCAGAAGCTGTCATAGTAAGTGCAAGAACTTGTTTGTTACTGAAATGTCCCTGAACATTTTTCATACTGTTATACTGACACTGGTTAGTGCCCAGATATCCCTTTCAGACAACTTCCTCTTGCGTTCAGTTACTCCTGTTGGACGTGGTCCATCCTTCATGGTGGTATGCCAACATTACCCTGGATATTGTGGCTCCAAGGTGTATCTCTTGGTACACCGCAATGATTTGCTGTCCTGGTCACAGATGCACCAATGAAAATGCACACCAACATTTTTTTACTCTTTTCAGCTCTGATATGTCTCCCATTATGTTGTGTGGATTGCAATATTTTATCTACAGCTGTACTATTGCTCAGCTAATTCGACCTTCACACTCTTACGGATGGAATGCGTGATCAATGAAGACTGATCATATGTAGGCATGAACCTGAAACGTTATTTTGAGCAGTGTTTCAGTTTCATTTTCCAACCCCTGTATGTAAGTTGCTAATCTTGTTAGCAACTATGCTTTTGGGAAACATTCCCCACATTTGCAGGGGAGTAGTAAACAGAATTATGTGATACTGACAGTGAAAGAGGTTTCTGTACTGTCTGTAGCAAATTTTTGGTTAACTAAATAAAAATCTAATCGATATTGAATTAAAAAAAAAAATCAGAAGTCCAAATTCATTACAAACAATGCATTTAGGAGCTGCTCAGTTTGCTGTTCGGAGTTCTTCGTAAAAATTGCATGATGAAGCTAATATCCTAAAATCACTTGTTGACTGAGATGCTAAAAACAAAGTTATGAGTATGCTAACGTAGTGTGGGAGTATTACAGTTACATATGGCAAAGTAGATAGCATACACTTTAAAGCAATGATAAAAAGTACAGTTTAGTGAATATATAAATTAGTAACATAGTTGTTTATTATCATGATCAAGTATTATGTACTGCACATGATTTAATAATTTGTGAGTGTGGCAGCTCTGTAGGTTTGTATAGACCAGCATGACCACAAACACATGAGTAATGTGTCGCGCTATGATGCCCATAGGAATTTCTCAGGTCCATTATAACCTTATAGGACCACTGATCTATATGTAAATGTGGTCTGTTGTTGATCGAAATGTTATGTGATGTGTGACTGCAGAGATATTGGTTCTGTATGAGCCACTGTAGTGCCTCACTGTCAACCAACCAATCAGAGTAGAGCTCATCAACATATTAAAGAGCCTACAAAAAGTGGCCTGTTTCATTCCATAACCAAACCATTTGATTGTAAAACCACTCCTGGGCATCATCATGGCATCAAACCATGTTCATATACCTTCTGTGTAGACAAGGGGTGTCAAACTCAATCGCACAGGGGGCCAAGACTCAAAGCACACTTTAGGTCGCGGCCTAAACAGGATAAACATTTATTGAACAGACCACTAAACGTTTTTTGAACATAAATATCAATCGAAACAGGCAGGATACAATATTATTTCAAAATAAATTAACTTAAAAATATAGATTTTGTTTTCTATAAAAATATCTCCTGTCAAAATTATACCAATTCAAAATATGAATATGCTGCAAAAAATCCCCTAAAAATATAAAGTGAAAAGTTAAAATAATAACAAATTATAACATTCAATTTTCTTTGCCCTTTCTATGCCAACTGGTCGGATTTAAGGTCCATCAGTTTAAATGGACTACATTAGTTCATTTATGTTTCGCCCAGACACTTTAAATCCGACAACTTACCCCAATAAGCCAGTAACCCCGCTTCGTAGTACAGGCCCCGATTTTTAAAGGCTCTGCTTTCAGAACTAACTTTTCTCTTGGCCATTGTTAGGGGCTAGCTTTAACTTGAAATTAAGGTTGTATACATCAACAGACACTTGATTGATTTGACGTAATTGACGTGAGAATGATCGCGGGCAGCCTGCTACATTATGGGATTTGAGGTTTGTGTTATCGGTACTTCATTTCGCCGGGCCATTAAAAAAAGATATATAAAATGATCTTGTGGGCTGGGTATAATTGTACGCCTTGAGTTTGCGGGGCTTGAGTTTGACACATGTGGTGTAGACACTTTAGAGCAATTCGAAATACTGAAAAATACATCCTGTGGCACCTTTATCTAACTACATGCATGGTAGAGTTTGTATATACATTTTCCCAATTTAAATTTGAAAAGTTATACAAAATTATATGACACGCATCATTTGAAACTTATATCTGTTAAGTAGTTAATTCTGTATTATGTTCATGATAATTTGTCCTGCATCGCCACCCAGAGGCCAAAAATGAGATCACATCAAAAACAAAATATGCACAGTATCACGGTTTTCTGAACGTTGGACATTTACTATAGTGCACATAAACATTGTGACGTAAAAACTTTAAGAATGCATCTGTTCTTGATACTTTAAAGACGCTTGACTGGATGAACGGCTTCTTACATTCTGCTGCTGAGGGGCTGCGATAGCGGTTAGTGGTTAGCGGCTAGCGCTGCCAGCTACTCCTCTCACTGAAAACTTACAGCTACCCTGTCTCTTTGCTTTACAGCTGACACAGCTGAAAAGAACCTGGAAAAGATCTAGCAAGGTAACCCCCCCCCCCAAAAAAAAAAAAAGCAGCCTTAACAGGGTTTAAAGTGACATACTGAGCCATACGTCAGACTCAACTCAGGTGAAATTATGCTTCTGCATGCTGTCTCTGCACTTTATACCAGTTATTCATAAATATAATATGGAGGTGACTATACACTGTGTAAATCCTCCTATCGGTCTGGCTCCGGCGTGAGGAAAGCCAGCCAGCGGCGTGGTCCAGGTGGGGTGGCAGCTCACTATGAAGCCTGCAGCTGGGCGCGGGGGGGCGTGACTGTGCACGGGGGGGCTGACAGCCTCCCAGCATCACCACACCGCCCAGCTTCCCCTGAATATTAATGTGCGCCGTCCCTAATGAACACAAGGAGGAAGAGGCGCTCCTCAGTGATGACAACAGCACATAAATCATGCTATTGTGCTTTAGAAGTGCCATATGTTACAGGAGCCATTTCAGGCCCCCACCCCTTCTGCTGATGCAGAAAGTCCGCCTCAGAAACCCACAGTGTCTTTTGGTCTTTTGCTCGTGTTCCCTGCATTCTGTGATTTAAATCGGGCAAATCCGCACTCACCAGCCTCTATTTGAGATCCGGGATGCAGTGGATATGATAAATGATGGTCAGCTACAGAACAGCGGCAGGCCTGTTTAATTACCTCCGGACCCGGGGCTTGTGGGCTGCCGATCTGCACAGGGCATGTTAATGGGGAGGAGATGTGATTGTTGTGGCTGTATTAGATATTTCCCATTGTGTTAAGCAGTGGACACAAGTGGAACGAAGCCTCATGTTTATAAGACTGAGCTCTTGGTGTGGAAGAATTTGTGTTTTTTTGGCTTGAAAGAATCCCGATATTTCAGGGGCCGATAATGCAAATCAGATTCTGTGTTCAGCTAGAGAGATTTTAAAGTAGCGAAACTGTACCAATATTTTCTGACTTAAGACAGAATAATAAACTTTATTCCTATAATCAGAGCTACCTTTTATACTTTAATAAGCCTTAATCATGAATAAAATTATCCATTGCAACAAAAGAAGTCTTTGGTCATTTTAATTTTTCCCATTTTAGATAAAGTACTGAGTATAGAGTACAGATATACAGTCAATGTGGTCTTTTAATGATGGCATTTTAAATGATGTATATGAAATATCGCTTAATTGAATTTCATTTTATGTATACTACACGGTAGTTTTCAGTTCTGTGTTATGTCTTTGGAAATACAGTGAGTTTGTTTTTTGTTTTCAAATAATAAGCAATGGAAAACTGTCAAGTTTCCAAGTATTGCATTGGAAAGAGACATCGGAGCAGTAATTTAATTGGTAAGGAAGCTGTAGACTGAAGGCAAAATGGGTAGGATGTGTGGTACACAAGCCTGTGCTGAGTGCCTCGGTCACAGACATGTGTTTAATGAGGATGTGTGTGTTGGCGCGCTTGCACGTGTGCCTGTGCGTGCGTGAAGTTGCAGCACCAGAGTGTGAGGCTCTCAGAGCTGCACAAGAAGTCACAGTTGTGGCAAGGCATCGTCAGCATCAGCCTGATCGAGGGCTGCCAGCTCGCGCCCATGGACGCCAACGGCCTCAGCGACCCCTACGTCAAGTTCCGGCTGGGGCACCAGAAGTACAAGAGCAAGGTGTCTGCCGCTGCTCATTTTTCTGGCCCTCTTTGATGGCTCCTTTTGAATTCTAGTCACAGAAAACTTGTATGTTGTTAGACGTGTACCTCACTAAAGTACAGACGCTCCTCTACTTACAAATGAGATATGTTCCGAATGGCCGTTCGTAACTTTAAAAGTTCGTAAGTCCTTATTCAACATCATCTTAAGGGTATACGCAAGTACAAAGATCTAGGATGCTGGGAGTACGCACACTATGCTGCTGCGCGGTGGGAGTAGCGGCCAGAAGTCGTACTGGGCGGAACTGGCGCGCAGGAAAAAAAATTATGTTGCAGACAGGAAACGGGAGCATAATGACTTACAGTCCTCTTTGTTCGTATGTCTAAAAGTTCGTAAGTTGAAAGTCCGTAAGTACAGGAGCATCTGTATTTAAGTAAGTGCTTCTTAGCATGCTTGTTTTTCTATTCAATAAATGAGTCTTTATTTATCTCCACACATAGCCATGCACATAAACAGTGAGTGTAACGTCATTGACATGCTAACGCGGCGTCCTTGTTCATGGCTGAACAGACAATGACTAAAACACTGAACCCCCAGTGGAGGGAGCAGTTTGACTTCCACCTGTATGATGAGCAGGGAGGAATTGTCGACATCACCGTTTGGGACAGAGACACCCGGAAGAAGGATGACTTCATTGGCAGGTGAGTACCAAATGGGATCATGCAGTCATGTGATCTCACATTGCCAGCAGGGGGTGCTGTACATAATTTTAAGCAGCACAGCTGTTATGATTTTTAGTAAAATACCATGCAATACAGTTTATGTGAATGGATGTATCTATGGTAAATAAAAAAAAAAATATATATATATGGATGTTTTATATTTAACATGTAAAAACAAACTCAGTGATGGAAGAATTAAAACGAGCATTAAAATCTTCAAATAAAATGGGGGGAAAAAATCAGATAACTGGTATTTAGAGGAAAGCTCAATATATACAAGAAAGGAATTTTAAGAAATTAAGACGTGACTTTTTTTTCCTGATTGAGTGTTTTGACTTATATTGATCAACAACCACAGAGCACATTTTATAAAAATCATCAGGCCTTATGAGATCTGTGCTCAGTTAGTCATTACGTTATTGGCTCGTTTAACTTTCTGTGTAACCCGATCAGCCTGTAGCATTAACAATAAATGTGAAAGGCAAAAATATACATTACCAGCATAACTTTTAATCTGCTCCAGTGATTAACTCCAAAGACAAACTAGGATGCTCTTCTGTCTCTCTGGAACTAATAGATGCAACTTCTGTCATCTTCTCCATAAGCGAAGGGTCAGAAATGTATCATAAATGCATTGCTGTCACCATGCTACGCTTCCTGTATGAGATTGTGGTTGTCAGCTGACACTACTCTCACTCTCTGGAATAACATCCCCTGTAGAATTTACTGCCATCAAACCTCTCTACAGCCCTCTTGTGGTGAATGATTGAAAAGACAGATATCAGTCGGCATATTGCCTTATCCTTATCTAAGCTTAACAGATGTTCGATGTTCAGCCCTTTCAGCGTATGTGTCTCCTTATAGTCAATGAAAGATTTCAGTGGCTTATAGCAGATTTTTTTTTTTTTTTGGGAGGGGACCTAGAAATGCAAACCGAATAGAGTATGAAACACCTCACCAGAGCTCAGATCCATTATAAAGCTTCCAGAATTCCCACAGCTGGCCCCGCTTTTTCTTAACTTGTAATATGTCCAATTAAGGCCAGCTGGGATTCATTAACTGAAGCATCTGTATGCACAGGGCTGAAGATCCATCACTATGACAAAGTCACCCGAACCTGCCCTAATGTTATCAATCTTTGCTCTACTTTGACCATTTCATGAAACCAAAACTCTTTCCAAAAAGTTTTCACTTGCTCTTTAGCGTTATTGCTGCATGCTGTATTTTGAATTGCCATTCGCCAGCGGTGTGTATGTGCGTTAGGTGCCAGGTAGACCTGTCCATGTTGTGCAAGGAGCACACGCACAAGCTGGAGCTGATGCTGGAGGAAGGCAAGGGCACCCTGGTGTTGCTGGTCACACTCACGGCCTCTGCCGCCGTCTCCATCTCCGACATGTCTGTCAACTTCCTGGACGACCCCCAAGAGCGGCAGAACCTTCTCAACAGATATGTGAGTATAAGTGTGGTGCCCCCTATACGCACCACCCAAACCGGAGGCAAATGCCAGCGGAAACACAAAGTACTTGCATGTATAATATTGTATGGAGCAGATCGTCCTTTGTCCGTCATTTCTAAGAATGGTTTAGACGAACACCTTATGATATGACTCGTGATCATAAGTGGAAATTAGCAGGAGAATATTTTAAACTGAACACACGGGAAACACGGGAAAACACTTCTTTACACAGCGTGCAGTTAGAGTGTGGAATAGTCTTCCTGCTAGTGTAGCGGAAGCTAAAACCCTGGGTGCCTTTAAATCAGAGCTAGATAAGATTTTAACAACTCTGAGCTATTAGTTAAGTTCTCCCCTAACGAGCTTGACGGGCCGAATGGCCTCCTCTCGTTTGTACATTATCTTATGTTCTTACGATAGGAGAGTCGCAATGGGGATTCGAACCAGCTGTGCTGTGGGTGCCAGGCTACAGTGCCACCCTCAGATTTGACAATTTTACACATTTTCGCCTTTTATTCTTCGTATGGCTGCAACAGAACGATGCCCGTTAGGGTTAGGGTTAGGGGTTAGGGTTGGGGTTAGGGTTGTTCAGTATGATAACAGGATGGAGATCCTGACAGAGAAGACACACAGAAATCTAGCTGGCCTGCTGATAGATTGCACAAACTCAGAATCCTTCTTCTTCCTTCCTTTGAGCTGAGTTCAGTCTTATAAAGATTTATAAGTTTTACACTTTAACTTTACCATCATTGACAAGTTCAGAAAGAAGGCTGCTGCCTCAGTGTCGCGCTTTTAGGGGTGATAGAGGCTATTTTCCAATTTTGTCAATCAAATGGCATATATGTCTACGCTGTACCAAAGATGGGCCGGTGATGTGATTAACAGCTAACATCTACTGACGGCAACAGGCTGAGCAGAAGACGATCACGACCTGGTCTGGGGATTTACGCATTAATTCTCATTGATTGGTAGGGCTTTGATTAAGTGACTTCTTTTGAAAATCTGGGGCACTCAGCCTCTGCTGTGGCAGCTCTCAGCTGACTCCTGGCTGGCAGGAGAGGATGTCATTGCGGGGGCCTGAATGGAGAGAAGGAAGAAGCTGGGGCTCTGCTGAATGACCCCCCCGTAACCCTGACCTAATGAAAAAGCCCCTTGGCCCACGATGGCCACCGGCCTCACAGTCCAGCACAACGTCTGCAGCCTGTGGCTTCTGTCCCTCTGGAGAACCTTCAGAGAGGGAGCCGTGCTACACCATACACACACACACACACACAAAGGTGTTTCTTGGCCCTTGTCCTGCTGGCATTCCACTGTAAAGATGCAGGCCTACATTCTACTGTAAGGATGCAAGCCTACATTCCACTGTGAGGATGCAGGCCTACATTCTACTGTAAGGATGCAGGCCTACATTCTACTGTAAGGATGCAGGCCTACATTCCACTGTGAGGATGCAGGCCTACATTCTACTGTGAGGATGCAGGTCTACTGCTGTTTTGCAGTATTGTTTTGTGCCTGTGGTGCAGCACGTTTGCTTTTTTCTGTGCCAGTTTGTGCGTCTGCATGTCTGTGCATGAAGCCCTAATATCAGGTAACAGTCACACTTGGGACCCCTAATTGATCCCCAGTCCTCCAGCCTCACAGCGCTCAGCAAGCCTGATATCGGACGGATGACCTACATAGCAGGGCACCACTCCAATCTGCTTCCTACTGTGCGGTGCCGTTACGCCTCAGTGCAGTAACCGCCGGCGTCCAGAGAGGGGAGCTCTTGCTCCAGAAAAGGAGATCCCCTCAGCCTCACAAAGCTCTGTGGGGTGAAACGGGAGGTGCGTGTGTGGGGTTTGGATGGTGGGGTTTTTTTTTTTTTTTTTTGGGGGGGGGGGTAAGTACCCATATTTTAATTTAAGAAGACACCAATTTAACCACTCAAAACACCAGGCAGTGTA
>JABFEA020000119.1:29749636-29759916 GCA_019775915.2 Cyphomyrus plagiostoma | reverse complement strand
GTGATGTACTGCCATCGCTACTAGGGCTTCCCCCTGCTCTGTGCCCCATGATGGACTGGCATCCCTACTAGGGTGCCCCCCTGCCGTGTGCCCCGTGATGTACTGGCATCCCTACTAGGGCGTTCCCCTGCCGTGTGCCCCATGATGGACTGGCATCCTTACTAGGGCATCCCCCTGCTGTGTGCCCCATGATGGACTGGCATCCCTACTAGGGCGTCCCCATGCCGTGTGCCCTGTGCTGCCTGAGCTGGGCTCCAGCTCTGCCTGACCCTGCACAGAAGGAGTGGTTACGATGATTGATGGATGGATATATATTATAAACAAAATAATAACATTTTAATGAAAAGTAATAAACGGTTTTCTCCTCCCTCTCGCTCTGTGCCCTCCGGCTGTGGCAAGCTCTGGCAATAACGGATGCCACACTCTTTTCTGGTTTCTCTTAATTTGTTATTATATTTATTTGATATTTTCTCTCTCTCTTCTTCTCTCACCCTCATCAAGCAGAGCCTCCTGAGGTCATTCTACAACCTGAAGGACGTAGGCATGGTCCAGGTGAAGGTCATCCGCGCTGAGGGCTTAATGGCGGCTGATGTGAATGGTGAGACACCACCAATGGCGTTTGGCATATTTTATATCCGCATTAAAGGGACGGAAGCATGTGTCTTGGGAGTGGGGGTTTAAAGGTTCATGCGGACACTAATAGATATTAAACAGGTATGAGATGCTCACCATTGCGCTGATTTCCTGTAATATATTTCAAATTATCTACCACTTCAATGTAAAATGTCTAGTTCGTAATTTTCTCGCCAGCAGAATGGCTGTCACAGACTTGCCAGTTGCATAGGCGTTACTCTAAGACGTCTCCTACTGTAGCAGTAGGATTCCTGCTAACTTTATGAATCCCTTCCATTGTCCCCCCCTCAGTATTCAGATGAATGTTATACCCCTGGGCACTTCTATCAGTCATACTATAGCAAATTAATTCAAATCTCTCGTGCCAACACTAAAGAATTTTTTTCTCTTTTTTTCCTGTGCCCCCCACTGCACTGCACACCCACACACGCACTTCTACTCGCCAGCCGACCCCCAAATTATCCACATAAACCCTCCCACCATTTTTGTGGTCATTCACTCAGGTGTAAACAGTCCTTATGAACTCTGGGCCAACAAAGGGGGCATTTGGGAATGCCAGCGAGCAGCCGGCTTAAAAGAAAGAGCGCAAATTGGTTTCTAATGAAACCCTCGATGCTTTCAGTCGTCCTGCAGGGCCGGGTTTGGGCGCGGGGGGGCGGGGGGGCGCTGTGGCTTCCTGATTCACGGCAGACTGACGGCCCTGCAGGCAGTGCCTCGCAGACCGGCCGTCCGCTACACGGGGCCACTTCAGTCCTTCTCCTTCTTTCTTCCCCGGGGGGGATGTTGGGGGGGGAGGGGGGGTGCTTAAGCATGAAGAGCCCGCAGTGTTGGCCAGTGCTCTTCAGGGCGGGGGAGGTTAATGGCTGGAAAAAAGGGATTAGGGGGTCGCAGCTAGCCTTGTGGTGTGAAAGTGTTATGTGCACCCCCAAACCCTTGCCCCCCCCCCCAACTTGAGTAAGAGCTGGTGGGGCTTAGCTCTGTGCCCAGCTGCCACCCTGAGAGACTGTGTCAGGGCCTCCCTATCACCCCCACACATGCGAGGAGGGGGGGCTACTCTGTCCACTTAGTGTCGCCTCAGAACAGCTGCCGCCCGCAGGCCTGTGCCAGCGTCACGTTGGCGCGCAGGTCTGCATGCCACCACCACAACGTCCGGAAGGTTCCGCTTGAGACCAGTGTGGCGTAATTCTTCCACATCGCGGAATGAATCAGTAACATTTTAAGGTCGTGGATCTTGATGATGAATCGTTTTTGCACCTAAAATTAGTCTAAAACAGCAACATGCATTTCACATTCTTTGAATCATAAGTATTTTTCTAAAAATCCTTTGATTTTTTATTTTATTCTGATTCTTTGTGATGTATATTTGGTTTTACATGTTTGCTAAATTTTCCATTACTATACTACATTATACTGTACTGTATTGCACTATACTACATTATACTGTATTGTACTGTACTATACTATATTCTTCCTACCTACGATAAGAATCAGTCTTTATAATTGTCGGCTGCATTTTTAGCATTAATAAGAAAGACCCAACCCCCCCGTGTAAACAGTAGTTTATGCTTTTTTCCTGGCTCCAGTGCCGTCATGCCCAAATGTGGCCTGCATTGCTGTTGTCAGAATCCATACAAGCTACACTCTATTGAAGATGCCCGCCATGAATTACCCAGCATGCTTTTCTCTGGCTTTAAAGCAGAGGAGCTTATTAGAGATGCACGACCCACGGTGTTCCACGGCCGACAAAACGATCCGTTTGGCCGTCTGCGCCACCGAATTAAGATGTGCCCAGTGGCAGGCCCCCAGCCCCCAGCTACGAGCCCCCGCCCACCGCTTCACAGCCCAGCGATCACACACTCTCAGAAGGGTCCGGCCCGTGGCCCTGACCCCGTGCGCGGCCCCCATCGTTCCCAGGGGAACGGGGGCCTGCCTCGTGATCGTCTGATTTCACGCGCCCCCCCCCTCCCGGTGATGCGTGTTGACAGGGAGACAAAGGCACTGGGTGAGCACCGTGCGGAGGTCTGGGAGAGATGTCAGCCAATGAGGTTACAGGCTGCAGAACATGGGCTTTTAATAGAGAGCTCACAATCTGATTCGCCACAACAGAGCTGCCTCTGTTCCCACCCCTGCCCACCCCTCACCCCACACACACACAGACTTTGATGCGAGTTATTGCATTAAAGCAAAATGAAGACGCGTTGCAGCTCCTGCTCTCTCTCTCTCTCTCTCTCTCTCTCTCTCTCTCTCTCGCTCCCAGAGCTCCCCGCTAGATCTGTCACGGTCTTCAGTTATCCAGCCCTCTCTGCGGCCATAGAGGACTCGGTACGGTCCAGTGTGGACGCCACACGGGTAGCGTGGATCCCGGGCTCTCGCACCCACAGCCGCGGCGACCTGCCATTCTGGGGCCTCTGTGATGTAAATTTCTGCTGGCATGCGACTTGAAATGTAGCTGAGCTGAAAAGCTTGGGGTTTCACCCCTTTGGCGGTTGTGTGCCAGGCGTGAACGTCGCCCGTAAGCAGCTGGTTGAACACGTTCAGCTTGAGGCGTTGGATCGGAGCCATACTTTGTGGCATAAATACGTTATTACACATATTACACAATCATCGGACATATTGGATATGCTTTACTGTCAGGGCTGCACAATACGTGTAACAAATTAAAGCTTTTATGGGTCCGAGAATTATGGTTAAAAAATGTAATATATATCAATCTTTAAATAAGTAAACAATTACAAACATTAGCTTAATCATATCATAACAGAAATCTACAAGATGATGTTGACATGCAGTCAATGAAGTTAAGTTTATTTTCATGTTAAAGTTTAGCAGTATAATTTCTCCTGCCAATATCTGCATATTGACTACACGATACATGCCAGTCGTTATGTGTGTATATCAACGACTTCTATGCAGCCAGATCAATAAGTGCCACTGGCCAACGGCTCATCTGACAGGAGTGACTCTTAATTAATCGCGGTGACATTTATGTAGCATGTCAACGAAATGCCTCGTCCTTTCCGTAACATTTCAGCAAAGTCGCCGCGGTGAGCAACAGCGATGTTACGTGCCGGAACTCGGGGAAAACACGGGACTAAAGCTGCCGGCTTTGTTCACTTTGGCATCTTGCTATTTTGGCTCGTCTTGTTCGTTTTTTTTCATTCTGTGACCCTTTGTCTCTCTACCACAAACTCCATCGCCATTCCATGCCCATTAGTAGACTTCGGATCAATATCAGTAGAGTGGAAACATGACAAAAGGCATGTTTCAGAAGTTTCCCAGTTTAGGACCTTTTTTACGAGTAGCTAGCTTGATATATTCTGTGAAAGTGAATATATATATATATATATATATATATATATATATAACAGTTAACAAGGACTTAGCACCGCTGTACACCAAAAAGGATTCTTTTGCTAGGTGATTGACTGTTTTGCATATATGGGACTATACATCATTTTTAAATAAACCTTTCCGCAGTAGAATGTGGAGGTTTCAGAAAGACATGTATTTGCTTTTGTGCAAAGCGCCTGTCGCTTCCCTGGTACGTCTTCAGTACGACGAGGGCCCCAAAGCTGCTGGGCTGAGGAGAATCTGAGAGGAGACGCTGGTCCTCAGTCATCCTGACAGGCACGTCCGCTTTCCCCCTCTGTTTGCCTCGCAGGGAAGAGCGATCCCTTCTGTGTGGTGGAACTGAGCAACGACCGGCTTCAGACGCACACGGTCTACAAGAACCTCAACCCCGAGTGGAACAAGGTCTTCACCTTGTAAGAGAAAACTTTCCTGCTGATGCGTGCAGCTCTCTGCGCCGTCCAGATCGGTGCCTGTTTCTGGTGTGAATAGGCAGCGGGTCAGACAACGCAGTGACACGGACTTCTGGGAGACCAAAAGCTTAGTCTGGTTCTTATGGGGACTGCAGTATACAAATTACGTCTGCGCCAGAGATTATTTTATAGCCATTACACATACATACTACATACACAAATAACATTTAAGAGTTGAGGTGCACTGATTTATACAGGAATCCCGTCATATTCCCCAAGGCTGGGGTACAAGATCCCTGTAAAACGAGAAAGTGAAACAGACGCCTCATGTGTTTCCAAGGGAGACCTTTATCTATAACACAGGTATAAGACTCCAGTCCTGGGGGGCCAGAGCCCTGCACATTTTTGGGTTTCCCCTCGTTTAACACACCTGATTCATCTCCTTCTGCTAATTACCACACAGCTCTTGAGCTGAATCATTTGTGGTGGAACAGGGAAAGAACTAAGCTACACAGGGCTGCGGCCCCCCAGGACTGGAGTTTGACACCCCTGCTTTAGATTAACAAAGAGAGCGGTGAGCACAGAAGCACGGCGCAGCTTTGTATGTAAAATGAACTCATTGAAGACCTTGTCTCATAGCCTTTCACTGAGTATCTGCTGGTTATGTGAAATGGTGGAATTTAAGAGTCATGTCAATTTAGCGTCATAAAGATCATCTTATTTGGTTGGGCAAACTGCGACTAGCTTGGTTAAACGGCACAGCACAAATAGCAACGCTGATAACACAGCAGTTTCACCTAGATCTCGATCTGAATATTATGAGTCGAACCGTGAACGCGGACCTAATAAAAATTGTACGCGCCAGGAAATGCAATGCAATTCTTACTTGAATGCCTTCTTCACAAACTGGATGATTAACCAAATAAAGCAGCGCAACATGGCAGTAACTAACAATAAATAAACCACTAACTTACATGTACTATTAGAGCATTTATGTAATTTATTTAAACTTTATTGTAACAAGTAAATTAACTGAAAACCAGTTCTCACTGCTTTACGCGATATTTAGGAGAGATAGCAGACTACGCATCGAAACTGCCTGGGATACAAACGTCATACATGTAACTGAACTCTTCATCCAATAAGGGCAAAGGTGTGTCATCACAGAGGCGGTTCCAGTTTTTGCAGCCGGGTGAGAAGTCATAATGTATCTGTTCTGAGGGCAAGGGAACCAATTAATTGGTTTTCCATTATTTCTTATGGGAAAAATTCGATTAGAACTCTAACTTTTTAGGATTCGATCCGGAGTCTAGAACGGATTAAGTTTGAGAACTGAGGTACCACTGTATTTGGAAAACGCCATAAAGGAAGTTACTAGGTTACCAGTAACGCAATCATTTAGTTCATAAACATTATTGGCAGAAAGTCCCATTTACTGCTATTTTGTGTGTTGTGCTTCTTTCAGGGAAGTTAGGATGTGTTTGTGAAAGAGACTGGATAAAGAAGAATGACAGGGGCATCATAGTGGACCCTGAGGTAATTTTTCCACAATGAATGGCCTGACATTCCGTGGTGGAATCTTGCAAAATTGTGTATGATTTTAATAATTCCTGCTAATTCAGAGTACACAATGCAAGATTTAATACACTTAAACTACCATACAAGTGAAGCTGAATAACAGTGAAATGGAAAGAAATGTCACTTTACATATTGTGACTAGTACTATAACAGCAAGTTTACAAAAAAACAGCATACAGCACGACCACAAAATCACCATTATAAGGTGACACCGATCACACCTCTGACCCCAATATACCTGCACCCCCCCACACACGTGAAACCTACTCCCCTGGGCACCGCCTAAGGTCTACTACCGTTTACATTTCACAATAAAGAATCCATAACGATTCAAATCATATGTAATTGATATTAAGGCTAATCAACATTAATATCGTTTTGCAGAGGTAAAGACAAAACAGACTCTTACCTTTGTTTGGATGTACCTGCGAAGACAAAAGTTGCAGATTAGCGAAGGAAAAATTATTTAATTATTTTGAGGCTTGTAAGGATGTGAATAAGCACTGTACTCACTAGGAAGGTATCCTTTGCGGCGGGCGAACCACAGTCCAAATATCAGCAGTGCCACTGCAAGTAGGGTTAGGATGACACCAGCAACAATGCCCCCAGTATTGAGGTCATCTGGATTGATGGGGAAAGAGACCGACGTCAAACACTGCTAACATTCTGCCCCTTGGCCCTCTCATCGTACCACTGCCCGAGTCAATAAAGGAACTAGGCTCATAGCAGTGATGATAATACACTTATTTTATATAGAGCTTTTCTAGATACTCTACAAGGGCAAATTAGAGAAATAGAAACACAAACACATTAGGCAAACAGGACAAAGTTCTGTCAACAATGATAGGCTATTTTGAAAAGGCGGGTCTTAAGAGTTTTTAAATAAGAGAGATGAGGAGTTCCTGATGTCACTAGGAAGGGAGTTCCATAGAGAGGGGCGGAAACGGAAAAGGCCCTGTCACCCTAGTAGGGGTAATTAGTGATTTTAGAAAGAGAACGGAGATTAGAGTCAGCAGAACAAAGGCGACGTTTGGGAGGAGAGTCTGTGCTGTAAATCAGATAGATATGATGGGGTCAGATTATGAAGAGATTTTTAGGGCAAAACCTTCAAATGAAATACGCTGCCGGGCAGGAAGCCAGTGAAGATTTTTGAGAATGGGAGTGCTCAGAGGACCAAGACCGTGTGAGGAGGTGAGCAGTGAGTTTTGAACACACTGAAGTTTCTTTATAGTTTTGTCACTTCACCTAAATTTCGGATTAGAGATGGGGAATAGACAGTGACACCATCCATAATGAGAGAGAAATTATGACTAGGCTCAATGACAGATTTTGGACCAATAATAACAACTTCAGCTTTACTATAATTCAATTTTAGGAAATATGCTTGCATCCAAAGCCTTAATTCAGTGAGACAATCTGAAAGGGAGGAGTGAATGGCAATAGAAATGGATATGGTGGAGATATAGAGCTGAATGCCATCTGCAAAGCAATGGAACTGCAAGCCATGCTTACGAATGATATGACCAAGAAGTAGAATATAGATGAGAAAAAGCAAGGGACAAAGAACCGAACCTTGTGGAACACCGTGACAGGAAGAGGAAGAACACCATGACTGATTTACAGTTATTTCTGATGATAAAATTAGATCTGAGAGACAGGACTTAAACCAACAGAGCAGAGATCCAGTGATACCGAGAGACTTTTCTAGGCAAATAAAAATGATAATAAATGATAATAAAAATTGATAGTGTCAAAAGCAGCAGTTCAATCTAACAGAGTGAGGACAGTGAGATCACTTAAATTCATTCACCAGATATACTACATGGAGAACTCCTATTACCAAATTATGCAATGATAAATAAATCATCCTGAACAGTAGGAGGCACTGTTAATAGTGAGTGCTCGAGGACAGGATGGCATAAGGACGGCATGCAAGGTGTCCACTCACTGACTTCCATCCGCATTTTGGCACAACTCTGAGGCGAGCCAATGCCATTACTGGCAGTGCAGTAGTAGTCCCCCGAGTCCATTTTCGCCACACTGGCAAAGGTCTGGTGGTGGGGGGGGGGGGGCAGACCATACTCAGAACACAAGGGATGGATTCATATTTTCAGTACAGTGTCTCTACATCTAGCGTGATTTGTACGATGGTATAAACTGATTTAACATTCAACCAAGGATGGAGGAGACAGTTTGATATGGAGGGGAGCGGGGCATCTTAATTTTAAATGCAAAAGTCTATGGGGGAGGAGGATTTCAGCCAAATTAAATACTGAGGGGGGGGGGTGGTACATGCCGGATCCTAGGCCCCAGCATTCAACTTCAAAGAATATCATCTCAAAGTATGCCAAGTGAACGACTGCATGAATGCTCACCAGATGGCCCAACTGCGGGTGGATGCTATAGGTAGAGTTTTTGAAATTGCTAAACTTGCTAGGGTCTTCTGGCATGGGGGTACCATTTTTGTACCACTTGTAACTGCTTGGCGGGGACCCGTCCTTGTCTTTGCAGGTCAGGACTACGCGTGACCCTGTGGTAACCGAAGAAGGGATGCCACACATGGGCACAGACGGGGGCACTGTGGAAGAGAGATGTTCATTTGCATGAGAGAAAATGGGCAAGATTTCACATTCTCTGAGGAAAGAAATTATTAATTCCCCAGGATTACGGAGGAACTCGAAAATAATCGTTTCCCCAAGTTTTAAAATTTTTTTAAACTGTGTTATCACAGTCGTGATGGAGCCCATTGCTCAGTGCTACCCCAGCAGAGTAAAAACTTGATGTCATGTGTTACGACACCCACCTTGCACAGTTAGCTTGATTTCCACCTCCCCATAGCCATTGTTGCCGGAGACCTCACAGCTGTAAACCCCGTTATCTTGCCGGGTGACTTTGTTGAATGTCAGTCCACCATTGTAAACGTCAATACGACCCACATACTTTTCTGGTGAAAGACAAATTAGTGATACAATCAACCAATAATATAATCAACTAACACAGAAGTTAAAGCCCTTTAAAAAAAAATTTGGAAAACAAATTTCCACGTATTAATACGGATATAAAATTTTAAAGCCTTATTTAATAGGGCAAAAACACTGACGGACATCTAGACAAAGGAGGGGAGTACATACAGTGGAGAATTACAGCTTTATTAAAAATGCATTGAGGGGTGAGACAGCAGAGAGCAGTGGAGCCACAGGGAGGCGTCATTAAAACAGACTGGCAGCAGTCCCATGACACTGCATGCAAACTGAAAGTGGTGTCATATTCAAAAAGGACAAATGTAATACGAGAGACAGGACTGCTGGAGGGCGGAGAGGATGCGAAGCTAATAATGCAAAGAAAAAGCGAGACAAAGCACGCAGTTAAGACAAATGTGAATGCACACGCTCAAAATTGGTTTGATCTTTGTGGGGACCGCCCGTTCAATTCTACGGGCATGACCCTAACACCAACTATGACACCTAACACTCACCCAGTCCTAAACTGAACCATAAGCAGCCACACAAAATACAACACTTCTGGCATTTTTAGTTTTTCGACTGCATTTACAGATTGAATTTTATAACAGTCTCCCCACAAGATCAAAACAACAAGTTTTAGTCCCCACAATGTAACATTTACATGCCCGCCCACACATACACACATTATGGCCAAAAATATAGACATCCTTATTAAAATTACAGGAACTGTCTAAGCTACACCCATCTCTGACACAGGTGTACAATTAAGCACCCAGTCACGCAAACTCCAGAAACAATCACTAGCAGCAGAATGAGTTAGTCACTTTCTGCTAGGCACCACCTTATGACGCCATATCTGTGCCCTGGTCAACCACAAGTGAGATGGCTATGAAGGTCTGGCAGCAAGTTCATGTGGGAAATTATCAGCCACACAAGCTCAGAGAAAGGGACCAAACATCAATACCCAACCTGAATGGCAACAAGCCCCCCAGGAACGTTCCAACAATTAGTGAAAGGCCTTCTCAGAAAAGAAGCTACTACAGCAGCTATGACCCAACAACATGTAATTCATACCCGTGTTTTCAGAATGACACGTTTGATCTCTCTCTCTCACACACACACACACACACACACACACAACCTCGGTTCTCGAACTCACTAGAACTCGAATTTCTTGAAAGTCGAACAAACCAGTTTGACCTAGGACTCGAACTGAATATCAGAAGTCGAACCATGATCGCTGACCTAATATAAATTGTACACACCATGAAATGAGTCATACTACAATGCAATTCTTACTTGAATGCCTTCTTCACAGACTGGACGATTAATCAAATAAAGCAGC
>JABFEA020000119.1:29728716-29739523 GCA_019775915.2 Cyphomyrus plagiostoma | reverse complement strand
CAGAGGACTTCTCCCAGAGTCTCAGGTGCACACCCCCTGGAAATGGGGGCAGGGTTCACACCTGGCGATTGCAGACGCTGCCAGTCATCTGCCGCCCGGAGCGGTGTGCAAAGCAGCCAGGTCTCGGCCAATGAGAGCTGACGGTTTGGCGAAGGGGCGGGGAGCAGGCGCGGTAGGTAAACTCCCAACACGGGGGATCAGACCCTTAAGCACAAAAGCTACTGCCCCCCCCCCACGACGGAATACCATAGGTATTTTATATTAGAACACTGTGATGCGGGGAGCCGTCATGGCCACCTCTCAGCCTAAACACGACGTCGAACATTCATTTGAATGCTCTCCAAAGCAAATCTTTTCCAAAACAATCAATACCCTTGAATATTTCCATTGTAAATTGAAATCATTAACTGCTTATTAAATTATACAATTGACATAAAACAATACAAATTCATACGCATGCATGCAAAACAAAATATGCTTCATATACAAAAGGTTATGAATATTTATCCTAATAATAAAAGGTGGTAAAGCGATGGTGAGCTGAGAGGAACAAGACAAGGAAGAGAAAGTTGAGGCTGAAAATGTTTGCATATTCTAATGAATTATTAAAATTACTTCCCTGCAGTCCAAAGCTGTATTATTTTTGTTATTTTTGAATTTTGAAAACACGCTTTATTGAGTTACTCTGCAATAGACCTTCACACTTGACTGAAACAATTACTTGGGAGGAATATAGCAACACTTCAACCAATCCATTCATCATCTTAATGTATTTTCTTATAAATAAAAATCCTGGCTATATTTACTGTACATATTTAATTTACAGGCAATATGTTACCGCAAGTGCTTACAGATGTTGGACATGTAAGTAGAATTGCAGTTGTATGTATTTATAAGTATGAGAAAGACAGAGTGCACATACATTTATATGGCTGCGAACTGTGATATGTGCATGAAGTAAAAATAAAAACATTCCCCTAAAGTAGAAGCACTTTGTATTTGTATCAGGCTGACTGCGCTGTGGAGAGCAGCGGAGAGGCCGCGCTTATCCGCGTGAGCGAGCGTGTGTGAGCTGCGTCCGCGCGCGTGAGTGTGCGTGGGTGCATGCAATCATGGCGAGGACATCTGAGTGTGAAGAAACGACTGCCACAGTGTGACTGCAGCCGGCGCGTTACCGCCCATGCGAAACGCTGCCCGCCTTAGCGCTGGGCGCCTCGCAGACGGCAGCGGGCAGGTGAGCACCCCCCCCTCTCACCACGGCGCGTAGGAGAGCGTCTGTGGAAGCGAAGAGGGTCGGCCTGTGGAGGCGACGCTCTGAGTGTGGCCGCCAAATGAGTAACGTCGATTTCCCACCGAATGGAGTGTGAGGACGAATGAGGGATGATAAAGAAAACACAGCAGGATCTATGAACAATAAGCGTAATTACGCATAATATGACGTAATTACGCATAAACACTCATACTGTGATTAATCATATATACTTTTAGCTAATTCTATTAGTTACTCCATTATTATGGCATCAAATTATTATTATTCACATTTAATTTTTTCAAGACAGTTTAAGAAAAAAGTTGATTAAAGTCTTAATATAATTGTTTAATATGAAGGACGCTTTAATTTCTCCACTGTATATAAACTTTTTCACAATGTGAAATTTGAACAATGGGGTTAACCCATATGAAATGTATTAATGATTTATATAAACGTGAAATTGAAAGCAAATCAGTCCAATCTGTGGTAAAGCTGCAGGAAAGCATATTAAGGTCTTAAATTATGACATAAGTGTGGTTTTGTTCTTCAGATAATTTATCACGGACAATCTGAAATTTAAAAATATCCTTTTAATGTTTATGTTATTTCCACGTTAACAGACTAGCATCTGGACAGTTCTTAATAATTCAGCTTTTCCCCCCCAAATGTACAGTTGTTTTCTTTATGTTGTTTCGTCATAGTTAGTTTTTAGAAGAAAAGCTTGGTGCAAACTTGATTGAAGATAGAGAGCGAACGCTGAGGGCATCACCTGCTTTCAGACGAGCTCGGTGTGGATAGGCCAGGCCAGTGTTTGCCACTCTGGGGGGTGGGCTGGGCTGGGGTAACAGGACACATTGCTGAGTGTGTGCCCACCCGGGTATGTGTGCTGTGGTGCCATTTTCTTCCTCAGCGCTTGTGGAAGCAATTATGGAACCCCACGCCGGTTTGCCTCATGGCTACTGGGGTGGTGGATTGCGTGGTAGTCGGGGTCCATATCTTCCTGAGACAATGCATATGACTGTGTCTGGCTACTGGGTGTGTGCAGGCTGTCCCACTGCTCAGGGAGTGGTGGACGTGTGTGTTTGGGTGATAAATATATTGCATAGTGGGGACTATGTTATTTTGACATTGTGGGGACCATTTTTTTTCACGCCCCGCAACAGGAAACTCAGCTTTATGAAAATCTGTGGCTGCAATCAAAAAACTAAAAATTATGTTTTTGGTTACTAATAGTTAAGTTTTGGGCTGTTTTTGTGCGCTCACACACGTACAGTGTGTACTCACTGCAGACGTGTAAAGGACAGACTGATACATGAATAAACCCGTTTGCATACGTCTGTCTGCTTATTGAAAAAGGGCTAGATATCTTTAAACAAAACATTCCCTGTTACTTAAAATCTGAAATGCTTGTTTGAAATGGCATAAATATACAGTAAATTTCAGCGCTTGGCATTTCTCACTACGGTGCCTAATAGGCATCAAAATCTAACAGAACTCACTGAAAATCTGGAGAGAATGTTTTTACTGGAAGGTTCTTTATTTTCACCTGGATATCAGAGAATTTTACGATATTTCTCTTTCATGGTAATAACGAAAAACTAAGTGTCATTTCTTTACAGATGACTCACGTTGTCCCCCATGATTTTAATTCAAGGTTTAAAGTACGTTTTTAAATACAGGAAATCAAGTGTGTTGAAATCTAGTGACAGCCAGTGATAATTAGGTAGTGTAACAAAACACTTATTTGTTAAGGAGGAGGTCACTCAACCAGAATACCCAGAGTTCCCTAGCATCTGTCATTTAATAATACACATGATCAAATAGTCTTACTTAATGATGGTTTCTTTGTTATTTTTATTTTTTTAATGTTATTTCATTTGTATCTACCTAAGTGACTGTGTACATTTAAATTTGTGTCATGTAAGAAAACACTTACAGTAGTTTCAAAATCAAAAAGAATGAATTAAAGATCAGACAGTAAAGATCATTTTACTTTTCCACAGTTTTATAATTCAAATTATTGATGGTTGCGTGAAGTGTTATATTTCCTGTTGAAGCTGGGCTTTTTTTTTATTATTATTTGAATTCGGAGAGGGCCCTGCTCGAGTGCTTTGGAATTTGTGTTATTATGCACAGGGGGACGATGTAAACAGGGAGATAATGTAAACAGAGGAATGTTTAAAGTAGATACAGGATTTCCCAGCACTTGCAAAGGTCAGAGGGTGTCGCTTTTCCCAGTCCGTCAATTCTTCACTTAAGACGTTATTTGGATTGCAATGCACTTAAGTAGCTGTAACATAATCTAGTTAGTAATTGAACGCAATGCATCCTCGAGGACTGGGCTTCTCTAGCCATATATATTAGCATGTAACACGTAACGTTAGGATATGAAGCAGTTTATGGTTGGTCAATTAGTGATCTTAGAAAACAATTTGCCCCGTCTTCCAAATTAATATATAAGTACGATATAATTCAGGAGGTGAAAATAAACACATATTTCTTAACAGTTTGGATAAGTAGAACCGAGCCAAGCTGCAGATTTAATGTACAGAGCCTGACAGTTTCTCATTCCCTGCATGCAGAAAGCAGTGTAGTTTATTCAAGACAGATATCTGCAAATCACCGTGTTTGTGAAAGTGATATAGTGGGGACAGCCCTCGATCGGATGGCTGCAGAGACCTGGGGTTTGCGGTGGGGGCTATCGCCGTGCTTCCCGGGGGGAGAGTGGTGCCTGCTTTGAATCACGGACAGCTTATATTTCAGTTGGTGGTATGCGTGTGTTTGTGCGTGCTTCACATACGCGGCCAAACAGACTGACACGTGTGTGAAATGCTGCATACCGTTCGCTGGGAACCCAAGAAGAAGGTTTGATGATGAAGTCACACGGAGAAGCTTCTCATGCAGCTGGGCAGTGGAATTTCACAAAATTCAAATAGTATTGAACACAGACATTTGTCCCGTTCAGTTTCATTTGTTTAGTTTTACATTTTAATATGATAGAGGAGGTGCATATGAAGGCTGTTCCCCATGACCTCTGACCCTGTCACTCTCCTCCCTCCTCTTTCTCAGATCTTCCTCCTGGTGGTCTGGAATTTCCAGCTCTACATGGTGCCACTGGCACTGCTGTTGCTGCTGGTGTGGAACTACGTCCGGACGGCGGCTGGCCGGGAAGCGCGGCAGGGCGATGTGGTAAGCGGACCGCCTGGTCCACGGCCCCCCTAACCATACCCCCGTCCCCATCCCCGATCCAGGTCTCTGCAGCCTCCACGCTCCGGAGCGGGGGATGGTGTCTCACTCGTGGTTGTCAGGGGTGCAGTTTGACCCACAGGTGGAATGCATGGTGTGCATGTGGAGGATGCCTGATGCCTGCACCATGTCCCGCCCGCCTGCCTGCCACATTTTTCAGCGATACCCCTGTTTTCCCGGGTTCCTTATAAAATGCTGACAGGCATTCAGGGAAAAAAAAATAGCTAATAAAATATCTCCAAACTATTAAGTAAACGCCCCAAGGTAACATTCCAGCCTACCACTGCATGAAATAAAATAAAATGGAATCAAATTATATGTTTACAATATATGCAAAAATAAATAATTATTTTATTGCTTTCTTTAAATTGTAAATTTAAGTCCTTTCATTCATTTTAAATTTAAACCAATTAATGTATAATATACTTGTGATTTTAATTCACAGCACTGTGGAAAATGACTTTTCCGTTATCCAATATGACTCAGAACCTTATTGATATTTCGTCTGAACAATATATCGTTGTACATTTCTTGTATTGTATTTTCTTGTTGTGACAGCATACCAAATATTTACATAAGGAAGACTGATGCAGTTTTGGCTGCGTGGTGCAATTTATTTGTATTTTAAATGATTTTTTTTTAATGATAGTGGAAATTAATGGGGAAGTAATACCTTGCTACTTGTCCTTCCTAAACTGTTTTATTTTTCTCACCTGCCACCTAATTTATTTATGTATTTTCCTCATTTAAATGATGTCGCAGCAATATCAGGCCAAAGTGAGTATTTATAATCACACACAAGTGTATTTGTAAAGCTAAAAAGAAGGATATCTCGGCTGAAATTTAAGTGAAATCATGAACACAGTGGTGATTAAATTTAATAAGTACCTTCTTTGCAGGTTTTTGCTTCCCAATTAAGAAATCAAGTTTTTAACAGGAATCTTAATTTTTCATGATTAAAGCAGTTAAAGCAGTGGTTCTAATTCGTATTTGATGATGGAGGAATGAAAAAAAAAAAGTAATTTTCCACAGTGGTGTGAATTAAAATTACAAATGAAGCTTATGAAACGGAGTGTGAATACGCCGGTCATTAATGAGAACGTGGAGGTCTAAGGAAGAGGCCACCTCACGCGGCTGTAGAGAAAAGAACCACGACACCATATCAGGAGGGACAAGCCAAATGTGCCGGAAAGTCACACATTATTATAATCTTTTATTTTTTTACTTTGGCGGAGTTTTTACTGCACCTGTTCAGGATGCATTTAAATTTTCCGGAGATGAGGAGCACACAGTGTGATTTCAGAATTAAATACGCGAAGTTTAGCAAAAGGTCATAGTTTATGAACTAAAATCATAAAACCAATTCCTATGTTGTGCTTCCCCATCCCCCGAGTCTCCAAACCCCCCCCCCTGGCATAATAGCCTCCGACGTTGGTCTGGGGGCCCCTGACCTCGCTGCCTGTAATCCCCACCAGCAAGGCCATCGCCGTTCACTCTCTGATTCTATGGCCTTTTATGGAATCTGTTCCCTTCTGTAACACTGGCGCTGTCCTGCAATATGGGGCAGGAAGAAGTTCAATGTCGAGGGACACAGTCGATTTCGCAACCATGCAGGCTACGCCAGCGCTAATTATTAGAGGTCTATGCTAGGTAGGGAGCACTTTCACGCATGAGTCAGTGGCTGGTGATTGTATCGCCTTTATTGCCACTTAGGCCACATATTTCACTCTGGGTACGAGCTTGTTCTAAGCAAATCAAGGGTTAATGTGACGGGAATGGAGATTCAAGCAAGATCGGCGACCTGGGCTATTCAGGATGGCAACCACTGCGGTCATTCGGCAAATTATTTTGATGGACAAACCAAAGCCAGTCTGGGTAAAAACTCTGCAGAAATTTAGCATGCTACATAAAATGTTAAATGTTCATAAATATAAACATATCGCATGTATCACACTTCTAAAAATAACGTCAAGGCAAGCCCTGACCTAGCCGCGTCACTGTTCTTCTCACGGCAAGGCTAACCGAGAGTGCAGTTCCCACACACACCTTTAGATGGCGACATTGCTTGTCAGAAATGTGGCCGAGAGCAAGAACTTTAGTTTTCTGTTTGCTCGGTCAATTCTAAATTTCAAATAAAGGAACATATTTTATAATAATTTAAAAAATATTTAATTACTTCAGGTATTACTGTAGGTTTTAATGACCGAGATCTTTTATAAAGGGTTATTATTTTTGAAAAACGGTAAGGTTTTCTGGCTAGCGGTAAAGTCTTTATTATTGCAAAAGTCTGCCAGCGCTGGCCTTGGAATTTTGTTCTGTTTGTTTGTTTATTTGTCGTATTCCTTGAAGAGAGAGAGCCGGGAGGTTCAGGTCGAGGTTTTGGAGACGGGGTTATTGAGTTGAGTCTGTCTGATACGAAACACGTGACAGAGGGACCCTCTTGTTCCGCTGTCGCCATCTCTACCCCCCTGCCCCCCCATCTATTGTTTTGCTTTTTGACGACTGTAACCACAACAGATGAGCTGTAACCGCTAACTCTGTAGTCTGCTTTCAGTTACACGCAAACAGATTACGGCAAAGGCTGTTTTTTTTTTAGGTCAGCAGAGAAACAAAAATAAGAAAGAGTTTGTAATGAAGCACAACTGTGACGCGGGTGTTTGGGAGCGCGGGACCTGCCTGCGGGAGATTAACACCCCGCACTGATGGAATGACGTCTTGCTTTTATAGGAATTGTTGGTATTTATTGCAACTCTAATGACTGCTGTTCTAAGGCCAGAAGCCAGCAAGGGTCAAACTGAAGTGGTCTCTTTGCGAAATGGACTAAAATCACCTGGGAGTGAAATGAAGGGCTGCAGGTGTAAAGGCGGGGTAGTCAACCCCCCCGAAACCATCTGCAGCTGGCTCACCTGAACCAAGATGGCTCCGTCTGTAGGACAGAGGCTCCTGCTCCAGTCAGACGGGCAGTAATTTCTGATTACGCAAAATGACCCCCCTCCACACACACACACACACACACACACACACACAGCCCGCACCCCCAAGCCCCATGGATGCACAAGCTCAAGCAGTGGCCCGGAGATGATGTGCAGCCCACAACTGCCAAATAAATTCCAGACCACTTAAGAAGGACTGCAAAAAGGAGGGAGAACAAAAGAGAAAGAGAGAGAGAGAGAGGGAGAGAGAGAGAAAGAGAGCACACACAAGTGAGAGAGGGTGAATTCTTCTCCTTCCCCCCGGCTGGGAATGTTCCCTCGGTTTGTAAAACATCCAAATGTTAGCATCAGTACACATTCAGATGGTGCGGGAACATAAATTATATAGCCAGACCCCACCTGATTAATTTGCGAGCCCCCCCACAAATCTCCCTCCCCATGTTTATTTTCAGAACCCTTTTCTTTGTGAGGGCCCATATGGAGGAAGCGGTGTGCATTTTTCCCCCAGTATTTCATAGTCGGGGATGGGGTGTGTGTTTGTGGGGGGGCGTCCTTGGATTCCACAGCACGGCTCTCTGGAGCACACCCGTTCCAGACGAGACGAAGCCGTGCTGCTTAGCTGGCCCGGATAGACCCCCACTGATAATTAGTCCAGGAACCCGGCACGTAAAAGGACACCATTGTATCCCTCTGAAGGTCAGAACCAGGAAAACTGCGGTTTCTTCGGCTTCACATGAGGATACCGGGAAATAATGCCCCTTGAATTGTGCCTTTTCCTCCCACGGGGACAGCCGATGGCTTCGGTGCATGTCGCTCGTCCCGGCCACAGTCTCGTCTAGGCCGAAGGAATAATAATAAAAACAAAAAAAATATTCACAAGCTTTGTTTTTCTGCAGATTTTAGGTGGTGAGCCACAAATCTGACTTAGAGTCGCCTGACCGCTGGCTCTTGTGTGCCTCCCCAATCTGTCCCCTATTGTCCCACAAAAAAAGAAAATCACTGTGACCCTCACAGAGCAAGAATCACCGCCAAAAACGTGCAAGTCAAAGTCCCAGAATGGGGCAGGCATCAGTATCGTTCGGCACCTTGAGGTATTTAACCTTAATTGCTTTGGCGCTTCTCTGACAGCATAAATGTGTGACGAATGCATGGGACAGCTGCCGTCCTGACATCTCAGCACGCACGTCTGTTGTACCATAGAAGAGTTCAAGCAATAGAAAGGAATTATCTCACCGCATCTAAAATGCACAGCGACAGATCAGGTCACATGACAGCATTGTCTCAATTTTTTAAAGTCTGTTTTTGTTGGAAAGGGTAACCTAGTTATATCATCAAAATCATTTCATAACATCTTTTACGTGAATTTCAGAAATTAAGTAATACAATTTTACACACACACTGAATGCAGGTATCTATATATAACCAGCATCGGTTGTATATAAGCTCAGACATTTTCAATAATTAATCTGCACTTCTGGACCAATCTGTGTCTCCTGATTCATTTTTATGGGGTGTCACCATGGTAATTAATTTATAATTTTTCTACACTCTTGTGGTCTTTATTGCCAGTCATCAAAGCTTCTGCCTATTCTTCACCTTTGTCCAGCCTTGGGATTGTGAATGGCAAGGCCTCACTGCTGACTCCCCAGATCAGCCATACACCTTGCAACAGGTTTTGCCTCCATCGTTTGAGTCCATGTGCAGCATCACTGCTACACTCTGAAATTGCTCGGCATTCAGTCTGATTGGGCGTCACGTTCCCTCTGCTCTCTTAAAGGGCCACATTCATTTCTCATGCAGTACCTCGTTTGAATTGCGTGGTTTGTCCCTGGGTCAAGCTAAAGCAGAGCGTACAGGGTCAGGTGTAGCACAGAACTCCTGATTCAAACACTGTACGTGGCCAATTCATGAAGTCCGCTATTTCATGTGCTGAAGGTGAAGTCACAAAGTTGGGTGGGTACAGCGGGTTTTGGCTGCCATATTGAAAATTGCACACAAGCATAGCGACTATGGTCAGTGTGCAGCTATGAAACCACTTCTTGCTACACATCTTGCCTCCTGTCCACAGCTCCAGGGCCACAGCTGGGGCCGATACGCCCCAGGTCCTCATTAGGGAGACGGGGGGCTGCTGGGTCTAACTAGGCTTTGGCTTACAGGCATGGGTGTAAAGACACCCAGTGCAAACCGCCCCTGTAGCGGGTTAGCGCTGCATTCCGTCCACATTTCTCTACTTCCTGCCTTGTGGTGTCCAGGCAGGGATGATCAAATCAAGGGAGAACACCAACGTATTTCTGTTTAACAAGGATCTCTGTGAATCAGTCTGCCATGCACATTTAAAACATTTTAATGTTTAAACAAACCCTTATGTGAAAAAGTGCAGCCTTTGTGATATTGTTTCTTGACTCCGGTCATTAAACTGAGGGAAGCAGGCACCGGTCAGATTGACACAGCACCACGCAGTGATAAACATTTTGTTTTGCACCTCAAAGCGAAGCCTGATTCAGAACTTTTAGCTGCGCCTTTTCAGGCCCGTCGTCTCACTGTTCCTATTGATTTTGCAGCGAGAAAATGAATTTAACATTTTCTAACACAAAAGTTCCAGCGTTGCCAGTTTTCAAACGGTAAATACATTTTTCAAGCCAGGGGGGAAAAAAAAACAAGAAAAAGGGCTTTTGGTTTAAACTGTGTGGAAAATTTCCAAGGCTGATGGTGTAGAAGGTAAAAAAAAGACTAAAATAAAATAAAAACCAACTATAAAATTTATCTAGAGATACATCTTGTACAGTAAAGAGAAATTCAGTTACAATATGACTAGTTATATTACTACAATAACAAGAATATTAAAAATAAAAACAAAATAAAAGCATGTATGTAGAAATATACTACAGGCTTAAATAATACTATTAATTCAAAGTAACTCCCAGTATAACTTAACTATCAATGTTATAGAGATACAAAACGCATGCAGAGCTCAAGGAAACATGGCAGGTGACTGAAATTACAACTTTTCTTTAGTTTTTGACCATCACATCAAATAGCACGACTCCCAGATTCATCCAAGAAGGGCCATTTTGTATGGAATGCGTTAGGGCTGCCCTGCCAGATGTTGAGACAAAAAGTGTAAAAGCCGTATCTAATTCAGAAAGCAGACATGAACAGATTGCATTGATCAGGACGTGGTGTGGCAGAGGGAAATATATTTTATAGGGTATGCATATAATTGTATAATGGCAAAGTATATAATGAAGACTGTGTCCTTGCCTTGGCAGCCCAGAGGGTTGGAATGCTGGGGGGGGCGCGGCCGCGGGCGGGGGGGGGGGGGGGGGGGGGGGGGGGGGGGGGGGGGGGGGGGGGGGGGGGGGGGGGGGTGGGGGGT
>JABFEA020000119.1:29679388-29708800 GCA_019775915.2 Cyphomyrus plagiostoma | reverse complement strand
TGCATTCGGTGTGCAGTGTTAGGTGTTATCAGTGTGCAGTGTTAGGTGCAATCAGTGTTCAGTATTACGTGCAGTCTGCATTCGGTGTGCAGTGTTAGGTGTTATCAGTGTGCAGTGTTAGGTGCAGTCACTGTGCAGTGTTAGGTACAGCCAGTGTATTCAGTGTCCATGAATGTGTCTGTGAGGACCTTGAAGAAATACTTGCAGCCTCCACTGTGTCAGAGCCACTAAAGACTGTTCTTTAACAATTGGTTACTCTCAGATGCAAACCCACACTTATAGTTTCCATTTTTTTATTACGATACCTGCGTGGTCTCATTCACTCACTACAGAGAACAGGCAGTCCATTTTTAACCATGTTCTCATTGAAAGAATGAGAGATACATGCTTTACTACACCTGGAACATTAGCCAATCCTATTATACTGAAGCATCTCACAAGGCAGGGTACTTGAAACCTTCAAACACTGACGATATCATGCCATGACAAAGCAGGAGTGCAGCAGCCTTGGAGAAAGATCTTTAATCTCTTGGTTCCCATTATAGATTACCTGAATATTGTTTTAGGTATAAGGAACTTGTCATCTGAGATTCTAGTAATACCAGGGACGTTTTTAAGCCCTCAACTACAACTTTTCCTCAAAATGGGACATATTTTGGTAGTAACGTTATATATTATCATTGTTAGGTTTTCAGTGTTGTGGTTTAGTTTATGCATTCTGTCAAAAATACACCTGCAAATATGCCACCCAAAATAGTAAAAAAACAGAGAATCACCAATAGAGGAACATATTTTCATGAAAAATCACACAAATGGCGACAGAAGCTAGCAGCAGCCAGAATGCCTTGTCTTGGAAAGTCAATTAGCCCATCTGACAGCGTGAGAAAGCGGCGCTTCTAGCCGAGTGGAGTCGCACCTGGCTGGCAAACGCGGCTTTCCCGCCTAATTAAGGCACGTCAGCGCTTCTCCTTACCAACTGGGCGGAACCTGAAATGCGGAGAGCGCAGAAATTCAGGAGGATCTCTTGCTTCTCCGTTTTTTTGGAGTTCGTTAGAGGAATCGGAGTTGTATTCCTCATTAGCTCAGAATCCTATGCCTTGGTCATTCCTACACACAATAAGAGCCAAATGACAGCCATGGAATCTCCATCTTATTATCCTGCATTCTGCAGATTCCGAGTGACAAAATGCTTACTACGGTATTCTCTAATCAGACTTTAATTTGCAGCTAAAGAAACAACATCATCCTTATGGGCCTCTTGGCTGAGGATCCGCAGGTTGACCCTGCTACACGATTGCGTAAGTCTTCCTATTGTCCCCCGTACCAGGGGCCACAGAGGAGCTGAACATCTGTGAGCCCGGTTTGTGTGCACAGATGGAGCCGTATAACATGTCTCCTGTCTTCTCGCTCCGGTGTCTGTTTTAGTTGGCAGGGCTATAAAGTCCGAAAATAAAAGAAAACAGCTCTGTCACCCATAGTTTTGATCGGCTCCTCCTTACAGGCATGCTGGTTACTGCTGCAGAACTTCGATAACTTCCCATCCTAGTAAAACAACTGAAAAGAGCTTGGCCTGTTCCATCTTCTTCCTAGTGTTCAGTGATTGCTTTTTCACTAACAAACTAACACCTTTGTCTGAGGTGCTGCTGGTAAGCCTATGAGGGGGGGACTCTTCCAGAAGAAAAATACTGTCAGCCCCATTGATGACTGTAACGTAGTGGAAAGAAATATGTGTAATACACAAGAGATCTTCTGAAGTGTGGGGTCTAGTCACTTTATCATTTCCAGTTGTTTTCTTCCATATAGTTCCAGTTTCAGCTGGCGAAAAAAATAGATCCCAATGAAACTAGTGATGATTGAGGATAGTTCATTCCAGGTAAAGTGACACCTTCAGCATTTCCTCTGCAGCCCAGTGCTGAAAGACAGTAACACTCAGTTAGCCAATCATAAAACAGACGTCCTTGGGGAAAAGCCCAGAAATTTGTACTCAGCTGGTTCAGCCATGATGACACCATCTTTAGGAAGGAACACAGACCTTATTCCAGTTCTCACTGGACTTCTTGATGTTATTTGCTCCTGACTATTCTTGTGACATTATCTGGACATCACATACGGGAGGAAGACCCGATGCAGAATATGTCTTTAAGAAAAAAACTATTATATATACATTCTTATCATATATATGTGGTTTGGGAAGTTTTGACCAGGGTGGGTGGGTTTTTGGGTGGGTTTCCTGCATGGAATTCGTTCATGACTAGATCTGTCTTTTTCTACTGAATTGGGACCAGCTATACCACACCTCTGTCCATATGGCCGTGATGCGTACGAATGGGAAGGTGACTTAGTTCAGGGCCTCCTGCAATCCTACCCCAGATGCCTTCAGACAACCAGAAACAAGTAATTGAAACCTGAAAGTACAGATAACAGAAATTATGAAAACAAACTTTGTAGTTGTCATTGCTCTTCAACCGAAGTTACTGTTGGGATTCATGTCTATTGTTGCAATGCCAAATGACAGAGATGGGACGACTTACGGTCGTAATAAAGCAGGGATTAGCATCTGAAGATGCCTATGTGATTATTTGAGTCGTTACTGCATTTTATTTGAATATGGCATTAAGTGGTCATCTGTCAAGGACTGATGGTAATTTATGCATTAAAGATTAATCCAGCATAGCCTAGGTATCAGCCAAGCGACTCTAAAGGCCTGTCATAGAGGCTATTATACTGGAACCTTCTCTGCACACAACTGTGGATTTTTTCTTAGGGAGCGGGAACACAGAACCAAGTGGCCTTGTCGTGACCCGGTTTTCGGGAGAAAGCAGCAGGGGTGGACTGGGCGGCTCCCGGAAGAACCTTCGACGGGTCTCCTCTCCTTCTCATGCTCCTGTTTGTTTGTCCAGAGTCCCTTTCAGCTGTGCTTCCTCATCCCAGCTGGAGAGAACGGCAGAAGATTCCCAAGCTGTCCCAGGATTCCCCTGGCTTCCCTCCACCTGAGCGTGACTGGTGTGTCTGTGTGTTTAAACAGGTGCAGTACCGAGAGGTGAAACCGGATCCCGGTCAGAGCCCAAATAAAAGGAAGAAAAACAACCCAGGGTAGGCGGACTCTTCCTCACAGGAACGCCAGCCCTGCGAAGACGAAAACAACCGGCTTCTTCACTCCAAACGGAACAATCTCTCCTTCTTCCCTCCTGCTGTATATTATTAAGATACACTGTTAAAAAAAAAACAAAAAAAACAGGATATATAAAAGCCAAATGGTGAAAATAATGGCAATAATAATAAAACATTGTTGTTATTGGATATTATATTATAGGTTACTTCATTGTATTGTTTATTTTATTTGCTTGTGAACTGGACAAGAATCTCTATGTAAATAGTATTGCAGCTTTAACATTTGTAGATATCCACTATTGTGCTGAATGAAAACAGAAGAGAGGGTGAGATATGCAGGCTGTGGACTACAGTTGAGTGACAGACAATAGTAGTGGCTTCTCAGGTGGATACTCGCCAGTCAGCCTGCGTTCGGAGGGCTTCTTTCACTGTGCATTGGCATGTTTGCTGTTTCTGGGACCAGTCCGAATAAAACCGTAATTATATAATCTAAGTGACCATCTCACTGCCAATCTGAAAAGGTATTTTCATGGCTCCGAAGGGCTGCATGCTGCATGCTAATAAAGATTTCGTATAAAGAAAATGAGTAACTCATGAATCCGCTGACACATGGATGCTGCTCACAGGGAGCTAACATTTTATCTGGGGGATTTTAGGCCAAATGTAACCTTCTGTTCTTCTGTGCTAGTGTCCGGCTCCTATTTTATTATATTTGTTATGATTATTATTATTATTATTATTATTATCATTGTTATTATTATTATTATTATTATTATATTTATGCAGCTGGGTATTTTATCATAGTACATGACATACTAAAGGCCTCTGCTGTGTGGTACCTCACGGTGCCTTAACCCTGTGTTTTTAGCCAATATGCTACACTAAAAAGGTTTTTGTTGTCATTAGGTTTGTTTTCTCGCTGGTTACAGGTGGTTGCTCGTTTTGTTCTACATATTTTTAAGTAAGCGCGATCTGGCAGGTAGGGTATAATCTATCACACGTTCTAAGAAGCGTTACTCTTTAAATGACAGGATTGTCGTCTTAGCTTTCTAAGAACCTGTTGAGACTTATATACTGCATATATGACCTGTTATGGTAATACTTACCTATAGAATATATATATATGTATGATACAGTACGTTATGCATTTTATATTCTTAAAATGATTTTTTTTCATTAAAGTATACATATGTATGTGTTGTTTTGACTGATGTACTGTGTTTAATGTGTGGATTGCGTCTAAAAGATCTTACAATAGTTCAGTATATGCCTTGTTTGCAAGGAGACCAGAGTAAGTAATTTTGATAAAATGCAAAGGGATGGTTTGTGCAAAGGGTGTACAAAGCAAGCAGCTTTTTTTCTCTATCTGAAGCCATGTAAGTAACCGACAGCTGCATTTGTTGTGCTTGTGAATGAAGGCCGGATGCTTGTTAACTTGTACAAATGTCTGCATTGAAATTCCCATGTGGCGCTCAGTTAAAGGGAGCACTGTGAGATTCTGATGTGCGTGGTTAGTTTCAGCGCCGCCTGTGACATCATCACCATGTGTCCAATCAGAGGCTCAACATCAGGATGAGGTGTGATGTCAGTCTTTTGGGGGTGTGGGCGGGGCAGTGAGAGGAGAATAAAGCTGGAATGTAAACACCATGTTTTGTTTGGTGTTTGTTGAGATTTTTTTTTAAGTCTTTTTGTTTTCTTGCCGTCTGTTTCATTTTTATTTATTGTGCTTCCTGGAATAGGCTGCTACAGTTTGGAAAAAGTATTCAGTGACACAGAAAAGGCAACTTTAACAGCTTTCAGGGAACAGGAACATGGTATAGACTAGCAGAGATGTTTCTAGAAGGAATTGGTCTTAAAGCATTTCTTGCAGGTCTTTCTTCAGCCTATGGGCACAAGCCATTGCAGGATGCACACAGACACAGGTAATTTGGTAACTCCAAGTCACCTCAGCATGTTTGTGGACTGAGGTGGGTAATCAGGGTACCCAGAGGAAATCTCACAACATCATGGCAAGAACATGCAAACCCTGGCAGAGACTCGAATCCGGGTTGCAGAGGTACGAGGGAACACAGCTAACTGCTGTGCCACTGTATCACCCCGGCGGGGTTGCAGACATACCTGAATCTCATAGTTATAAACCCCTTTTGAGAGGTTGTCAGGAGAAATATCCTCCCACCTAGGACTCGATTCCTCAGACCTCAGTGCTTCTTTCCCAAGGTCCTGTCAGGGGAACGGCCATCTTTCAGACGCACACGCCTGTCCGCTTACACCCTGCAGTCCTCACACAGATCCGTGGGTGACCCCGCTAAGACCACCCTCCTGGAAGACCTCGCCTTCTTTCTTACTGTCACCCGTTTGGAAGTCCGCACTTATTCTTCACATGTAACGTTTGCTTCTTCGACTTACATTTCTATCTCTGGCATGTTGCGTTTTCTCCCCTGTTTTCCACCTGGGTCTTTTACCAGAGCGATTCAGGTTAAGTACTTTGCTGAAAGGTGTATCTGAATGTTGCCTTACATCAGCAACCTTAGGGTTGCAAGTGTGAGACCTTAGCAACTATGCACCCCACCATTCTTTGCAGCATAGTTTTTTTTTTAACTGGAGGGGGCACACATGCTTAATTCCTATATGTGGGGGTGTTTTTTCCCCCAGGTACTCCTGCTTTTCAATGGAAAGCAAGCTATAGTTTTTTTTTTCCATCTTTGCATGTGAGTTTATAAAACAAGTGAAACGATTACCCTCGAGTAACCATTAAAACACACACACTGCAGAAGCACTGTAAATGATATCAAAGAAATGCTATCATGGCACACGGCAAGCTGACTAACGGCCGATTCGAGCGTCTCAGCTGTCTAATTAGGCAGAAGGAGAATCAGCGCTGTCAACCAGGGGGAACTGCGATGGTTATAAATAGCATTACTAAACATAACTGATGACAAATAATCTTTTTTTGACTGTAACCCAACCTGCTCCAAACTGACGCTGTCACAGTTAAGAGGCTGAAAATTCTTCCTCTCTTCCTGATTGGTCCCCTCCTCCTGTAGCCTTGAGCATGTGATGCGCCATGAAGCATGTGGCATTGGCCTCAGATCATCATCGTCACGGGACATTAGAAGAGATGCAGCTAATGAAGTTGACTGCAAGAAATGTTAGAAAGCTGAGAAGTTGCGTTATTGTGTTCAGTACAAAATCCTTTATTTTTATCAAACTATTTATTACTCATTGTTCTGTTTGACATTGAGTTTTAAACTGGGGTTAGCAGGAATATGACTAATGTTAATTGTGAGAAGCTAATAAGAGTTTTGATTTTGAGACTGCTTTTAATGTGTATGTGTGTGTGTGTATATATATATATATATATATATAAAATCTCAGTCATTTTATTATATGTTTAATATATTATTTCTTCTGATATAATAGTTTATATGGGTTTATGGGATGGTTTTGATTGCCCTGCTGCATAGAATGGCCTTTGGATGAGAACAGGAATGGATCACAATAGAGAATCACCTTCACTGGCCTCCATGGGCAGTCAGATGTTGCTATAAGGATAAAGAGTGAATCTTCTGCACATTAACAATAACTGTGCCCACACTTGCTTTTCCATGTGATGCAGGAACTGTAGGTAGCGGGCTGGAGTTTTTAACAGAACGTTAATTTCTTCTTCTAGCCATGAAGCTGTCCCACAGCAGCCTGTCACTTGACGTCCATAAGTAATCTAGAAAGATTACTTTTCAGTAGCAGTCAGCTTCCATGAGGGAAAACAACTGAAGCGTGCTGGAATTCTGGTGGTCAAGCGCTTTGGGATTTCATCTGAAGTTGAGTCTCAAGCTCAGTCGTTTCTTGATTGGGTAAATAATTCATCAGCATTCTAAGTTATTGTTATGGCTGAGTCAGCGGTTGAGAGCGAATGGCAGAGTTACAAATACTGTAATACTGTAACTGTAATACTGTAACAAATACTGTAATACTGTAACTGTGATACTGTAATTCTGTGACTGTAATACTGCAATACTGTAAGTGTAATACTGTAATACTGTAACTGTAGTACTGCAATACTGTAAGTGTAATACTGTAATACTGTAACTGTAGTACTGAAGCTGCTGGCTTCGCTAGCGTCCGACTCTGTCGACATAACAAAATGAGCAGCTGAGTGACACTGGGAAGATGCTCATAGCTGCCTCCAAATAAAAACTCACCATGATAACGTCGCAAAAAAGAAGAAATTTAAGTAAATGAACTTTGGGGACAAAAAAAAGTTTAAAGAAAAAAAAGGAATGAATAGATTTTCGTTAGGATAGCATGTCCTGTATTTCTTGATCCAGAATAGCATCTTTACTTATTGAGAGGATATTTGTGAGGCCTAAACGGACCACAGGAGCTTGCTGGGACTTGCCTGTTGTTACAGCCTTCACTCTCTTCATTTGGAATATCTGTGTGTCAGACATGCCCCTCGCCAGCAGGTGGCAACAGGCAGATAAAAACTCTGAGATCCCATGCAACTCCGAAATGGAATCATCCTAAATCTCGTTATGTTCCAAGCAACGACGTGGAGTCCTGACCTGGGGGGGGCAGCATAGTGATCCCGAGTGGATAAGCTTTTATTGATAATAGACCATGAATGTATGGATATATGGATTCATTTATATGTCTCAGTTTTAAGTATATGTGTATTTACACAGGTACTCGGTCAATTCTGTCTGCCTTTATATGCTGTGCGGCCATCAGCACTTGCTGACATATGCAAGCGTTTGGCTGACCCCCCCCAGAAGAACACGTATTTGACTGCTGCCTGTTCTTCACCCGCTATGTAAGACTCCTCTGGCTACTACTTTCTGGAAATCTCGGGGGGGGTGCGTGGGCTTCAGCAGCAAGCCAGACCTGAAGTAGGACATGTCTCTGAGCGCCAGGGAGACCCCTGCACCCCCGGCTGACTGCGCGACGGCCGTTACAGAGATGTGGAGCCATCCGGGCCGAGGACACCATGCTCGGCGCATGCAGAGGAGCCGCTGAGCGCCGCTGCCTTTAGAGGGCAGGAGAAGATTGCAGATACAGGAGTCAAGCGAACCACCGGACTCTCGAGCTCTGAGACGATACCGCAAACTCTGGCACTGGCATCCGGCGAACCATCTGCGTGACGGCAGACATTAAATGTGGGAAAGGCGTCATAATCATGTGGGAGGGGTATTTTATCGTGGGGGGGGGGGTATTTTATCATTCCCCCAGGAGTACCCTTGGCTTTGCTGAGTTTCCAGGCGTGATCCTATGATGCATCTTGAAATTTATCGGCACAGCTTACGTCGACACGCGACCCTACGATGAAGGGTAAGTTGAGAGGAAAGTGGGGTCACTGGCCGGAGGATCATCAAGCTAAAGAGTGGCTGGAGAGACAGAGACTGCGAATGTTAAGTCACTTTCAAATTAAAGCTGTCATCTGTCTGGCGGATCAAATCCAGACAAGATAAACTCACCTTCTACAGCTCATCTCCTGAGATTTTAATTAATGGAGTGATACCTACAGCGTATACGCGGACACACCTTTGGTTGAACGGCATCGTGTCTTGTGAATGACCCAGATAAGAAGGGTTCTGGTCACCATAAAGCTACACTGGAGGGGGGGGAACGTTTAGCTGACCACAAACCACTAAATATAAAACTCAGCACCCTGCCGAGCATTTCAGATAAGGGGGGTTTTCAGAAAATATATGGAATCATCCATCCATCCTCCAGTCATTTATGCTGGTTAGGGTTGTGGAGGGAAAATATATCAATCATCATATAACCCCAGCATTGGGGGTTTCATTCACATCTGTCAAGAATTCCATTTCCCTATCATTTTATGCGCAAAAACACTCCTGGAACAAAGTATTGTTTTTCTTTACCTTGATCTAACCCCGTTCACAGATCATTACACTTAATTCAGTAGAAAAGTTTTTGTCTTAGGTGTTTATTCAACTCTTTTTTTATATATATTGCTGGAACAAACACCCCGTTATGGTTAGTATTCCTTAACTCTATTCAACCAGTTTCCGAGGACCTCTAGCACAAATAGGGGACAGATGACTCATTACTGTGCTGGTCAAGTTCACGGCAAAACGGATCAAGAGGGCAGCCGACACGCCTCTGTTTGGCGGCAGAATCTTCTGGAGGCCTCCTTGTGCTTTTCTTCTGGGCTGGGCCCACAGCCTTGAGAAATCCACGCCTTTGTTCTTAGCAAATAAAAAAAGTTAAAAAACCCTTTTCAAAAGACCTCCTTGAAAAGGAAACCTTCTCTGTGTGAAAGAAATCTGTAGTAAGATGAAAAAGAAGAGCCCAGCGATTTATGAAGAAGCAATAAGCACCTACATTAACCGCCCCCCCCACTCGAAAAAAAAAAGACTCTCATACACACCATCAAATAAATTGTTGCTTTGTCCCTTTGTGTACTAGGAAATGTTAGCTGTAGGATGAATTAGACACATCTCCCTTTTTCAGCTTCTCTGAGGCTTTGAGTTGCGGTGGAAATATTTCAGACGGGAGCCAAGACTCCTTTAAGGTCCAAATACCCAAGAACAATGGAGCGACAATTTCTGTTGATCAGAAATCGTGTGCCACATAAAAAGCCCCGAAGGGGACCAGACAAGATGCAAGCTTAAAAATGTGCCATGGCGCTTAAGTTGTACACAACCTGTAGCTTGAATGATCAGCTTCTTGATTGTAAGTTTACGTCTGTGACCACTGAGCTTCCTACTGACATCACACATGGGACCACACACTCCTGTGAGTTTTACCAATATAACAAGTGATGACAACAAGAGGAATTGTTCATTAGACACAACAAAGCATAGCCCTGTAATGACTTAATTATATCCCCCTTGCCTTCCCCTTGGGCATTGGCCCCTTATTCGCCATTCCAGTCAGGAATGGCCTAGTAATTCTACAAAATGAACCCCCCCACCCCCCAGCACCACAGCTGCCTCTCCCCTCCAATGCTAGATTGCCACAACTCTCACATACAAAGCAGGGTTTATGAAGAAGGTAGATCTAGCCTTGAGCAGGCAGCTTAAAAAAATTAAAATTTTAAAAATGAATTGCCCTGAACCAAAACCTTGGAATATTTTACTAGCACTATGCTCTGATTTGGCCCTAACCTCACACTCACAGAAACGGCAGAAGCTATTGCTGACAGTTTGACTCTGCTGCAGTTTCCTTTGTCCTGCCCTGCGCAGAGCACACAGCCTCTGGAAATAATGCAAATGCCAAAATTCCTGGGCTGCTGCCCAGGAATCCTACTGATTAATCTATCGACTATTTTACAGTTTGGTTGATTGATCTAAACGATTAATTTTCCTCCAAGAAAATCAACTTGACTGTTTACAGTAAGTTCATTTATTTTGACAACAACAGACTTGTACATCATTGCAGGACTTTATATAAAGGACGCCATCTTTTCTGCACTCTATGGACATTATTTTTGCCCACAATTCGACAAACAGTTTAGCTGTATGCCGAAAATAGTAATGAGATGTGTATTGTGATGCCCAAAAGTTAGTAATCTGCATAAATTCAGCGTATCATTATGCTCATTAAAATAAGTTAGTTAAGCAGACCAGTGACTGTTTTAGTAAATCATGGAATCATGGAAGTGCAGTGAAGAATAACAGCGTATAAAAGAGGAGATACTGTCGTTAAACCAGATAAAAGATGTTAGTGGAGTGGCGATACTTTTCTCAAATTAAAGTCTGACACCAGAACCGTCAATTAACATTTTATCGTAAACAATTTCACAAACACTTTTTCCATGGAGATTCTAAGGTAGCAGGCAGACAACTTTATGGCTTTAATAATGAGTATATTTAGCAGCTACAAGAACAAAAGGTATTTAAAAGTTCTCCATACTAATTGTGATCTAATGAGAATAGGTGATTTTCACTCGGGCAGGTCATTATCCAGAGCGGCGTCTTTGTGTTTCCGCTTCAGGCGCTCGTACGTAGCCCCAGTGCCACCGCCACACGCCAACTTCGAACGACTGAACTACTCACACAGTTACGTGGTAATGCATTTGTTATGATGAAGTGTTTTAGAAATCATAAAGGTAATTCCATTAATATAAAAGAAGATGCATCGATTTAAAATATTAATGTCTACACATTTTCAGTGTCAACATCATCTACTACGTCGACTAATCGCGACAGCCCTACAAAATTCATTTTCCAATTGATCCTAATCAGCAGATTTTGCATATTCTGCCTATAGTTTTTTTTCTCACAGATAAGTGTCACTGGAAGAGTATTTGTGCCGCTTTAGGCTCCCTGCCTTATATCATACACACACACCTCACTGGGCGCTTATCTTCACTGTATCACGCCGTGTCTCCTGGCGAATGCCTTGCTGGCAGGATATCAGCCATATCGGATCGCCCTTACATTGGCCACAGACACATTTTAGGGGAACTCCAGACATTGCCAACCAACTGGGAGATGCCAGGATGGGGACCTTGCCTGGTGAACTGTGCCCATTATTCTGTTGGTTAAGACCCTCAGCTCATGACCACAGACTTAGAGTGAGCAGTAAATCAAAAGCTTCCCGCTTCACCATCACAGACCTATTGAGTGGATAAAGAATGACATCATTCGCAAATAGCAGGGATGTCACCTGTAGGACATTGTAGTGGATGCCTCTCTGTCCTCTGGTGGTTTGGTGACAAGCCCAGCCCTTGCAGGAGAGGCTAACACACTTCAAATCCTACGTACCCAAACTTTTCAACCCACGACCCACAGAATAACAGTTCCACAGACTTTTAAGTACCAGTACATGGCAGCGACTGGAGGTGTTGGAGATGGTCCCCCTCGAAACATTTTGCTGATCAGGGTGGCACCCTGGGTAGATTTATCAATTGACTTGTTACTGTTAAAACAGAATACTTTTCCACATTTTTAAAATTTTATGAATATATTGTGGAAATGATTTCGTGACCCCCTCCGCCTCTGTGAAGGACCCCGTATCCCGGCAGCACCTCCCACACTCAGTGCTGAGGCACACGGTCATCTGTGCCATCTCCAAATCCAAAAATCTCATGTAGCCTGTGCTGGCACCTGCCCATAAACCCTCACATGACTGAGTGAGGGAGTAGAGTTGGTTCACTGTTGGTTCACTGATGGTTCACTGTTGGTTCACTGATGGTTCACTGATGGTTCACTCTGCCTCAGCCAGAATCGGAGGTTCAACCATCGGACAAAGTCACATCTCCAGTACCCTGGTATGGACTTTCCCAGGAAGCCTGAGAAGTGTGATTTCCCTGCAGTTAGGACATATCATCCGCGCTTCCCCACTCCATCACTGCCTTAGCTGCCTTCCGTGTAACGCTAACAAAGAGCATCAGCTACTTCAGCCAAACAACATCTAATACGTTCCATGTCTCTGGACAGATTTCAGCCACCTTCACAGCCTTTTCACCATGGAGGCCACAGCACAACATCAACTTCGGCTGCACTGAGAGACTCTAATCCACCAGGCGTTTTCAGCTCTGCCTCTGGCATATCTACAGTAGGAGGTTCGGGGGGTTCCTCTATGTACTCCTTCCCCTCTCCTGCAACGCACAGCCCTCCTGAAATCCTGTAACACTCCACACTTCCATCTGGTTCCTCCCACTCATACTTTCCGCCCACATGAGACACAGGAACCTGACGGCTGCCTTTCATCTTGCCTGCAGGTGGGGAACTTGCAAGATGGCCCCTGGCCCCGGGCCCCCCTCCTGCAGGGTTACGTGGATAACCTGACCACTGTGTTGGGTCTGGGTGGGGGGGTCATAGGAAACCTACTTCAGGCAGGATATTCTGATGTTTTTGGTACCTTTATGTGGGGTCCTTGCTAGGTCATAGTATTTCAGGGCTTCTTCCCACAGGCCTGTTCATCAAGGAAGGCACCGCCAGCAGGTCAAGGTCCAGGCAAAACTGCACCATGGATTATTAAAGCACCCCCCCCGCCCACCACCACCACCACTACTTTAGTCACAGTCCTCTCAGGGGTCAATGTATGTTTATTTCTTCATAAATTAAGTTTAATTTACTGGGTTCATAAGTCATGCAGTTTGGGAACATTAACTAATTTGCTGGTCCTGTGTATGATTACTTAAGCTGACAAAAGCCTGACGTCACTCAGCACTTACTCACGACAGCCGAGACACTATGGTGCAGGGCGCTCTGCCAGGAGCCGTGTGATTGGCCAGGTCAGGCACACAGTGATCTCACACAGCAGCCTGTCCACGGTCTCTGCCCCCCCCCACCCACCTTGGCACTATGGCCACTTCCTCTGTGCCATTCTCACCCTCACCAAATTAGGTTTGGCCACCCCCTCCGCCAGAGCCGCTCTGCATTGCCCTCTGCACGTCTGCGTCTGGACCCAGCAATCCCAGCCTAATTAATTTTTTTTTTTCAGGGACAGGAAAACGTGAGAGCCAGTGGGGAAAACGCTTCCAAATTAGCTTTAATTAGACAGATATGAGACTTGCTGTCTCCCACATTCTCCATAAACGCTCTCAGCGTTATCTGGGTGCATGGAATGCATCAAAAAAAAAAAAACAAGCAATATATCTGTGTATTGAAAAGAGAGCGAGCTTATGCAGTTCTACAGCACTTCTTAAAATATAATTCAATGGAAAACATTGAATTCAACGGAAAATATAATTCAATGGAAAACATTGAATTCAACGGAAAATATACTTCAATGGAAAACATTGAATTGTTGGAATGCAAATTTTAAAGGAACATGCTTATGATTAAGAACAAAATGGAGTATGTCTATGTTCTGTCCTGAAGCTGGGGTAGACAGGTATTCATTTATTCTCTCTTATTTCTTGTTCCTTCCTGTTATCAATCTAATCTGCTTCGGTGTTTCCAGAGAACAATCGCACAGCCAGGGCGAGGGATCCCCCAAATCTGCCTGAACGTCTGGACTGACAGTGTGTCATGTCTTGTTAAATGACACTGTATGCAGACTGTGTGTGTGCGTGGTCCTGGACGTGGGCGGGTACCAGGCTGGCAGCTACCTGCCATTAGTGCCAATATACTGATGGTGATAGTTATGCCAATGACTGCTTGGCAATGAGTCCTGTTCACACATTTGGCCATCAGTCGTTTTGTTAATAGAGCAAGGGGCTAAGTGTTAAATACATATCTTGCAAGGCACTTACTACATGTAGAAGAATGAGTCGCATCCTTTGTGGCCCATAAACTGTATCTCCAATGATAATAATGACATAAAAAAAAAAAAAATTTGTTAAAAACTTTAGCCTAGTTGCGCTGCTCAGGATAAATGGTTGACTGCACAGAATAGATGGATTTAAACATTTCACTCGCTTCTCGGTTAATGGAGAAACGTGTAAATGAAGGCAGTTTTTCAGCGGAAAACCAAGCAGGAATTAAAAAGTAGAACCAAGCCCTGGTTTAGACAAATGAGATGTGAATTACTGGCATTTATCATCTCGCCCTTATTCAATTAGAAAAAAAAAAAAAAGTTCTCTGGGAATCATGGCAAAGTAATTGATCTAGGAAGGGAAGGGCATCCTTTTCCACTGGAGGCCTCAACAACAGCCCCTCCAGGCGAGGCATAAAGACAGACCCGCTCTCCTTCCATCTTACTGCTCATCTTCTCCTCCTGGTTTTACTTTCCCCCTTATTTCTACCTTCATTGAGTTCTAGTTAGCGGTGCTTTTTTCCTTGTTTCACATAGAATTAAATTTGTAAAGTGGTCACATGACTCATAGGCAAGCGTGATACGACCCAGAAGTGCAAAACAAACCCAGCAGTTTGACAAAGATGGCGGGTGAGTGGTTATAGGTGGTTTGTACCTTTCCAGCTAAACTCCTCTCTCTCTCTCGCTCGAGAAGCCCCCCCCCCCCACATTTAATTTAAAATGGTGGAAATATATGTATGTTGTGACTACAGCTATATGAAAAAGAGCGAAAGAGAGAAGCCGTCATGGTCGCTTACCTTTAGCACTGACGCGTCTTCCAGGAAGTGGACAGTTGCATCCCCAATTAACTATATGCACAGTCTCAGCTAAAGCAGTGACTCCCATTAGCCGATACAATGGAGGGGAGAAAAGCCCCAAAATCGGGGAAGATCTTGGCCGGCGTGTCCCATCCTGCCGCCGAATGCACAGGAGCGTCGGGGAGGAAGCCGTCCGATTTACCAGCGAAAATAACGTCCGTCCGGAAAAGCCGGAGCTTGAGGGGGGAAGGAGGGAAAAAGAGAAGAAGGCAAGAAAGAAAGCAAAGAGATGAAACCGGCCGCGCCCCTCCGTCTTCGGCCGGAAGATTCCCCATTTACATTAGATCCGTGGAGCTGGGAGAGGCGGCTTCCTGTCCAGCATTGTTCCAGGGCTGCAGGTTATGGTACAGAGCCCAAGCACAATGGTTCCAATAGGATTTTTCACAGATTGCTGGTTCAAAGGCCCCGCTGGGCATTGCGGTGAGTCACGTGACTCCCAATAAGCAAACTACAGCAGCAGGCGGCCTCCAAAGGCTCCTATTTACATTCCCCTTTTTCATGCGACCTCCATCTCTTTTTCCGATACAATATCGGCAGAGGAATATATTAGGAGGGAGACGGCCCCCTTCGTCATGTATGGCTGAGCATCAGAAGAGAGTCGATAAGCTCACGGGCGTAAAAACAAACAGTAAAAAACGATTTTACCATCTCGTGACGGAAGATCTGGCGCAGGTCTGGGTTTGCCCGGGTGAAACCTGGCTAGTCGAGCGGAGAAACAGCGAAGGAAAAAGACAGAGCCGGGAAATTAAGTTCTGATTAACAAAAAAGAAAGTATCCCCTTAACTACTGTCTCGTTTTTTTTCACTTTTTTTTTTTTTTTTTTTTTTAGCAAGAGGCAGGTTAAAGGTTCTCACTTACGGCCGTAACACCACGAGAAGATGTGGCGATCAAGATACGCTGTGGACAAAAGCCAAGGGGGCATCCCAGAATGTTCTAGAAGGAATATGGTGCTGCGACTGTCAAACTACCCATATTACATCCAAGGAAAACTTTCTGCTCAGGACCCCTCTTGGTGCGCACCTCTCACCCCCCCTGCACACGACACCAAATTCTCCTCCTCTTACTCCCTGGGTACCAGAAGCTTTCTGGGGTGGGGGTTTTAGGACGGGGGGGCAGGCAATCCACAAGGCGCCGTACAGCTCCGCCGATCCAGTCCGGGCTGGGAGGATCCAGATGGGATGAGCCCCCCCTTCGCTGGACTGCATGAGAACAAAAAAAAAATAAATAAATGAATGAATGAAAAAAAAGAAAAAAAACTACAGATACGAAGCAGACAAAACTCATGCAGACAAACATTTTGAAAACTTTTAATTTTTGTAATTTTTTTCCCAAAACTGCAGTTGTATATTTTCCTAAGATTCCTTTCTTACTTCAAATAAGTGAACTCCCATAAAACCCATAAAAACAACATGGGACCAGAATACGGGACTGAGCCACTGTAGTGAGAAAGTCACCAGGATTCATGTTCACATAACTTTGCTGGACCAAAGACATAAAGCACCTTGAAGACTGAACCTCAGAGTCAGTCACTTAGCTATGGCTGCACCCGTGTGTTTAGACATGACAAACATCTCTATTTCTAACCAACAGCAGCTTTCGTTTTGTTGTTTTAACGTGCTTAGAATCATGGAATCATGACAGGGTGCAATATCGCAGCTGTTAAGCCAAGATAATATCAAGAAATGCTATAGCTTATATACTAATATTTAAAGGGTCATCTCACATATTAAATTATGGGCTTTTTGGAAAATGGATAACAGATAGCAAATGTGGCAAAATCAAGCACAGGATTTCAAACAAAAACAGATTTTGCACTTTTGCGAACTCAAAGCTGCATTCTGATGCCACTCTTATTTCCTGCAGTGTAAAAGCTGGGTTCATCATGCACTTCCAGGCACTGTAAGAGTAGGATGTGAAGCTGACCACCAGCGTCTGCTCTGGAAATGTACGGCAGTACCAGCACACAGCTGTGATGCCGGTGGTTGCCTCGGAAGGCAGCTTGGTATTGTGTGACATGATCATCCACAGACACCGAAAGTCACTCTTCCTGTGACTGGTTTCCTGTGGCAGAATCACCTGTCTCTCCTTGAGCGATGACAGTGACCCGGCCCACACTCCCTGAGGCACCAATCACACGGCACCTCCCTGCCATTGTCACGGTCCTTCTCCAAAGTTTCCATGAAGAGGATACAAATCCGCCCCTAACCCTTTCTAAAGCGGCAGACCCACAGCAAATGAGCTTCTTGGACCCAAGAGCCGTTTTGTGCATTTTTCTTAATTAGAAAATGGACACACACACGCACACGCACACGCACACACGCACACACACACACACGCACGCGCACACAATCTCACACGCACACTAAAGCAATGCAGGTGTCGCATCAAACATTTATGATCAGCACATCAGCAGCAGGAACACGTAGCGTGTGAGGAACACATGCAAAGCTTGTCTGCCGGCTGTCTGCCCCCCCCACGGCTCCTCTGATCAGCAGGAAGGAGTGGGCCCCGGCTGTCACCTCAGCGGGTTCACGCAGAGTGCACCGCCTGCTAATTGCCGGAGTGTCCGTGTGCACTCGCCGTTGCTCTCCCCTGAGCCCTGACACCTGCCTCATGCCCTTATTTTCCCTCCGTTCCACTTCCTCTCTTTTCTCCGGCTGCCCCGCTTTCTGGGAGTGTGGCTTCATGAAAGTTTCAATCCCGCACTTACCCACTGATCCTCAAAAATGGCTTATTGCGCAAAGGGTCATGCCCAGTATGCACAACTCGCATATACTTTCAAAGAGAAATATAAAAATCGAGCCAGAATTTTGGCCCCCATGTGTATCTAACATATAACAATAACTTTTTTCATGGAAATATGTACACATTGCTAGATTACGGATTAATGTGCATTTTAGTACAATTAAATGGGTGAAAAGTTTTGTACAGGAAAAAAGAAGTTCTCTTTGAAGTTGGCAGTAATTGCCTGAGTTGATAACTGAATCAGAGGTAAGGAAGCAATGCTCACAGCATCTCATTACTCTGTGTCCGCTCCAGGATCCCTGAGTCACCAGCGGATCTCTGCCTGTTCCGTGTGGGCAGATGGCCTTCAGGAATATGAAAAGCCTCTGTGAAGGACACTCCAAGGCGCGGATCTGAGACATCCTCCGGTCAGTCCCACTAGGTGCCCCCGCCCGAACGCCACCTGGTGTGTCCTGCACTGCCCCCTACTGATAAGTCTGCAAAGTGCATGGGGGCGATGCGCTCCTTCGTCACCCTTTTCACACCTACAGCAAGTGGGGCATTGATGTCTAGGAGAGGTGGGTAGGGCCAGGAAGGAACATCCAGGAAGCTGCTCAGCACCTTCCGAAGCAGAGATTTATATTCCGACACTGACGTGAGGCTCTGAAAACATCCATCCATCCATCCATCCATCAATTTTTTATCCATTTTTCATCCTGATTACTGTGGGGTAGAGCAAAGCCTGGAGACTATTCCAGGAAACCCAGAGCACAGTCTGTGGGTAATTTGTGTCTCCGTGTCCATAATCAGGGTGTCACTGGGGGAGATCTCATGGCTGGCAGAGATATTTAACCGTTAGGCCTTTGAGCGAGACCCCTAACCTCAATCACTCCGGGGACACTGGCTGTCCCTGCGCTCCGGCCCTCCTTTGTATCTTGCTTTGGACAAAATTTTTGGCTAAATAAATAAATGTAGAATTCAAGGTGACAGCAAGAGGCCAGTTCATCCTGTGGTTCTCTAAAAGTGATGTGTTCCATGCACCTAGTACCACGAACGAACACGAACTGTGTCCAAAAAAACACCCTCAGAGTCTATCTGTGCCACTCCCTCCCAGTCCTCCAGCTTCTGTTTGTCAAACTCGACCATCGACACCCCCTCAGACCTGTGCTGCCTGCGCCCTGAAACATGAGCATCCTAAAAATTTGACACTGTTCCAGAAAGGATAAATTGGTTAAAGAGGCAAAGCAGATCCCGCTGATGAAACGGAGTGCTCACCTGGGTTGCTGATCAACAAAGTTGGATGACGGCGTGATACTTATAAGCCACTTTGAAAAGAGAAAGAAACTATTTAACTATATTTAAATTCATGAACATAATTTACACCGTGATGTTCAGGTCTCAGACAGGAACTGTTCCACCCTCAAGGAAGGCACCTTACCTGAATTGCTCCAGGAAATATCCAGATCATAAATGGGCAAATTAAAAATTGCACAGAACACCACTCACTGAGTGTGCTGGAAAAATGCTTAAGAAATTATGCAAATTGAAGCCCGTAAGTTACATTAAAAATGCGGGTAGGTTTTCCATGAACTCTTGCCCTGAGAACAGTCAACAGGCATGTGCAGCAAACCCCAGGACTCTACATGAGTTCCAAGTTGGAGCTTCAACTTTTAATCTGACCTGTTTGAATGAGAAATCAGTTTGCACGGAAGCCTAAGCAAAAAAAAAAAAAAAAAGAGTGTGGTACGGTTACTTTAAGTTTTGAACCCGTTCTGAAACAGAACAAATTTAAATACACCTAAGGTCCAGCTGCCAGATAACTCCCACCAGATGAACAAAACTTCTTTCAGAGTGCAAGGTCAGATACATTATTGTAAAGCTTTCTTGTGGAGTCCTGAAATGTTTGGCAATATGAGTCATAAGCCAAGTTGGATTTCAGGGTTTTCAAATGCCATTTGGGTCAGGTGACTCACTACCCGCCTCTGCATCACCCCATGAGCCTGAGCTCGGAATTATATAGCTGCTCAATCACTCGCATCGGGGATGCCTTCAGGCATCTGCGGGACAATAAAACCTCTTAATTAGCCTGCCAATCATGGCCAACCTATCATATGAGAGTCGATTTAAGTCATGTGACCCTAAGATGACACGTTGCGGGAAGTGCCTCATCTTATATAGGGCATCTTAGGACAGAGGATGTACTGATGTCAGTCCTACCCAAACTTGATTCAACGCTGCATTTGGTTTTTGAGAAATCTTGAAAAAAGTAAACACTCTGAAAAATGACAAATACTGTGACATAAAAAATATTTAATGATAGTCAGTATTTATAAGGATCTGGCATGAGGATATCAGTCATGAACCACAGCACAGATCATTGTAGTGAGAAAATCCTCTGAGCTGGTGGACCAGGGCACAGATGGTCCAGGGGACTTATCCCCAAGGCACCCTCTATTCCAGTCCTTATACATCGCTGGGAAGCGGCTGTAGAATGTTCCGGAAGCATTTTGCAGAAAATCATATTGGGGCAGGCAAGCACAAATGGGGTTCGGGCCCCAAGAGTGCCCTTAGTCCATTCTTTATATGGTCTCCACAAAGAATGTGAAAAAAGCATGATTTTTTCCTAATACAGTTTGAGGATTACAACAACCATAGGTGCTGTGACTATAAAAAGAGGCAATTGAGGGCAGGGATACAATTAAAGAGTCAAAAATACATCAGAGCAGGAGACTAAACTGGATCACTTATCAGCGCCGGATCTCCAGCTGGTAGCACTTTGTATCCCAGGCATGACAGGTATGAAGGTATAAAGGATAAAACGCTTGGTGACGCAGATTAAAGCCAACCTACTTTGGTGTATCTCACAAGTAATTACAATGTTTCCTCCAGAGTGAATAGGCCCTAAACAAACACAGACATGCTTCACATATACTAATATGCCTGTGATTCTCTGGCTATGGCGTCCATGGAGGCCGCATTTATATCTTCTCTAGCTCAATGCCATTCGGCTCTCTATCTTTCATGATGCACGTCCTGGCATGTTATTATTTTCCAATCAATAAGTTCCTCTAAAATGCAGAGGATGGAATTTCATCACATGGATGGTGAAAGACTGTTAACTTGAAGAGCATCGGACTTTTGACTATTTTTCAAGTATGTAATTTGCATGGGTTGATTCAGAAGTGAAACTTAGTCGACAACAAGAAGAAAAAAATAAAATCTCTGTAACGTGCCAATGTCAGTTTCTGAATGAATGTATGCACAGGTGATTAAATATGATGAATGGTCAATGAACAACAGAATGCTGTAACTGTTAGAGATACAGCGGGAGGTATAAGGCAGAGACAATTAAAATAGCCAATGTTATCAGTCATTCCTCTTGTTGACACAATTATGACACCGTACTGTCTAACTATGACCAGATAATGTTGGGGAAAAATGACTTCCTGCCAAAATGATACCAACTGTGGTCTTTGAGAGATTCTGTTCATTTTGTTTTATGTGTTATCCTTTATTATTTTATCAAATACATATTTGTATTTCACTTTTAGCATAACAAGAAGTCTGGGGTTAGTCATGATTGAAGAAACTCAATGTCAATGTCACCATAGAATGTTAAAGAACGTAACAATGTAGAAAGGTTTTTATATGAAGAAAATCTATGCTCTGGTAAAATTTAGGCATAATTGTGCATCTGGGGATTATCGGGTTGGGGTGTTGTAGTACCAACTTGGGATCATACCTTTAAGGTTATGAGTCTGATTTCTGCCTCTTGCTCTGGGATTTCCTGCTGACGGATTTCTTCTGCATTTCTTAACATTCCGACGGACCGATCCATGGGATCCTGGGACCACAGCAGCCATGCACTGGATGAATGACTGTAGACAACAAGATGGATCCATTGCTTAGTTCTAAGGCTATCAATGATCAACAGGTGCACCCTTCTGAACCTTCATTATTGGTGGAATGTAGAAATGAACAGAAAGGCACTTTCGAGGAACAGGTCCAGGTCGCAGTGACCTTGACCTTCAGTATACCCAGCCTATAAACTAAAGACTAAAACTGACACCCATTATTGCTCTTTAATAGAAATGGACAAATACACACTATTGTTTGGCAGGTGTCTGTTTTGGCACTGAAAACACCATTAATGCTTTAACTTAGCAGTTGAAGGCTTCAGTCAGGCAGATAACATGGGCTCTTTCTAATTAACAAGTTTTCTTAAACAAGGCAAAATGAGGGCAGAGATGGCCTACGACGTGGAAGCCATGCTGCCATCTTCAGTCGCACTTCACTTGACTCAGCAGCGACTGTTGTGATATCACAGACACTAAATAACAGATTCACATTAAAAAAATGGCTGGCATCAAGCATTGACGTTTAAGAGTGGACTGCTGATTCAAAACAAAAATCAATATTTTGTTGTGTTAATTTATTTGACAGACAAAACATTGGAGGGTGAAAACAATGCAGTTATAATATTTGGCTTTTTTTTTTTTTACCTAAGTATAATTTCATCTACTGACAGAAAAGACCACTTACATTATTATTACTTATAATAACTTCTGCTTTCTGAGGGAGAGACCGGTTCAGTTTATATCTCAAATTAAATATTTGAGTAGTTTTTCATACTAATGAGAATTTTTTGGATAATATAGTAATATATGTACGTATATATACTTATATTATATTATATAGACTTCTATACATGGGGAAGATGGTGGCACTGGAAGTAGTGCTATTGTTCGGCATCAGGCGGTTACCGGTTCAAGCCCTGGTTCTTTCGAACCCCATCAAAGTATCCTTGAGCAAGACACTGAACCCCAAATTGCTACCTTCACTTGCACATTGCTTCAGACAGAACAGAATCTGCTAAGTAAACGCAAGTGGTGACTCATCGCTGGCCATTCTGTGGTTTTGTGATAGACGGGCATCCTCTCCAGGTTTTCTGAAGAAGGGTCCAGGGTTACCAGATAAGCAGCAATGAAAAATGGGTGGATGGTCAGTACTGCTGCTAATAGGCTGTATAACTGGGCAGAAATGATAAATTGCTTTGAATAGTGGCAGCTAAGCAAATGAATACAAGAATGCTTTAATATCCTTCTAGAACAGAACTTTTATATTCTACCCCTACTGGCTTCATTTCAGTCACGTCAAAACGAAGTAGATGTACCTTCAGGCCCCTGACTTTCACACGTCCCGTGACACTGAAATTTTCCTCATCATTGAAATATTCAGACTAAAGACTGCCGTTTCCAAAGCATGCAAAAGTCCTGTTTTCTCATAGAAAATGGTATATTAACATAGGTAATTTAAGACCTATTACATGATCTAATGGGTTTCTGCTTTAAAAGCATTTAAAGATCGTTTTTTTCTCCAGAGAAGGAAAATGCCTCATATATAATGAACAGTAAAAGCATTTTTAAAAGGGAATTTGGAATTAAGTGCTATCAGTGAATGTGGTTTCTGTTATCCTGTCCATGAACATAGCCATAGCATTCTGCCTCCGCACTACACCTGCTGCCTAATCTACTTATCAGTGTCTGGGACAAATTACGGAAGGGCACGGGAAAAGAGGAGGAAGGGGGGAGAGATTCCACTCGCAGGTAGGCCTTAACCTCGTCACGGGTCAGTGTCACCTCCGCGCACCTAGTCTCAAATGACCGTGACTCACGTATGAAGCAGTTCCTAATTGAGTGAGATTAGGATGGACTGCCCCTTGTAAAAGGAACAAAGTCCATTAGGTTTTGTCTAGTCAGGCACTTCTGGGGGCTTTGGGGATATGGTCCTTCTGTCAAGAAGTATAGGGAAGGCGTTGGGTTTCATTGGACAGGACGGATGGCTGGCGGTAGGTCGGTCTCCCTGTCGCTCCCGACCTAGAATTCCATCGAGGCCTCACAGCCCCTGAAAACCAAACCTAAGGGAGAGTGAAAGAGCAGGCAAGTGACAGAGGGTCCTCTTTCAGGTCCTCTATTCTCTTTCTTCTGAATGGTTCATTGGCCTTTGGTCTCATAGTGATTTTTTTTTTTTTTGTATCCTAGTGGGTCAGTAGGCGTTTGCTTGAGGAGTTTCTTTCAACTGGATTGCAAACTGAAAATCTTGGAGTGTGCTCACCCTAACCCCCCCAGCCCACCCACGCTAAATTAATTCCGACAAGGAACTTAAGATAACGTCAAAGTGCTGACTAATCACCGGATTTGATTTCTGTAAGGAACAAGACTGTGAAATGTGCCATCATAGCTAATAAAAGCAGCGGATTGACTTTCTGGACTAGTGTGTCACACCTGGTTTGAAAACAATCTGATTTCATTTGAGAATGATTGACGTGATTTAGAATGACACTTTTTTTTGTGGATGGAGTATACCGTTCCTTTCTTTCTTCCAGTCTTTTGTTTAGGCCTGAGAACGTCTCTTTGAGAAGATTTATTTTTTTCTCCAAGTCTTTTTTGATACTGCCCTAGGGCTGTTCTCTCACATTGGAGTAGAAGTCTTTGGGGTCAGGCTAATCCTATAGAGCTGTTGATTAATCTGCAGGTAGTTCGCTCCCCTCCAGAGTAAAGGTCGGACATTGCGGAGACGAGGGCAGGCTTAGCTCAACACTGTACGTCTAACTCAAAGAGTGCATTCCCTGTACGAGACCAAAGACTTCCTGGTCAATCAATAAACCCCCAGAGACAGCGTCAAAACTGAGATTAACAGAAAGCAAAGGGAAAAACTTTGAATTCCATCCCCCATTGCTGTCACTTTGTTATTTTCTTTGTGTTTTTTCTTTTCCTTTACACTTCACAGCAATGAACATGACGTTTGGGAAGCCTGAAAACCCAGAGAGAAGACAGGGCATTCGGGAGCAATATTGTCTATATGATAGCTATGCGCTAACGTTGATTTAGCAAAAAATAATGATATCTTGCTTTCCCAAAGACAGATTGTGCATAACCCTCAGCTGAAAGGTGTTTTATTCAGAGCCACAGTACACTCAATAGGAAAAACAGGTGTCAAAGAATATCATATTCAAGATTTCCATTGAATGCTAAATAATGCTCTTCCCTCTGGGTCTTACTGTGACAAACGTGAGCAATTCATGACAAGCATGTCGACATGCTGTTATATGCATTGTATGCCTGTAGGGATCTTTATACGATAGCTATCTCCAGATAATGGCATAGACAGAGGATCACTAAAGATTTGCAATTCATAAATAATAAGACATGGTCATCCTCCAACCATGTGTTAAATCACATATCCATTATTCTTGTACTGCTGGTATATCCCCGTCTTAAAACAGGATAACTGTCCGAGAACAAAATGGATGTATTGTCCACAATGTCAGCCTCCAATTCCTGTATTTTTCTAGCACATTCTGGATTTTTGTATGTACAACATTCAAATTAAGTCCAACAGCAAAATCTGAGTTTTTATACTTTCTTGAACTTCGAACGATTTGTATAGATGTCAGATTTTTTTTTGTATAGATTTTTCAGAAATTTGACTTGAAAATAAAATCCTGTCTCTCGTTAAAATGCTATTTAATATTCTGTCATCCGAGACATCTGGATCCTGTATGGCTTGTGTTTAACAATGTGAGGTTTATATATCATTTCTGGGAGAATGCTTGGGACCACGGTTGCTACAAATCTGTAGCACATACCTCGAAAGCGTCGTGTTTACGTGTATACAAGTTGCCAGCGCTACTACACATTAATAACACCTGTAATTCATCACATAGAAATTGAAGAGGCAGTTTGTATGCCCTCTATGGTGGAGGCCGAAGACCTGAGAGATGGCAGGAAAACGCCACACTCCATGAGTCTGGGAGCCCTCAAAGTGCTGACGTCCATTCGTGTTTTGAGAGCAATGCTCCTACGAGTTGGCGTGGATTATAACTTTCCGGCAAGCCTGAACTGAAGCCTGAGTGGTACTCTGTCTGAACCCATAACTGTTTAGCAGTAACATAATTATTTATTTTGGCAAAAGTCTCATCTAGATAGACATTTTGCATAATGATGTATGTTAGGAATGTTCCATGTGCATGTGGGGTTTGATTCTGCTGGGTCAGTGAACAGATCCACATGAAACACTGAGGCTGGAATGGGGACAAATAAAGAGCAGCCATAATGACCTCTGCAGGTGAATGGACTGGAGGCAGGAGAGATTTAAAAGTTGAACTAACAAGATGGAAGATGAGGGAAGAGCATGCGGCCTGTTCTGTCTGGGGTGAGAGGGGAACCAGGAGACTGTGAAATAGCTGCTGGTGAATGAAGGGCACATGTCCTGATGGTGGCCAATGTACTCTGGCGTACTCCCCCCCCCCCACACACACATCATACAAAATATAAATAAATAGAGAAAACAGCCTTGGGTACCTGTAGCAGGTTTACAGACACAAACAGAGGTTTTTTGGCCCACAAGTTGCCACGACTGGGCATTGAACTGTGTACCCGTGCGCAGGCGGGCATGGCTGCAAACGGTAAAATGCAATTTTACAGACAAACTGCAGCTATTACTGGGGCTGATTGGCTCAGATTTCTTCCCTCCAGACTTGGAAAAAACAGCTCTCAGCATATGTGACCAAAACCGATTTAACCATAAATATGTACGTATTCTACCTAGCATTTCCAAATTCAGTCGTTTATCAGTCGTTAACCTAGAAAAACGTAGCTAAAATACGCTGTCCTACATGAACGGTGTTTGTAAATCCCATAGCATGTAAAAATACCTCTACGGAACTCAATAAACTCCAATGTATTCCAATCGATGGAAGAGCAGCTGAAGGATGATGGCGTCATACGTCGCGATGCTTGTTTGAGTTTGTTCATATAACAGTGACTCATGCGTTACAGCTCCTGTCCAAGCACTCCCAATTCCTGTTTTAAGTACATAACTTTCATTAAAAGAGTCTTTAAACCCTAAGCCCACGAGGTCCGATTGATGCATCCTGTAAAACCCGTCCCACCTGAAAAGGGGGGACTGCATACCCCCTCCTCTCCCACACATGCATTCTCCAGAGGTAATGGAGTTCAGCGGGGGGGGGGGGGGTTCCAGACGACATGCCGAGTTGCCTGCCCGTGTACAGTGGGGGTCTGGTGAATACAAAGAACCTTTGATGATGATAGTTCATCCCATATTGAATAACAACCTTGCATCTTTTGCTGCGTAAATGGAACAGTGTGATATATTTAAGCAGATCCATCCATGCACTCATCCATAATGTGTCCCTCACAGACAAACCCAATCCCATCCCGAGGGACCACGTGCCAACCAGGGCCGCCCCCCCCTTTGGCCACGATGCCACCGACTAATGGGATTCATTTCACGCACAACAAATCGTTTATTTTTATTCAAAACCTTATTTCCATTTAAAAAAAAAAAAAGTTAATTCTTAAGCTTTGTCTTTTATGCAGGTAAATAGCCATAAAATTTTACATCATGTCCTGATGTTCCTTAGGCAGTTTTGGATATACATCTGCTAAGTGTTGCATGAATAAGTAGCTCGCTTAATAAAGCAGTCCAGTGAGGTCACGGCGAAGTGAAGGACTAAGGCAGCGGAAGGAGAATCCCAATTAAGAAGGAAAACCGCAACAGAATGGAAAGCTGCACCCAAGCGTGACAGCGACCAAGCGAGACTGTTAACCTGAAAGGCTTCAGCTAACAAACCGGGTTATTTAAATGAATGAAGCGTAAACCTGGAATCTCCCCGCAGGATAGTGTGTATAATATGAAATTAATCACTTGAACAATACAGTAAATTAAAGTGCTACAAACTGAAAAATCCAATAAAGTATTAAAATCCAAAGCAGGGGGCTAGAACATCTCTGGAAGCGTCGATCAGATGCCTTCACTGCGGAGCATGTGTTCTCGTCACCATCACATGCTGTCGCTTTTAATGCGACGTGGGGGGGGGGGGGGGCGAAGATGTGCGGAGGAGGCCGCATGCTCCGGCCTTTGGCGGTGATGATGTCACACGCCGAACCAGCTGCTTCTGTTAATCCAGAACGTGCAACCATAATGCAAAAACACCCCCAAAAAAATGCAAAGACCAATATTAAAATGGCCTTTTCTGAAAGCATAACAGGTGGCAGGTAATTGGATGAGAAACACTGCCCACATCATCTTTGCATCCCAGATTCTATTACTAATTACAGATTAATTCGATATTTTCCCTAACTTCCATGAAGGACATGCCATTCTTTCTTTATGCTTCCTGAGATAAGCTCTGTATTGCTGGAGCTTTAATTGTATATGGTGGTAGTAAAATGAATAGATCATATTTATCAGGAAAATGTATAGAAAACATAGATGGCAAGCCGGAGAGCTGCACCTGCCCTCAGCCTGTCAGTGAAGCACTGCGTGTCCCCTAACTAACCGCCATCAATTGGCCAAATCTTTTCTAAGCATTCTCTGGCACTGATGCAGCCATGTGTAGACGCTGGGTAAAAAACGCCTGTCCCACCGGCATCCACCACTCAGGCGCTAATTGAGAATCCCCCTCAGCTGTGTCATTATTCGGATCCATTCTCCGGGCTGCCTGGATCTCAGTGGCTGATAACTTTTTTATTTAAGATAATTGGCCAGAAACTGAGGAAAACATCAATTTTATGGTTTATGAATATTTGTAGAATGCTGAGGTTTTTTTTTCCACTAGGAGGATATAGCAGCGTGATTGCATATATAAATGCATAAAAAAAAACACTTTAGCTACACAATGCTCAGACTGAGCCATATGCTACCTTTGGGACTTTTTAAGACAGTGCTGAATGCCACTCGAAAGAGTCTTTGATAAGGGCAGAGACTAGGACCATGTGACATTAGGTTTCGGCAGTGAGTGGCAAGTTTATTTAGGGAAAGCATTTCCTTTTTCAGTGGTAAAAGGCAAAGAGGTAGTGATGGGATTGACACTAGGAGTGAAAGCAGAAAACTTGAACGCCTCGCAGAATGGCAGGAAGCAAGCAAACAAACAAATAAATAAATAAACTGAAAACACAAAAGAAATTCTGAAAAGGCACTTTTTTTGCCACATGTCTCTGTTGAGACCTTGGTTCGGGTTTTAAGGGGTAAGGCGTTTCGGGCTGGGGGGGGGCTGGAGAAAGGTGAGCTGAATTTTTACCAACAACTGCCATCACCTGACTCCCCCTACCCAGACAGACAGTGGCCCCACCCTGCATGCTTCTCACACACCACACCGATTTACATTTCGAAGTTTTTTTGACTGCATAGACAATTCCTGAAATAGTTTACATTTTCAAAGCAGGCAGCTCAAAGCCAGAAAAAGTATGATGTAAAACAACACATTTCACCTCAGAGATGCTCCGAGACCCTGTAGAATATTTCACAGGCATCCATCTTCTGTACTGCCTTCAGATGCACATCCTTGGCATTAGAGAGGCAGCAGTTCACCTAATCACCTATGCACTGAGCCTCAGAACTGCCCAAATGTGGAGGGGCTGAGGCTATGCACTGAGCCTCGGCACCGTCCAAATGTGGAGAGGCTGAGGCTATGCACTGAGCCTCAGAACTGCCCAAATGTGGAGGGGCTGAGGCTATGCACTGA
>JABFEA020000119.1:29598228-29614540 GCA_019775915.2 Cyphomyrus plagiostoma | reverse complement strand
TCAGGATGCCAGTGCGTCACCAAGCACACAGTCAGGATGCCAGTGCGTCACCAAGCACACAGTCAGGATGCCAGTGCATCACAAAGTACACAGTCAGGATGCCAGTGCGTCACCAAGTACACAGTCAGGATGCCAGTGCGTCACCAAGCACACAGTCAGGATGCCAGTGCATCACCAAGCACACAGTCAGGATGCCAGTGCGTCAACAAGCACAAGGACCTTTCTGAGGCACAAACTCACCCAAACTGCTTGCACTTCAACTGGGGGAAGAATCCAGATCATGAACAGAAGCACAGTATGCAAACCCCACATATACAGTGCAGAGGAGGGGATCTGAACCCACAACCCTGACAGAGTGGTGGCTGGGTGCTATCAACTATTGCAACCAGGTATTTTTGAAACATTTTCCTAAAAGGCACTGTAGCCTATCAATTTGACCAGTTTAAAATAACCAACCAATTAAGTGGCAGATTTGACGTCGGACCAGCAAAATGGTTCCATCTATGCAGTGAGTTCCACTCCGCAGCTAACTTATTCGTCAAGATGAAACACATTGCACAGCAGCGATGTGAACTTGCCTGGTAATGAATCGCAAAGGAGTTACCGGCTGCAAAAGAAAATTGAGCATTAGTTCTGGAATGAGAACTGGAAAGAGGCAAAATTAGCTGTGCATGAATGCAGTCAAAATGGGCCAGTTTTCTCAGGGTAACCGGTTAAAATGACCTTTGGCAGCTAGTAACAGCGTTAAGATGCTATTCATCACGACGGCATACGGAATGTTCAATGGAGGCCGTTGAGTGCGGCGTACTTCCTCACTGACCTGCTTTTTGACCGGCGTGCCTCTGCCTGCTGTGAAGATAGATGGCTTGCAGATTGGATTCGCCCCCTGAGCATGCGGTGAGTTTGCCAGCTAGTGAGCACGGTGTGAGCTTGCTAACACCTGACTGTTGGTCGCGGAATGGCAAGGCGCTGCTCGGCATGCTGACAGCATACACGGGTCCCCGAGTCACAACCCCACTGCCCCACCCTAACCCCACTGTTACCTACCTTTTATACTGATTCAGATGGAGTTCATGGAAATAAGTACATTTTTTTAAACTTTCAAAAATACATTTTAAGTTTTATTTCAGTGTAATAAAAACAAATTTCAAATAAACAAGTTTCACACAATTCATTTATATCCGAGTAGAAACAAGTTGTTTTTTCCAGTTTTCATAATCACTTATCAAGCTTCGAGGGGCCCAGAGTGATCAGGGAGCCCCGATTGGCCATCTAGTTTATTGTTTTTTTTACCTGTTATTTTTTAAGAAATGATCCTTTATTGGTTGTTGGTTTCTGAATAGATGAAAACTGAATGGGGCCAATGCTAAATATCCCTTTCTTGTTGCTCTTTTTATACTGTTGAGAATGTTTCAGTTTCATACACATAGTCTGTTTATATTACACAAATGCACTGAGGAAAACATTCTTATGGTAAGAATATGTTTTATATTCTATTGGATTTTTCCTCTCTCCGTAAAGTTATCTGTGGTCTACGTTATTTATGGTGAATGTGTGTTGTGGATGCGGTTGACACGCGCTGGATCCAAGTGTAATGTTTTATGGGGTGAATCTCAATACCAAGAGCAAACTTGGGCCACAATGAATCATGGGATTGGTCTCTTTCTGCAAGGGTGTAACCGGTGTGTCCTTGACATTTGGGGCGGAGCAAGAACGACATCATCCTCTGTTTTTGTGTTCTTAGTACTGGAACTGGCCTTTGGCAATGGAACATGACGTAAAACGGGTACATGAGAACACGAGTACAGTCAAGTATGCGTATTGAGATTCACCCAAGGTTACCTCTAACGACGTGAGCTATATTTACAACTCCTGCTATCGCGTGAATGCAAGTGCAACGATTTAACTGCCATACTAGGGAAATTCAGTTCAATCCTTCATACTGCCGCTTTTGGCTGCAGAAACAGGCGTGGATCCTGCTTCAGTGAAATAACCTTCCACCAGTTTGCTGATCATGCTATATTTTTGTATTGACACTTGTGGGATAGTCTATCGCAAACATGCATTTTGCAGTCTTCACAATAGCACTACACTTGTTCGTCTAGCATACTGGTTGCAATTTCCTGTATGGAATGAATTTTTCATATATAGCCATAGGATAACATAGTGCAAACGGCAGCTATAATGCTTCAGTTGGCAGCCAATTATATAATATTACTCGTGTAGAGGTGCAATAGGACCAGGGCTGAGACATAACTGAAGCTTCTGGGAGAGTCAGTTCAACCTGCAACTCTAGAAGAACTTCTCCTGTGTACTAAGCTATATCGCGGACATTGAGTCTGAATGGACCATGTTCAAGGCCTCTTTGCCACAGCTGTGGCCAGAAGGCAGCTGCCTGCCATGGGTGTAACTTTAAGAGCTGCTTGTGGACACCTTTGATGAGTGAAGATGTCAAGTTGAAGAAGATGGCCTTCAGGACAATGCTTTCACAGGGGTCTCCAGAGATGGCTGAAGCATAAAGACAGGCCACAAGGGCTGCACTGAAAGCAGTTTTAGAAGGCAAGGTGGGGAACTACTGACCAACTCTTGAGATACTGATAAATGGTTGAAAAAACCCCTTTACCCGTTGGTAGACTCAGAAACTTCTGGTGAATCAGAGTTTTTCAGTGTAGCTGAAGTCACTATGGTGGTCAGAGACCTCAGTAGTGGGAAGGCTTCAGTGGGAGATGAAATCTGTCCAGAGATGTTGAGATCATTGGATGTTCTCGGGTCGCCATGCCTTTGCAGTGTTGCATGGAAGGTGGGTTAAGTACCTCTGGCCTGACAGATGGTGTATTCCAACCACAATGCCAAATAACTGGATAGGAGACTCTGCCCGATGGTTGAACCTAGGCTTCAGGAGGAACAATGCGGATTGCGCCAGGCTAGGAAACAGTGAACCAACTCTTCTCCCTTGGACAGCTGTGTGAGGGTTCCTGGGAATATGCTGGGAGGCGTATGACCCCTGGCAGATACTGTGGGAGGTGCTGTGGGAAAACTGGGTACTGATGCAGCTACTGTGTGTTATTTAGTCCATGAACTGTATGAATGCTTTGAGTTGTGTCTGCATTTTTGGCAGAAAAACCAAACCCGTTAAGAGTAGGTGCTGGCTTCCATAAAGGATACAACCTTTTCTGTTTGTGATTTGCATGGATGGGATATCAAGGCAGCTGTTGTTTGCCTTTAGTTTCATCTTACCAGGAGCTCCAGCACGCTCTTAAGCAGGGTGTGAAGAGGCAAGCATGAGAATTAGCGCCTGCAAATCAGAGGCCATGCTGCTCTCCTGGAAAAGAGTGGATGTCTCCTTTCAGGCCTGGCGCGGGCGAGTCGGCCCGTAGTGAAGGAGTTTAAGTACTTGAGATTTGATTCACAGTTGTTGGTAAGAGCGAATGTAAGATGGACAGGCAGATTTATGCACTGCCTGCTTTTTTCAGGCAATAAGGAGGTCTGTGCTGTATAATGTAACGAGTTCACCAATCAGTCTATGTCCCTATCTCCATTTATGACCTAAGGGTTATGACTGAAAGAACTAGACTCTGAGTATAAGTGACTGAAATGAGGTTGCTGAAATCTTCATGTCCTCCTTAGAGTTGAGAGGAGTCAGTTGACATGATGTGACAATCTTATAAGGGTGTCACCTGGATGGCACCCAAGGGAACTGGGGGCACACTCCAATGGAGGTGGGGGGGTGGCCCCAGGATATGCTGGAGGGACTGTATCTCTTCGCTGGCTTGGACATGTCTGGAGATCTCCCAGAGTGAGCCTGAGTCTTTGGCCATGGTGCAAGAGACCTGACCTGACCTGCTCAGCATGCGGTCATTGTGATCCTCACTGCAAAAGGCAGTGGAAAATGTATATATTTACTGCCCATGATGATGATGATGATGATGAAATAAAGTCAGATCACTGCATATAGTATATAAAGATTATTAATCAGTAATATACAAATCTCTATATATATATATATATATTTTAAGTGGCACTAAATACATGGTTACTAGTTTGTACCACCGTCAATCTGACTGCTACATCATAATAATCTAAGGAAATACTTTACAGTGCTATTAGAGAACCATTAAACCATAAATGTCATTCTGCTTAAAGCCGACTAGATAATTAAATACAGAAAACCTTTATGTCGCCTGTATTGTTGACATTTGTAAATGTAATGGCTGCTTATTTTCTTGCTGTTCTTTAAGCTCTTTTTCTGACGCTACCAAAGTGGTGTAATTGGATGCTTTCGTCTATAAACCTTACGCTGCCTCCCCTCTCAGACACCGCAGCACTTTGATTTGTGAGGGCCTGGGGCGTATAATACACCCTGTGAGTTTACTAGGAGTACCCGTGGTCTTCAGTACATTTTTTAACATTACTGTGGATATTTCTGCGGAGAGCCCTGATAACTATGAAAGAGAACTCCGGAGTAAATGCAGTCCAGATGCATCAATATGTTTACAAATTGATGGAAAGGAGGTGTGATTATAATAATATATATAATAAATAGTATTTGCTTTATTGATTTTCTCGATTATTAGTTTCTGAGTTTCAAATACAATACATACATATTTTCTTCATGTAATTCTTTGATCAGAATTGATCAGGAAGCGTTGGAGATTACATTCCGATGCCTGGCATGCCTTTGACATTTGCAGCAGAACATCCATGTGGCCAGAAGGTGGCATAGCAGTTAAAGGCCAGCTTTGTTTCTTTGTCGGGTTTTGGGCTGGAATCCAATGGGGGATTGTTGAGGTGCTGTATGCAAACAGTAAACTAGGCATACATTTCAATAGCAAATATAAAGCTTTATATATACAGTATATGGAAATTATGCAAGTCACTTCAGTGATAAAACAAGTCAGACACAGAGGGACTGGCGGTTTGTTATAGTGACTGGTTTCAGAATTTGATACAGCAGTGAATTTTAAAATTTTTGATTGAATGTATTTTGGACGCCTTCCCTTTTCACCGATCTGTTCAAACATGGACTCACTTACTGCCAAATGATCCTTTTTATTTCATTATGGCTGAAAACATGTCAGGTTTCCCAGCAGGTGCTGAGGGAATGCCTTGTAAACACAACAAGCAGACTTTAAATCTTCCGGGGGGGGGGGGGGGATGACAACAAACCTTGTCACCTGATTTAAGCAGAAGCCTGTTCTTTGAAAAATTTAGCTACTGTGATAAGACGGACCAGCTTGCATCTTTGACTGCCTTCATCTGGGAAAGAAAGGAGTAACGTCTTTCTCTGTTGGCATATGCGGTGCACTTTACTTTCCACTGAACTCTCAGCCTGAATTTTTCTCCAGGCTAACATATGGCGACAGTGGTACTGTTGCAGAGGATGACGAATTGAGCTGTGACACTGCGCTGTCTGTCGAAAGTACCATTTGACGGCAAATGAAGAGCTACGAGCGGACACTCAATGTCTTAGCTGTGGAGAACGTTTGGTTATTTTGACATTGGAGGAAAGCGTTTGATTATATTAACATTATCTCAAGCGAGCTACCACAAAATGTTTACGCAAAAGAGAAGAGCCTAATCTGTGTTAAAGAAAAATGAAAAACGTTCATAGATTACCATATACTATTTCCAGATGGCATCGATTAACCATAGAGTAGAGGCAAGGTTTGAGCTTACATTGTCAAGTGACTCCCCGTCCTCGTCATGCATTTCCCAGACTGGCCACTGAGGGGCAGAATGTTCTCCTCTGCCATCGCGAACCGCTTCCGACGAACTGGTGTCATCCGTCTGTAAATTACAGTGGCTACGTGTTTGTTTTCCCCGTTCACTGATGCAATTAATTTGCTACGGTTTATAAGTCTCCACGGGGATCCCTGTCAAGAAAACAGCAAGTAATTAATAGATAATTGGCACCGTGTATTAAAAAAAAATGCTATCAGCTGTTAACCATCATTGTCTGAGGTATAGGAGGTTATGGCACCTCAATGGATTATAACCAACAGACGGGATCGAGGGGCAAATTGCCTGAAAGGGACTGTTTGCAAATCAACTGCTGTTTATTAATCAACTAAGACACTGAACTGACAGATAAACACCCATTTGGAGCATTAAATAAAACGGCTCGAAACCCCCGAGAAAATCCGACTGCCGAGGAAGAACTTTCACAAAGGACGCTGGTGTCTCAAAAGGGAGATTTAATAGCTCAGTGCATTGTGGGAATTCCCTGTGTTACACCCATCCATCTTTCATAAGCGCTTATCCAGTTTAGGGCTATGGTGAGCCTGGAGTCTGTCCCAGGAAGCGTAAGGCACAGAACACCGTGGATGAGATGACACACGCACACACAGTGAAGCGCGGGGTTCAAGCCCATAATACCGTTGATGTGAGGCCAACTGCTACCAATCGAGCCATGGCGCCACCCGCCTGTTATACGCTTTCCGGTATTTTTTACCCCGTCACCTTTTATCCTCTGTGCTACGCTAATGAGGCGACTCAACCTGCCTTATAATCTGAAGGAACTACAATTCAGTAAGCTTGGCTGTTCAGATTGATGTCGCTTCTCAGCATTACTACAGTAGACATGGACGAGCATAAACTATATTTCTGAAGGTCAATATCTACAGTACAGAGGTCAGCACTGTACAACAACAATGAAAAAAACAACAAAAAAGCTCCATCAACTCAACACAACCAGAAATACCACAGTCAGCAAGAAGATGCCACTTAAAATACCCAATGGCTCTTCTACACATGATTCTGTTCCCTGGACAGAACGGATTTTGGACCAGGTTGTCTCCTCTCTGTTTGGCTGTGAAATAAGACAGGTGACAGGGGAAGCCAAAGAATATTTGCGTTGTGTCTGAGTAGCTGAGATATGTATGACGACAGGGCTGAGCAGGCATCCTGTGTGTCCGGACATCGTATCACTATTGCGCATCGTCGCCGATATTTGGAATTTATGCCCAATTGCTGAGCTCCTACTGTAAAATGTCAGTAGTTTCTTTTGTCGGGGGGCGATGACAGCGTGGAAATGGGGCAGCGGATTAAAACCTCCATCCGCTGGGGGCAGAAAGCAGCTTTTGGAGCTGCGCTAAGCGACCCTGGATCAGAAACAATCCTCTGAGCCGTCCTTGGGGGGCCAGCTGTGACTGGCTATAGCGAGGCCAAGCCTTGGCACAGGGTGCATTGTGCAGAGCCTGTAGCACATGGCGCTGTGACACCTCTGTACATCTCGTCCCCCCCCCACATACACCAACCCCCAGACAGCGCGATGCCACTCCACATTAGCGCAACAGACGGGCAAACCATTTCCGATGGGTGGCAGGCGTGACGACGTCGCTGGGCACCCCGTTCCAGGAGCTCGGTGTGCTGTTATTGGACATGGCAGTGCCCGCTGCAGACGCACGCTCTCCGTGCCGGCGGGTTCTGGTCAGTCACAGTTCTGGTCAATCGTGGCCCAAGTCGTTAATTACCATTCTCATCTTCTGTCTGACTGGATGGCGTTCAAACCCTCGGATGCTATGCAAATGCATCACAGCGAATGCAAAATAGCCCTCGCCGGCCGTGGTGTAATTATGTTGGCGCTCGGAGAAAATAAGCGTACTGCTTTGGTATATTTTTAAAGGAGACTTATTGCTTTATCTCCAAATCGGACACATTAATCACCCTCAGCCACAGCTTCCCTTTCCTGGAAACCCAAGGTTTTGCACATCTAATTATGCAAAATTCAATGACAAAAAACATGAATGCAAATTTTGCCTCTTCTCTCCTGCTAAAATGGTGGGCATCCCCTGAGAAGCTGGGTGTCAGAAGAGAAACTTCCAGAGCATGTTTTTAGAATGGGCCTTTCCCTCTGTTAGGCGTTTACACTGTTTCTTAAAGTTAACTCCCACTACTTCAATCCCGATTTTGTAACCTTATGTTAATTTTTGACTCATTCGTTTTTGGACTTTACAGATACCCCCTGGGTGAAGCAGTTCTGACTTACGGACAACTTGTACTTACAAATGGACAACCTATTACATGAAAAATTAGGGTGAATGTAACGGTTTGTAATAACAAACGCATACACTACTTTGTGACGATCGTGAAAACATTGCATGGCTTCTGCAGATCAGCAGCTCGAGGTACAATACAGCACCATATGTAGTTATTATTATTATTATTATTATTATTATTATTATTAGTAGTAGTATTACTATTATTATGAACTGTATTCTTATTGTTCCAACTTGCCTACAAAACTGACTTAAAGATGACTTAAGGAATGGATTTCATTCATAAACTGGGGACTGGCTGTATATCAGATGCCTTGCTTTCTTTGAACGAAAGGTTTTCTTGTGTGCCGAAGCCTGGACAGCGTAAAACAACAATGGAATCTAAAAGTTAAGTAAAAATGTTACGTAACCAACTAATTACCAGAAGGAGAGTTAAGGTGATCCTTACCTGGGGGGGTAGCTGCGGGCTCGTGAGCTGGTCCCACAGCACGGGGTATCTCTCGGGTCTAAGATCAGACACTTTAAGTGCTCGGGGAATAAGATCCTTTGGGCTGGAAATGAGAGTTTTTGGATGCTGTACTTTGACTACATGCTGCCTTTTCCTGCAAAGGCGACGAAAGGCTGGTTTGAGGGGACGTGAAATGAATTAATCTACATGGAGGTTCAGCAAAAGGTTGGTTATACGGGGTCACGGCCCCCCTCAGGGATGTCTGAAGATGTAGGGAGTCCAATGTGCCATGCGGCACATTTGAGAAGCACTTGGTTACATCAGTTCTGTGGAATTCGGCTGCACCAGCGAAGCCTCCCCCCACACTCACCGGCTCGGAGCTGATCTGCTTGCCGTGAGATGCCAGGGCAGCTGTCTGGACCACGCCTGGCCCTCGTCCCAGAAAGCCAGGGAGAGCGGGGGCCTGTGAGGTGGGCCAGGCCGGTGCTGGCTTCCCGGGCCGTGTACACAGCAGATGGGGGGCAGCAGCCCAAACCCGTTTAATTGCATGAGATGGGAGAGAGAAGACACCCAAACAGGGTTCCAAATTCGAGCGGGGGTCGAGGCACGCCATCCCCATCTGCCCTACTGCACATCCGTTTTACCCCCCTCATCCACTTAACTCCCCTGTCATCTTTGCTCCTCCCCCTTTTCCGTCCCCCATACATTGCCCCCCCCCCCTCCAAGGTCCAAAAACTTGCAAAATCTATACATTGCCCAGAGTGTGTGTGAGTGTCCAGCAATGGAGTGTTTTCCTGTCCAAAGTGTCCCCTGCATCGTGCCCTGTGATTGTGGGGGCAGACGGCAGACTCTCTAAGACTCCAAGCTGGATAAGAAGCTGTGGAAGATGAACTTCATTATACTTAAAATGAAGCATTGACTCATATCCTCATTTCTATTCCACTGAGAAACATTACGCAAAAACACAACATCCAACCCTGCCTTAATGCTGAGGCTTGACAGAAAATAAAGTTTCAGTGTGTTACAATACAGCAGTAATGCAGGCAGTTCAATCTTCCATCACAAAGAAAATTGTGCATTTGAGTTTCAGACTGGGGTCATCATGGTACAATCAAGGAAGTTATTTTGAATTCAGAAATAATAATCTCTTTTTTGTATATTCAGAGACATCAAAAAATGCACTCATATCTTTCTCATCCATACAGTCTTTTTACCCACAAGCCAAGCATGAAAAAGCCTGGTGACTCTTTTATTCATGCGGTGAGGAAAAAAAAAGTTTTGATTGCACATTGCCTAAAACCTGAAAAGTACTTCATGGCTTCATCACTCCAAAAGAAATTCCTCCTATTTATTATACGGAGTTCGGCCACAAAGGTGCTTCTGAAGAACACACATACCTGAGAGGCAGCCATGACATTAACAAACACATTTTTTTACATGCATGTTATTTTGTGATAATAGGTACAGGTATTAAATGCTTAGCACACAGCACACCCTGGATCGAATGCCAGGCCATCAGTGGGCCCAGTCACTGGGGTACTGTGTGGCCCTGTGGTTTGGGATGCTGTGCCAGTGACTGGAAGGTTTCTGTCAGGCCTTTGAGTATGGGCTCGTAACACCAAATGCTTCAGAAATTGTCAGACCCTTATTTGTGAATTTGTGCATTGCTTTGGAAGAAAGTGTCTGCTATGTAACTTGAATGTTGTGTGGTCGGTTAGAGACAGCAGTTCAGCTAATTCTCATGTCTTTGGAGAAAATAATAAACTTCAATACACAAGTCCTGCATTGGGTATTGACCCACAACGGTAAAGGTGCAAGATCATAGTGTGAACCAATGAGCTACCGTGTTACTCAGCAATATAACCACAGATTAACTTCGAGCAAAAGTACTGAAGCCCCAGACAATTCTGGCTGTCAGAGATTCACTAGGTGGCTGAAGAAAATTCAAAAATAAAACCAAATTAATGTCCCACAACTGGAAAAACAACATTCAACACAAAATTAGCGGGAATTGTGCAGATGACATATTTTCAAAAATATTAACTTTTTATCGTTTGTAGGTCATGTTTGAGTGGGTGGCATTAGGAAAAGAGGCATTCATGGGAAAACGGGGGCGGGGGGGGTCATTTCAAGAGACAGTGGGGGGAACACAAGAGACTGGAAGCTGGGTGGGGCATGAGGGCTTGCATTGCTGATGTTAAATATGGCTCAGTAGTGAGCAGAACGCCGCTGACATACAGCAGAAAACCCTGCTGAATTTTGGGCCTCGGTGCAGATTAAGGCCGGTTTGCCGAAGGTGCCTGGAGCTCCTTCCATTCGCGGGGGACCCAGCGAGATTCGGCGAGCGAACGCTGACAGACACAAGTCGCCCTATTTAAATGTGCAGCCGCCGTGTCACGTCGATTAAAACATGTTCACTTACCAGATAAGCGTGCTTTAGGCATGCGACTGCATTTCAATGAAATCTGGGGGTGGACGGTACGCCTTCCAGATATTAAAATGCATGCATAATTTTCTGCCAAGCACACACATTTCACCCATGCCCACATTTGTTCTAAAACCCTGCGACGGAGATGGTGGGGAGGCTTTGCGGTGTGCTGACTGAGTGCAGCATTGGCATGTCACCTCCATTGTGGGAGCTTCCTCCACATGTGTTTCTGTCAGCCTGACACGGACATGCTTTCCATGTTAGCATCATATGCGTTTGTATTCTAACCCGCTCACCAATTACAAGTGCGTATGATAAATTTTACAAAGAAATTTGTTTAAAACAATTAAATAATAGCATTAAAATAATATTTAATATTACTATGTTTTCTGTTTTCATAAACTGAGTGGAAATAATCGTAGTTCTGTAGGACACATTTCTATAGAAATCAATATTCCTCCAAGTCGCAGTGGAAATGATGTTGCTTATATAGACTGTGTATTATTCTCTGTTTGTGTATTCAGATATAAGTAACATCACTCAAAGTTGTCAACACAGAAGCTGAGCCCATTGTCATTAGGTATAGAAATATATGTATAGATAAGCAGAAGTATGTACAGAAAAACCTGCGGGACTGTGATCCTCCTGGGAGGGACTTTATAGGGTAAATGTGCTCTGTACCATACTGTAAATTGCCTCCATCCAATCTTAAACCAACCCTAATGTGTGATATTGAAAGCAGGAACTCAGGGAGAAAAGTATTAAAACACTGAAACGTAGATTTATAATCCATAAGCATGAAAGCAACTCAAAGGTCATTTTGAAACTGCAGCTTAGGGTGAGATCTTGATGAGGTTCCTTAATGAGATCTGGTGTTTGAACTTTCCCAGGTACTGGAATATCACAGGACTTTCCAAACAGCCCAACAAACAAATCGATAACCTTTAGGGAACAGCAAGGCGGAGCGAAAAGTGAACTCTTATCCTTCTGCAAATCTTCATATTCCACATACTGTAATTTTATAACAATTTTCCGGGGCTTCTACAAACAGCTGAGGACCGCAAAATGACGGCATGCGAACATAAAATTCAAACAGAGGAGACGCTTCCTACTTTGATTTATGCTCCTGAAGATTAAACTTGGTATTAATAAGAAGATTGGTTTAAACATGGTTTTGTTGAAGACTATAATAGCCCAAACCTGCAGAAAACAGCCATGCAAAATGATCTTTTTTCCGAGTACTTATTTCTCTTATTGCAAAATTGCCTCTTCAACAGATTAAACATATTTCATAATGTTATTTAAGTGGAAAAAGGCAATTTCAATCTAGCTTCTCTTCAGGTGCGCTCACTCATTTACGATCAGTAGTCATTCTCTGCTGTGCTCTTCTGATTCCCATTCAGTGTAGATATTCCAAAGGGAAACATTTCATATTTTAAGATACGATCATTGTGTCAAGCGACGTTTATGTAGCTCAGTTTCAGTGCCTTGTAGCATAGGAATCTGTAAAACAGCATTTTGCACAAATTAGATTAAGCTCCTACAAATCTGTTTTAAAACTGAGAGAGATGTTTATGAAAGGCTGAGGGAGTCAAGAAAAACAAAAAACAAATATAGTGAGATAAAATGGGAAACTTTAGCTACTTTGCATAGAAGTAAAAAAAAAAGAGTTTGGCAACACTTAAATTGAACCATTACGACTGATTAATGATGAATAAACTTGAGATCCATATGTACCTAAAACTTGGTGAATGGTTTTACTCTGGTTAATAAATACATTGATAAGAGTGCACTGCATTATTCCTGCCCCCTTAATTAAAGTGTTACCAAAAGTTTAATTCACAACAATCAAGACTTGAAAAAATATTAAAATGATGTGTGATTTTGCCCCGGATCCATCCATCCATCCATCCATCCATTTTCTACCGCTTATCCGAGGTCGGGTAGCGAGGGCAGCAGTCTCAGCAGGGAAACCCAGACTTCCCTCTCCCCGGCCACTTCCTCCCGAAGCGTTCCCAGGCAAGTCGAGAGACATAGTCCCTCCAGCGTGTCCTGGGTCCTCCCCGGGGCCTCCTCCCAGTGGGACATGCACGGAACACCTCCCCAGGGAGGCATCCTGACCAGCCACCTCATCTGGCTCCTCTCGATGCGGAGGAGCAGCGGTTCTACTCTGAGTCTCTCCCGAATGACCGAGCTCCTCACCCTGTCTCTAAGGGAGAGCCCAGCCACCCTGCAGAGAAAACTCATAACTAAAGCTAATATTAATCAGGATTCAGCATTCGCATATCAAGGTCCAATAAATGGTAGTATCGCATCAAATCCATTCATCCATCTTGCAAGTAGTTATCCAGCACAGGTCATGGATCTGACATCAATTTATTTGAGAAATGTTATTCTTTGCTTCCTGGTCTTAAAGGTTAGGGTCACAAAGTTGTGCTGAGCTGAATTTGTCATTGTATTTACTGTATGACTGCAGATGTGACCAAAATTACGAATATCATTCATGCTTAATGTCAAGTAAGAAGGTCATGGATCTTTTGAAATGGTGGAACTGAGTTGCCTCACGCCTCCATGGCTGGGAGCTGAATCTCTCATCTGCTCTGTGTCTGTGGAGTTTCTGTATTCTTCCCATGTCCTGGTAACTCCGCTCACCTCCCACGGCCCAAAAACATGTGGCTGGGCAAATTGGCATCTCTGAATGGCTCATGGTGTGTGTGCTCTGCGACAGATTGGCATCCTGCCAGGGTGTTCCCTGCCTTGTCTTGGGATAGGATCCAGGCTCTCGGTGGCTCTGTACTGGATAAGCAGTTGGAAGATGAATGGATGGTAGAGGGGATTATGGTTAAGGCAATGGGATTGTGAATCGGCAAAATCAAGTAAACAGAATTTATAGGGTCAGTGAGTACTCTTAGCCTTTAACCACGGAAGAAATCTTTACAGCAGGCTGGTAGCCTGATTCATGCTCAAGCTAGTAGCCCTACTCATACTCAAGCTGATAGCCCTACACATACTCAGACTGGCAGCCATACCCATACTCAAGTTGATAGCCCTACACATACTCAGACTGGCAGCCATACCCATACTCAAGTTGATAGCCCTACTCATATTTCAGGCTGGCAGCGATACTCATACTCAAACTGGCAGCTATACTTATACTCAAGCTGGCAGCCCGACTCATACCCAAGCTGGCAGCCCGACTCATACCCAAGCTGGCAGCCCGATTCATACTCAAGCTGGCAGCCCGATTCATACTCAGGCTGGCAGCCATACCCTTACTCAAGTTGATAGCCCTACTCATATTTCAGGCTGGCAGCGATACTCATACTCAGACTGGCAGCTATACTTATACTCAAGCTGGCAGCCCAACTTATACTCAAGCTGGCAGCCCTACTCATACTCAAGCTGGCAGCCCGACTCATACCCAAGCTGGCAGCCCGACTCATACTCAAGCTGGCAGCCCGATTCATACTCAAGCTGGCAGCCCGACTCATACTCAAGCTGGCAGCCCGACTCATACTCAAGCTGATAGCCATACCCATACTCAGGCATATTCAGTCCCTTAGAGGCAGAAACATTTTGGAATCTGGAAACCATGATACAGGCCCAGATCACAAGATTCTCACATATCCATCCATGTATTTCTATACATATATATGCATCCCTATAATTTGTTTGTGGACAATGCTTTCCATCAGTACTTTGCAATAACTTTCCTTGAATGAATTAAGGAATATCCTTCAGTTTTCCTGAGCATGGAATTTGTTTTTTACTCTCTGGTTCCCACATCTTTAGAAAAGTACCAAAGAAAATATCATTTTAAATATTTACCAGTTTTCTTTCTACCATGTGAAAACAACCAGGAACAACAAGGTTCACCTATAAAAAAAAAAAAACAAAGCTTATAAATAAAGTGGCGAGATGAACACTTGAATGTAGGTGCAGCAAAAATTATTATTTGGTTTGCTGGAGATCTGCTTCCCAAGGAAAAAACAATGACAGTTGGGAAGATATGAAAATCTCTCAGTCGGCATTCGTAAACATTTATCAACTTTAATAAGCACACCACACTTACACGATATTATGACTTTCTTTGTCCATAGGATAGTGCACAATATTTCAATGCTACATGATAGTGATTTTCTAGACGAACAAAAATGACATACCTACCTTAAAATATATATTTTTTCTCATATGAAATTAGACCGTCGGCAACCAAATGACACCCCTTTGCTCCTATGGTTAGTTCCTGCAGGTAACTTAATGTTAAGTTTCTGGAATGTGGGACCCAGGTGTATCTCGGTGAAACGTACAGAACACAAGCAGATGTAGTAGCATGTTTTTTGCATGCAGGGGCACAGGAGAGAAGGGGAGGGGGGCAAACTGTGAGCAGAAGGTCTTAACTTGTAAGATTTTCCTACTATGCTTGATGAGGCATTTAGCGTGATTTGGGATAATGGTATCATGCGCTAAACATTTTGATTCAAATTGGTCGACATCTTGCTGACTGGTATGGAGTTGCTAATCGCCAACAAATGGTATACTGGACAACAGCAAAAACAACAGATACCGTTCTCTAGACTATGCCCCAAGTTGAAACTTACTGAGCGCCATATTGTAATTACACATTATGTTAGGAAACGTTCATAGATTTATTGCTTTATTGTAACACACATCATTTCTCATTAGGTCAAACTTAGATGAAGTTGCTACCTTTGTTGTGATAACATAGAATGGCCTATATGATATATAGAGAAAGTTACATAGACCGTTGCATTCAATATACTGTATTCTTGGTATAGAGTAACTGGAATTTACATCTCCTTTCACTGTTTGCTATTTGAAAGAATGTTATGAGAGTTCTTTGCATCTTTCTGTAGTGCATCATGTACCATCCAGTATGGCTCAGGCAGCTTGCTGCTCAGATTGTTCAGGATTCAAACCCACAACGGTAAAGACAGACTGAATACACAAATGCAGCAAGTACAGATGTTTTGAGTAAAATGTCCTAGAACCAGACATCAGTGTTTGACTTATTGATGCTTCGTTAAATTAGCATGGCGTCGCGGAAGAGTGGAAAGTTGTGCAGCTGCGTGATGGCAGAGGAAATCGAGCATTTTAATGGTACCTTAAGCAACCACATGCTGCTAGTTATTTGTGATGGTCAATAGTTTGATGAGTTGGGACATTTAGATATCCAACCCTGTTTGGTGGATGCTACTATGTCACAGTTTGATGAGTTGGACATTTAGATATCCAACCCTGTTTGGTGGATGCTACTATGTCAACAGTTTGATGAGTTGGGACATTTAGATATCCAACCCTGTTTGGTGGATGCTACTATGTCACAGTTTGATGAGTTGGAACATTTAGATATCCAACCCTGTTTGGTGGATGCTACTATGTCAACAGTTTGATGAGTTGGGACATTTAGATATCCAA